>BTRK01000001.1:4905299-5505299 GCA_036245805.1 Pristionchus mayeri | reverse complement strand
CAAAGCACCCGCGACATGGCATCCACACTTGGGGTATCGCAAGGCACCATCGTAAATGGTTTGGTCTCCATTGGCAAGAAGAAGAAGCTAGGCCGTTTCATACCCCACGAATTGACCCAAGACCAGCTTGACCACCGAGTTGACGATTCCCTTTCTCTACTCACTCTTCACGCTGGAGATCGATGGTTGGACCGTCTCATAACAGGGGACGAGAAGTGGGTCTACTATGAGAATCACCATAGGAGGGCACAGTGGGTGGATGCCAATGAGACCCCACAGGACGTCGCAAAGCCTGACCTTCACCCCAAGAAAATCTTGCTCTCTGTCTGGTGGGGAGTGGATGGCCCGATTTACTGGGAACTCCTACCTGAGGGGCGGACAATTACTGGAGACGTCTACACGAAACAACTACAGAATCTCAAGAAGAAAGTCGCACAATCTCCCCTGAACGGCAAGAAAGTGTACTATCAACACGATAACGCCCGACCCCATGTTGCACGGCAGGTCAAGCAGGAGCTGTCCAAATATGGCTGGATGATTCTCCCTCATTCACCGTATTCTCCTGACTTGGCCCCTTCGGATTATTGGTTGTTCTCAGATCTGACCCGTCATTTCGATCAGAGATCCTTCACTTCCCGTGGGGCGATCGAGGCCGCACTCAAGCAATATTTTAATTCGCGCCGAGATGGGTTCTATAAGGAGGGAATCCATAAGTTGCCTGAACGTTGGAGATTTGTCGTAGATAACAATGGTGCATATGTTTGATTTTGCTCTTGTGCTTTATTGTCAGAAGAAGGGAAATAAAAAGTTGATAAAGACTTTCTATTCAACCTAATATAAAAATTTTGAATGTTGTTTGTTATGAAACATCAGTGGATTTTTTTTATCGTAAAATCGTATATTTCCACTAACATTCTACCACTATGATAGTATTTTTTAAAGTTGAGATTGTTACTTAAATAACAAATGAATTTTGTATTTTTTAGTGCATTTGTGTTCGTTAATTCATCATTGTATTCTATCAGCATTTCCTTAATCCCATTTTTCATAACTGGCATAATTTATCACGTGTTAAAACGAGGACAAACTGGCCACTGGATGAGTGCGAGAACATTTTTTTAAATTTTTGTCTTAAATTTAATCCATATTGTGTTGGTATAATACCCTGGAGAAATGATTTTGAAAAATGTAGGTCATTGGTTCCAGAGCCGGCTTTTAGGAATTTTCCGGTTTTGCCCCCGGCTCTACTGTATTTCAGCTCCCAGTTGAGCTAGAAAGGTGGCATTGGTCTTAAAATGCGCGGAAAATTATTTCCAATAACTTTTATGTTGGCGACTTTTTTGTGCCGAGAGAAATAAAAATGTCAGCAGTGAAAAACCATTTTTTGACCAACAAAAAAAATTTTTTTTCTTAAGCCTGTTACTATATACAAAATGTTTTTGCTGATTATAGTAGAAGGAGTCATTGCGTGTCCAAGAAAAATAAGGGCGAGGTGCTCAACTTACCACCTTGTTGTCATTTTTTTGATCAAATCATGAAATATCCAAAAATAGAAAAAAATAGTTTTTTTTGAAACCTTTGCAAACATGTTCCGCGACGTCAGAATGGAACAATTAAAACCATATTAACGACATTTGAGTGTTTATTACTAAAAAATACAACCTTGGGAAATATTACGACGTTTTAAGTAATGCCTTGTTTTCACGGCGTATTTGATATTATTCTCTCTCGCTGTTGAATAATTCGCATATTTATTTTTTCTCAGTATTAACGAATGTTTATTTGAGAACTTTAAATTGTGCAATGAACTTAGAGAGTATCTCTCGGTTGTTATAGTCCTGCGTCGCACTAGTTCTCACTTTTTTAAAATTCAAATCACGAAATCTCGAAAAAATAAATTAAATAAATTTTCGCTAAGATGTGCATTGTGTTTTTGGGAGTACCTTAGATTTGGAAAGTTCATTGTTGGTTGATCATAACAGTAATACATGGATTAAGAATATTTCCTTATTAATAGAAGCGGGTTAATGGTTACAATAGAACGAAATTTGTATCAATCGTATTCAGTTGCCTTTTTCGGGATTGGGGAGTAGTATGGGTCATCAACTTTGGTAAATACTTTGTTGAGGAAATCAAGAGTGATAAGTTCATGAACACCTTCCTCTGTGTAGATTAGATCCTCTTCCTGGGGTTCCACTACCACCTCCTCATGGAAGTCATCGTCGTCCTCATCGGGTTCCGTTGCTCGTCTGAACACTCTCAGCTTCGGCAGGGCTGCTCTCAGTGTGTTGAGGTAGTTCTTCAGCTGATTCAAGGTCATCCAATCCCTTGGCTGGATCGACTTCTCCGCTCTCATGAGCCTCTCAGCCTCATCCCCCTTCAGCTTCTTGTTGTGTCTTGCATACTCATCGAACTTCTTCTTGATGAATGCCTTCGTTGCATCGGGATATCGTCCAGTCTTCCTTCCGAATCTCAGGGCCCATCCTTCGGGTAGTTCAGGAGCAGCTTTTCCTTTCAGGCTCTTCAATAGATCGGAAACAGGAGAGACGGGGACTGGCTTACAAGTTTCCTCGATGTTCCTTATGTAGAGACACAATGCTCTATCGCGAATCTTCATATGTTCCGGTCTGATCTTATGATCTCCGGAATCCAGATGCCTCAGATAGTTCGACCAGCGAATGAATGCTGCGCCGCAATGGCAGTAGAAGAGCGATTTCTGTGGAGTTCCAGCTGTATGACGATGTCGTCGTCCCGATTGTTGGGTTCCTTATCGTAGGGCAAACTTCCTTCCTTCGGCAAGATCCAGAAGGTAGGCTCCTCTTTCTGCGTTGGGTCCTTGATGGAATTGGCAATGATCTCTCGATCTCTCTTGTTCACCTCCGGAGTGGCCAATTTCCCACCGCTCTTGGCGATACGCCGTGAAAACAAGGCATTATTTAAAACGTCGTAATATTTCCAATTTCCAAAGTATTCAAAGTATTCAGAAGTATTCAGAATGTGCATCGAGCCGAGTTTTCTTTATGGAAGTGAAGTTTGGAGCACCACGAAGTCTGAGCGGAAAAGACTGATTGTAGCACAGAGATCTATAATGAGGAAAATGGCCAGCATGACTAGATTTGATCGGAAGACCAACGATTGGCTCAGTAGGAAGGTGCCCTTAGAGGACATTCGAGTACGAGCGATGCGGAGAAAATGGAATTGGGCGAAGAGACAAGCTACGCTGGACGACAATAGATGGACTACAAGAATTCTCAATTGGACACCGTGGGATAGATTGCGACCTCCTGGACGCCCAAAAATCAGATGGCGGGACGAATTTGTCAAAGTATTTGGAGTAACATGGGCTAATAAGTGCAGAAGAGATCCCATCCAATGGAATGGCCGTTCCTTTCAACAGGCTATTGACCTGAGGCTTGAATAAAATATTGAAATGTTGAAATATTTCCCAAGGTTGTATTTTTTAGTAATAAACACTCAAATGTCGTTAATATGGTTTTAATTGTTCCATTCTGACGTCGCGGAACATGTTTGCAAAGGTTTAAAAAAAAACTATTTTATATTTCATGATTTGATATTCTTAATCCATCTATTACTGTTATGATCAACCAACAATGAACTTTCCAAATCTAAGGTACTCCCAAAAACACAATGCACATCTTAGCGAAAATTTATTTAATTTATTTTTTCGAGATTTCGTGATTTGAATTTTAAAAAAGTGAGAACTAGTGCGACGCAGGACTATAACAACCGAGAGATACTCTCTAAGTTCATTGCACAATTTAAAGTTCTCAAATAAACATTCGTTAATACTGAGAAAAAATAAATATGCGAATTATTCAACAGCGAGAGAGAATAATATCAAATACGCCGTGAAAACAAGGCATTACTTAAAACGTCGTAATATTTCCCAAGGTTGTATTTTTTAGTAATAAACACTCAAATGTCGTTAATATGGCTTTAATTGTTCCATTCTGACGTCGCGGAACATGTTTGCAAAGGTTTCAAAAAAAACTATTTTTTTCTATTTTTGGATATTTCATGATTTGATCAAAAAAATGACAACAAGGTGGTAGGTTGAGCACCTCGCCCTTATTTTTCTTGGACACGCAATGACTCCTTCTACTATAATCAGCAAAAACATTTTGTATATAGTAACAGGCTTAAGAAAAAAATTTTTTTTTGTTGGTCAAAAAATGGTTTTTCGCTGCTGACATTTTTATTTCTCTCGGCACAAAAAAGTCGCCAACATAAAAGTTATTGGAAATAATTTTCCGCACATTTTAAGACCAATGCCACCTTTCTAGCTCAACTGGGAGCTGAAATACAGTAGAGCCGGGGCAAAACCGGAAAATTCCTAAAAGCCGGCTCTGGAACCAATGACCTACATTTTTCAAAATCATTACTCCAGGGTATTATACCAACACAATATGGATTAAATTTGGGACAAAAATTTAAAAATGTTCTCGACTGGTAAATTTTTCATTCACTGACTCGTGATACGCGTGTTATAACAACTACGTCCTTCTAAGTGTATTTTCAGTAATTTTTGAATTGCGAATCAATTGGGCACGCGACGCCGATTGTTCATCACTCCTTCTCTCACTTATTTATTTCATTCACCTATTCATCAATAACCTCATCACTTTCCTGTCTTCACTACAGCATTTCCTCTGGCGCCTCTACACTCGGATTCTCAATTCGACGCGTGCTCTCTTCGTTTATAACGCGTTCTCGCTTGGTTTCACCGGTGCCTACTGGGTATCATATGATATATTATCTGCTAAATAAATAAATGATAACGAGAGTTTGCCCCAAATTATAATTTAGAAAATGAAAAGTAAACTTATCTCAGAATCGCAACAATTTCAAATATTCGCAACACCTTTTATCTAAGAATGACCACGGAGAGCTTGAATAATGTGCATCCCATCAAATGCTCATTTTGAAGGGCTGCGGCTTCTTTCATTCGATTTGTACAAAATACACTATAAATTTGATGCATAATTGTTCCAGGCCTGCCCAATGCAACCTAGACACAATGTTGACTCTCTCTCCCTCATCTGGAGTTGCTTCCTCAAAGAGAAAGAAATGTCGAAAAGGCATTTGTACATGAGACTCTCTTAGCAGATCGATAGTGAAATTGAAGGAAGATGGTGTTGCCTTCAAAAGGCACCACTAGAAATTCGCGTCGAGAGCTCGACCGGCCGAGAGGAATGTGTTAAATAAAGACGATTTATTTGAATTACATACTATTTGGGATATTAATGACTTGCGGCTGAAATTGATCACGGTTAACCGTTGTGTTTACCCTATCATAGGGTCTTTCAATTTAGGGAAGAGGGGGGGGGGGGGCTTCGTGAGGGGAGCGGCACTGCTTACATATACTCCGGTATATTTATCCCACTAGTTTCCTACCTCACTGCCCACTGGGAAGAGATGAAAGGTGTCGATAGGAAACAACTGGGAAAAAAGACTGGGATCCCACTGAGAAAGCCGTCTTCCCAGTATTCCCCTAGTATATTTCCCACTGGTTTCCTATCGGCATCGTTGATGTTTCTCCCAGAGGACAGTGAGGTAGGAAAGCAGTGGGAAGAGCTGGGATCCAACTTGGAAAAAATATCAGAGTATGGAAGATTAGAGATGATCACAATCAGCTACAATGCAACTCGATTATTTGTATCTATCAATCTCGACATGGATATCCAAACATGCAGCAGTAAAAACATGCAATATTTATTCAAAAACAGAAATTGAACGATCACGCCTGAAACACATTGATACGCCCATATGAAGACCAATTATTCATGTTTTTTAAACTGTTGATGCACGATACTTGTGAATAGGTTCTTAGAAATTATCAAAATTCTGCCTTGCCCATCCTCTTTCGATTATACAATATATTTGAGGAATTAATCTTTGCAACCATTTCTTTTATTTCATTCCTGTATTTAGTTTTTGAAAATGTAATCATTAATATCAGCTTACCTCACGAATTTTGAGTCAGCATATGCCTCCAGCTTCTCATATCGCTCTCCTTCGAATATTTCAAATTTGTGTATGGGAATACCTTTGAAGCTACCACCAAGTTGTTGTATTAAATAATGAATGAATTTATTTATCATGAACAGCTTCTGTCGACAAAGTACCCTGTTCGGGTTTGTTTTATCGTGATACTGAGGGAAATTCAACACTACCACTCTGATTTTAGAACACTTTTCGGCCAGAAAATGTATGTGTTTGCATAAATTCGTATTATTGAAGTAGGAATGCACTCTCATTTGCTGAAAATTGCAACTACATTCTAATTTTTAATGCTGAACTCACGTCTCGTTTATACACCTCATTCTCATTTCATGGCCAATCATATGTTCCGAAATGGTCTGAATCACTCGCGGATAGCACAATATCGGTGCTTATAAAATGTCGATAGTCAATACATATTTCAACACGATCAAGTGGTCTGTATCGCACATGAAACTGTGAAATTGCAAGCGCATTCCAAGCACGCGAGATCTAAAAAAATTATCTTTTTGGGATACAATGGATTTGGCACTCGGAAGAACACTGGCCAGTCGCAGGAACATAATAGTAAAAACTCACCAGGTTGATTCCTGGTTCACGCGGCTTCTCTATCATTGGGATAATGATTCGAATAATATCAGAAGGTAGATCAGGCAGGGAAATTTCATCATATTTTGTGAAAAAAATACCCATCATCAAGAATGCGATTAATTAGAGAGTAGTGCATAAAGAGTACAACAAGAAATGGGTCCCAATTTCATCTACCGACGCGCAATATTGCCTTCGATCTCACCTTCCTGGTGTTGTCAATGAATAGGTGAGATTATATGGTAATATAACCGACTTCAATCTGTTAACATGAGTCACCTGGAGAAGGACTACAGACAACCAATGACAGGCTCATTGGCTAATGATAGTGAGTGCGAAAATATCGATCGAAATTGCGCGACATAATTTGCTGCACTGCTTCATTTCATCTTAGCTAGTGCATAAATCGAGTCAATACATAATGAGAATGAAATAAATGATTTCATGGTATTTGATTTATCTTACAGTATTCAGAAATCAAATCGGTATTCGTGTCTACAATCATGCTTAAAGGAGTGCTCCGGGGAATGTCTGCCACCCGTAGTGAAAGTGTGGATATTGTAGAGGCCACTCACCCGATCAGAAATCACCTTATCCGAAGTTCCACAGACAACTTTGAGGCTATTTACAAACGTGCAAAGTTCATTGATAGCGCAGGGTCGTGGCTAGTTCGGATATGTTTCACGAGCTCCACTTATGTTTCGCCTCTTTCTCGGGATAAATTCGCTACAGTTTCCTAGTGAGAGCGCAGAATTATCGTGGTGGGACTCCCCAACATTCATTCCCCGGAGCACCCCTTTAACAGACAAAATCTGCGAATTGTAGCTTTGCATTTTTTTTATCTTGAAAGCGCCATGCATATGCCTGTGATTTCACTGAAAATATGCAGGTATGGAATAGAGGGCAACGCATTCTGAACCTGTCAGGCATCTTTTTTTCTCCTCATATGAAAGACAATCCAGCCAGATCTTTTTACCAGTCACAATGTTCTGTAAGCTCTGCAATAACAATGTTAAGATGTGCAATGGTATCGCATAGAATGCATTTTTCTCATTACCGTTACGAATCAAATAGCTATTTCACGGGAGACGATCGGATTGATGTCATCCAGAAGCTATTAGGCTGCAAAGAAAGTAACGCTCGATTTGAAACACGATGTTTGAGCCCGCCTAAAATCCTTTTCGTTAAAGATCTAAAGCTAGCTCGGGAGCATGTAATAGATGTTTACTTAGGCAATGTATGCATATGTTCGATTGGCATCCTTTTGAGTATCCGGAAAATCCACGTTTTATCAAATGTCATATTTTCCAACTTTTTCAAAAATTGTTTCTGCTACTCGTATTTCGCGGGGAAAATAGCCGTACATTTCCATATAATGGAGTGAGAAGCCCATTGGGAGTACTTTCGAATAATACGTCTGAGATCATGCCTGCATCAATACAACACTATTTACGAAGAAATGAATTCACACCTAGACAAGGTAACGCTTCTAAAGCGAAGACGTGTCCTGCTTCGAGGTTCATTCAGGCTGGTTTCTAAATAAGTGCGCTTCCACTACATACTATGGTGCTACATATCATAAATAAATATTTGGCCTCAAGTCTTTTCTACTTTTAGAAAACATTGATTTTAAGTATTGTTGAGTAAACGTCAACACAATTTATACTTTTGGTGTACGGTGAAAGAATACATTTTCTCAAAACGGTGCTATCCCCTGACTTTGCCCAGCCGAATGCTTATAGATGAAGAGGTGCTTCAACAGTTAACCACAAAAGTGAGGGCTTTTCACCAATGCTGGGAACAGGAACGTGTCGAATATTCGAATTTCGATGTTCAAATTTCAAGGTCAAGACGATGAACTATGCATATTTTGGTAGATGTATCGTATGCTCACATAAACGCAAATTTTAGTTAAGAATGAAAAGTGCTTTTCGTCTTACTGCACTTGATAACGATACATCTATGCTTACGGATACACGATAAAGACAAGTATTTTTGCTGATTTTCAGTTTGGGTCAAGTTCGTAAATGAGTGTTATTTTCTGGCAGGCTTTCGTAGGGAACCGGATCTACATGATGTATTGTGACATACGTATATCGTTCTTTTAGAATGTGGCGTAATGTTTGCCCTATCATATCTCTCAATGGATTTATGTACCAAAAAGTCATCAGCTCAACTCTTGGTCGATGTACCTTTGCCGTCATCCTGTTGTCTCAAGTCTAATTGGATAGCCTTGAACTAATGTGCGATAGATTGAGCATGCACACAACAAACGTGCATAACAATATGATAATCCGGACTACACAAAATCGGGGCATCTCAGAATCGAAAATTTGAAAAGCGAGCGTTACTTTCTTTCCAACCTGATATAATTTTTTCAGCTTCACCGAGAACGATAGTCTGAGCCAAATCGTCTGAGCCAAATCGGTTTACGGAGCAAATAAATCGTATTTGGTATCGAACTCTTCGTCATAATTCACTTGCGATATCTTCAACGATTTGACGACAGACGATAAGGAGATGAAGATTGTAAGCCAATATCAGCCTGATACTACGAGAACAGATATTCAATGAATATGTGGTATTACACCCATAGGAATCAAAGAAATCGCGTGACATCAGTCTCTCGCTTCTCTCAATGTCGAACCGTTCACACCGATTCTGAACTGGCACTTCATTACGGATGAAACCAGCACTCTGCTACGCTAATCCATTTTTCCAAGGCTTCTCCCTATCTGTACAAGCCAAGATCAGCTTGCCAGTGTATGAACGGATTGGGAGATCAGTGACTAATCATTGAGTAAGCATTTAATTAGATCTATTAAATTACCCAAATTTAGGAATGCATTTCTGGTTTAAATATTATAACCAAGTCGAATTTTTCATATTTTAGGGTATCGAGTATCATTTGTGCACCTTTGCTTTCCAGCTGAGTGTTGTGATTAGCTTCTTGGAATGGTTGATATCTCTCTGTTGTTGTGCTCTATTTGCCCTTCTATAATCAAAAACTGGTACAGTTCTAATTTGTATAATTTTTTTTGTTACGCACAGCGTGTCAGAGTGGATCGAAAACCTCATTTGCGTGGCAAACGAACTCGAAGGGTCGGATCATTGTCCGTCGCTCTGAGCGAGATGAGCGGCGATCAAGAGGAAGGGAAATGCCATTGATCGGAGTGAAACATATCCCATTATTCAAAATGCAAAGTGATAATATGCAAATCTGAAACTAAGGACGTGTTTAGTGTGACCTCAAGTATTGGCATACTTGTTTTGACGAATTATGGTCACGTTTGATGCAAGTTATAAGCGTAAATGCATGTTTCTCGATTTTGATACCATTCCGGCTCTAAAATATCGTTATCTGTAGAAGGAAACCCCTACACATTTAGTATTGTCTGAAAGCTGAGAAAATTTCCAACATTTCTCAGGAATTCGATTTTTCGATTTTTCATTAGTATTCGAGAAAAATGAAATTTAAATATATTTTTAACAATTTAACGAACTTTTCTCGAATACTAATGAAAAATCGAAAAATCGAATTCCTGAGAAATGTTGGAAATTTTCTCAGCTAAATGTGTAGGGGTTTCCTTCTACAGATAACGAGATTTTAAAGCCGGAATGGTATCAAAATCGAGAAACATGCATTTACGCTTATAACTTGCAGCAAACGTGACCAAAATTCGTCAAAACAAGGATGCCAATACTTGAGGTCATACTAAACACATCCTTAGTTTCAGATTTGCGTATTATCACTTCGCATTTGAATAATGGGATATGTTTCACTCCGATCAATGCCGTTTCCCTTCCTCTTGATCGCCGCTCATCTCGCTCAGAGCGACGGATAATGATCCGACCCTTCGAGTTCGTTTGCCACACAAATGAGGTCACTTTCCTCACTTCGGAGTGGTTGACCGCCTCAGCGATGGTTCGTTTCCAGTCTATTTTTGACACATTTATGAGCAAAACATGTTCTAACAATTCTCAATCAGATATTTTTTATCGTTCTTATGCTGTCTGCCGCTTCGGACATGCAATTGCACGAGCTCTGTTTGTATTTATTTTCGTATTTAAGCGCATTTGCAACTCTCACAGAACGCCGCACGCGACTAATTTCGGTTTTTTTGATTGAAAAAGCTCACATTTGCAGCCCTGGGAGTGCGGCGCTGACTCGTTTCAAAACACGAAAAAGTTCACCAAGTTCCTGCTCGAGAACTGCGCCAAGGCAGTGAAAGGTGCTTTTTATTGCATTTGCTAATTATGGAGCCAATTAATTAATGGACTAATTAATTAACTTAATTAATAACATTAAATTTAGGTTTCACCAATCTCTGCTGCAAGGACCACGATTACTGCTATGATATGCATACAATAACGGGCAAAGATCGCGATCATTGTGATACGAAAATCTGCAACTGCCTTCTTGTGATTTTTAACATTTTCTCCACTACATTTTCTCGGTGCGAGTGGAAAGGTCTAACGAGTTGAGAACAATTGGTAATGCATTGTGACTGGTGGACGCCCTTCTCGCTGAGGATACTTTGCATGAATAATACAACAATTTATGCATTTTTTATAATTGGTTATTTATTAATTATATTCATATTTTAAATGTAAAAACCAGTTTTACACCACTTGTATTATCGATTACATATTCTTTACATAATGATCCTTTTTATTTGTTTAAATATTGTGTGTTTTCGATCGCTTATCTTTGATCTTTCAGGACATGCTGATCGCACTAAAGATTTCGGCTGCGCTCCCACACTAAGATCTGGTTGCGATGTAGCGATTTCACCACTTGGATCCCTTCCATACGCTTCAAGTAAACTTTATACTTTCTTGAAGCAGTTGGGCCTAACGGGTTGAAAATAATTGGCAATGAATTGTGATTGGTGGGCGCCATTCTCGCTGAGGAGAGTTAGTGAATGCAAGGGCGTAAGCAAAATAATGTTGTAGGTGCAAGGAATATTCTAAATAATTTTAGTCAGGAGTGAGCATCACTAGCGAAGGGTTTTACATGGTCTCGAACCGTATTTCTTCAAGACCGACACGACTTTTTCAGCATATCCGGGTGCTCAATACGATAAATTTGTGAGTTTCCAAGATCTCAAACCTCTTGGAGTGGAGATGCGAAGTTTACTCGACTCATGCAGAGATTCGTCAGGTTCGGCATCAATTTGTGTATTTTTTAAAAAAATATAATTTTATAAATCTTAATATTGTTTTATTATTAAAATTCAAATAAGATAAGAATTACAGTATTAAAATTATTGTATTTCGTAGTAATCGCCGTCCACTGTTGTCACAGCTCCGCGGTTCGCTGTCAAGAGAGGGAGCGCATCGAACGCGACAACATAGGAGAAACGGAGGAACTGGAGGTGAAGATCTTGGTATGGAATGGTTTTGCAATATATAAATTATTCGGCGTACTTATTCTATTTCTATATCCACCTGTCCATGGGGCGGTAGTGACATTATGAAGAGGTTATGTGAAAATTTGGCATGCAGTAACTGTAGGAGAAGATTGTGGTATGGCGCGTCTGCTCAATCACAGACGATGCAAAGATAGAAGCATGAGTTAGCAATTTTATTCACCAGTAAAGTAATTTTAAGAATTCCACGTTGAAATAAATTTGTTGTTTAGGTATTTTAAATAATCCTAGTGCGACATACATATAGTACGTAAGGACGCTAACTTTTATATTTATTTTTAAGGATTACTCAAACGAGGATTGTCACTCCACGCTGCACGACTGCCTACAGTTGCTCATCGATAGTGGAACACAGGTTTCTTATATATTGCAATCTATATTCTTCAACTTTCAGACGTATCTATCCTGAAATTTCGATTCCCGCTTCATATACATTTATAGAGTTGTTTTTTCTTTGATCTTTCACATATGTATCAGGAATGACAATCCATCACTACTCTAATGTGCACTCAATTAGATCGCGATAATTGATCATCAGGAATGGTGCAGAGCTGCAGCGAAAAGCATCGCCAGCAAAATAATCAGCAACTTTACAGCACTAGGTTGGCAGTTTGTCCAAATTAGATTATTTATACAACTAAACCAAAATTGTGCAAATTTTCGCAGAAATAACAATAACGACAGCAGTGAAAATGCCTGACCGATGTTGCAAGATACATATATCTATTGTTGAATGTCTCAATTTTCAGTAAAATTCGTAATTCAGATGGTCAGATGTTCATTTTCCACACTCTCTCATTGCCCGAGATAGTGTGTTGAAGGAAGAGGCAATTTTTCTTACGAACTCGAGAGATCAAAGTTGACAATCCTCGTTTGAGTAATCCTTAAAAATAAATATAAAAGTTAGCGTCCTTACGTACTATATGTATGTCGCACTAGGATTATTTAAAATACCTAAACAACAAATTTATTTCAACGTGGAATTCTTAAAATTACTTTACTGGTGAATAAAATTGCTAACTCATGCTTCTATCTTTGCATCGTCTGTGATTGAGCAGACGCGCCATACAACAATCTTCTCCTACAGTTACTACATGCCAAATTTTCACATAACCTCTTCATAATGTCACTACCGCCCCATGGACAGGTGGATATAGAAATAGAATAAGTACGCCGAATAATTTATATATTGCAAAACCATTCCATACCAAGATCTTCACCTCCAGTTCCTCCGTTTCTCCTATGTTGTCGCGTTCGATGCGCTCCCTCTCTTGACAGCGAACCGCGGAGCTGTGACAACAGTGGACGGCGATTACTACGAAATACAATAATTTTAATACTGTAATTCTTATCTTATTTGAATTTTAATAATAAAACAATATTAAGATTTATAAAATTATATTTTTTTAAAAAATACACAAATTGATGCCGAACCTGACGAATCTCTGCATGAGTCGAGTAAACTTCGCATCTCCACTCCAAGAGGTTTGAGATCTTGGAAACTCACAAATTTATCGTATTGAGCACCCGGATATGCTGAAAAAGTCGTGTCGGTCTTGAAGAAATACGGTTCGAGACCATGTAAAACCCTTCGCTAGTGATGCTCACTCCTGACTAAAATTATTTAGAATATTCCTTGCACCTACAACATTATTTTGCTTACGCCCTTGCATTCACTAACTCTCCTCAGCGAGAATGGCGCCCACCAATCACAATTCATTGCCAATTATTTTCAACCCGTTAGGCCCAACTGCTTCAAGAAAGTATAAAGTTTACTTGAAGCGTATGGAAGGGATCCAAGTGGTGAAATCGCTACATCGCAACCAGATCTTAGTGTGGGAGCGCAGCCGAAATCTTTAGTGCGATCAGCATGTCCTGAAAGATCAAAGATAAGCGATCGAAAACACACAATATTTAAACAAATAAAAAGGATCATTATGTAAAGAATATGTAATCGATAATACAAGTGGTGTAAAACTGGTTTTTACATTTAAAATATGAATATAATTAATAAATAACCAATTATAAAAAATGCATAAATTGTTGTATTATTCATGCAAAGTATCCTCAGCGAGAAGGGCGTCCACCAGTCACAATGCATTACCAATTGTTCTCAACTCGTTAGACCTTTCCACTCGCACCGAGAAAATGTAGTGGAGAAAATGTTAAAAATCACAAGAAGGCAGTTGCAGATTTTCGTATCACAATGATCGCGATCTTTGCCCGTTATTGTATGCATATCATAGCAGTAATCGTGGTCCTTGCAGCAGAGATTGGTGAAACCTAAATTTAATGTTATTAATTAAGTTAATTAATTAGTCCATTAATTAATTGGCTCCATAATTAGCAAATGCAATAAAAAGCACCTTTCACTGCCTTGGCGCAGTTCTCGAGCAGGAACTTGGTGAACTTTTTCGTGTTTTGAAACGAGTCAGCGCCGCACTCCCAGGGCTGCAAATGTGAGCTTTTTCAATCAAAAAAACCGAAATTAGTCGCGTGCGGCGTTCTGTGAGAGTTGCAAATGCGCTTAAATACGAAAATAAATACAAACAGAGCTCGTGCAATTGCATGTAAGTAGTGTAGTGTTTACACTTGGACATTGGTATGAAACTTTAGGAAATGCTGAAATATAGAAGATAGAGCCTTAAAAAACTTGTGGAATGCATATTTACGTTCTCGGCATGTGCGGTACCGCATGTTCAGTCAAGCATATCAAACGGAACATACCCGAAACCTCCCTCGCAATTTTTTTATGTGACACATATTGACTTGTTCTTTCATAGTATGAAATAAAATTCACTGCAACGCACCTGCGTGATAGTGAAATTATTTTTTATCTACATTAAAGTTTGATTTTCAGGACATAAAATTTTTATTTTTTGTCTGAGCAGGATGATTCCAACATGAAATTTTCTCGTCATATTTTTCTGCTCATTTTAAGACCAATCCCACGTCTGTAGCTCAAAAATGAGCTGAAATACAGTGTAGCCGGAACAAAAACCGTTAAATGTCTAAAAGCCGGCTGCGAGACAAATGACCTGGCTCTTTCGTAATCTAGTATCTATACTAAGATACAGTTATAGTATGATCGAATTTGAGAAGGTTTGAAAAAAATTGTTCCCAAGGTGGTTGTTTTTGCTTCATCGACTCGTGATACATGTGATAAAGTGCATGAGAACTGAGATAATCAAGGTTGAAGGTGAGTACCAGAACCAACGACCCCGTACCAGAACCTTCAGTATGATTGTAGGCAAATGAGTTTCTCAGGATCTCTCTGATCGAGGTGGACCTACTCAATCCTCAAAAAACATCAGATACCAGTTTTTGGCCTAATCCGAGAAATGGGTATTTCAGTTCGATTCTTATGTGAGAGGCGTGTTATGCCTCTCAAAGAGTTCGAGATGATTTGAAGTTCATTTAATAGCTTATTTCCACCGCGCTGTTATCTGTGAGCAGTGTGGAATGGAAATGCGAGATAATTGAAATGAGTTTCACGTAATACTTAATTGAGAAAGTTTGAGATTTTATTAGCACCTAGTGAAACTCATTTCAATTCCGCGCCCTCCCTCTTTCATTTTCATTCCACATTGCTCACAGATAACAGCGCGGTGGAAATAAGGAATTAAATGGACTTCAAATCATTTTGAACTCTTTGAGAGGCATAACTCACCCCAGTCGTAAGATATTTTAACCGCAAGCCACTCATTTTAAAGAGTATGTCGAGCTCTATCCATTGTTCAAAGCTTAACGGAATCTTTACATATACTTTTTAGAAAAGTGTCTTTGAATGTAACGTGGTTCAGAGTCAAAATTATAAGATCTGGTTTGTACAGCTCGATAGAGCGTGGGAAATAAGTGGGGTCATCCTCAGAGGATTTCTCTCTAAAACCCACTAGAAGAAAGATAAACGCATTCAAAGACAGGTACCAGAAAGACCGACCCGGTGCCATGGAGCCCAGAATGAAGTTGTGCATTTTCTGCTTTGGGGGTCGAACTTACATCCCTAGAGCACCCTAAATTCATTATAATCCCAACTCTGACTTTTCCTCCCATTCCCGCGGTGAGCTCGATTCTCTCGTGAGAGGCGTGATATATTTCTGTGATTAGAGATGAGATTATGAAGAGGATTGGGATATGTGAGTTCCGACCATGTCCATGTTAGCCGGGATGAAGCGGCGTGACATTATTTTCGAAATTCAAGTCACTCTCTTTGAATGTATATTATTCGAGTGAAATCGGTGTTTAATGTTCAAAATAAATGACGAATTCTTTTTTGACCCACTACCTCCATCAGAACACACATTTAAATTTTAAAATGTTTATTTCAATTGCAGACTGGCGACGGCGCCGAAACTGCTGCTCCTGCTGCAGCCAAACCGCCTCCGCCTCCTCTCCCTCCTCCTCCTCCCGATCTACTGACGATTAATCAGGCAAAGATCAAAGATCAAAGATAACATCAACCGTTCGATTAACGAGCAAGGATCAGAGCTCAAGTTGAGATTTTGCTACAGTCTTTCCATGCACACAGTTGGCAATATACTAGGAATATAATTTGAGTTACATAGTTTAAAATATATTATTAAAATAGTAATATTAATAATAATTTAAATTAGATTGTGTACGTCGAGGACGGCAGTCAGTACGTCTTCGAGAAAATGCTGGGAAAAGAAGGCTTCGGCGAGGTGTACAAGGTAGTGCGCCGTTTGGGAAACGTCGCCCGTCGCGGTGGTGTGCATGAGAAGCGACGTCCTTAGTGCACACAATGGAAAACGTCGCCCGTACGTGGTGTGCCTGGAAAACGTCGAACGCGCAGGTTCACTCGAGCAAGAACCCGGACAAGAAACTGGCGATGAAGGTCGAGAAGCGGGAGATCGATCCCAAGATCAAGAACAACCACTTGCGACTGAAGGTGAGGATGGGGAAACGTCGCCTTCGTGCTCGTGTGGTGGTACTGTAGTCGTGGTGAGATCAACTGGGGAACGGCGTTCATTGGGCGCTAGTGGTGGTACTTTATAGCCATGGTAATCCTGGAAAACGTCGTCAGAGCCAGTGCATGGGGTACTGTAGTCGTCACTGGTCGGCAATTTCGCACAAACTTTGAGATGTTTTCCAGGTCGAGATTGACGTCTTCCTCAGAGTGAAGAATGTTACTGATTCCTTCTCTGACAAATCGCACTTTGTGAGGATGCACGCAAAAGGTGAGAATAGAGAACAACATTTTGAACCACACCTACCGTATATTTCCCTGATCTTCAGGCAAGGCGAAGACGTTCACCTTCTACGTCATGGACCTCATCTGGGCGTCGCTCCGGGACATAGTCGAAGATCTCCTCAAGAACATAACGAGGTTGGAATAGAGCCGGATTATAGATGACCTAAATCCTGGCTGCTTCCGGCTTTTAGCAAAAGCCGGATTTCGAATATTGCTTATTACCCGGTTGCAGCCCTTCCACAAAGATCCGGATCGCTCGGCAGACACTCAAGGGCATCGAGGCGCTGCACGAGCTGGGCTACATTCATCGGTGGGTGCTAAAAGCCGGTCAATAGAAATGCCGGATCTGAGATTCCGTTATCTATAAAACGGCCCCATCTATGCTAAATACCGGCTTTGCATTCAGAACCCATAGTTCCTAAATTCCGGCTTTCCAGCGATATCAAGTCGGCGAATTTCGCAGTCGGCCTTCCGCCTAACGATAACATCATCTACCTGCTCGACTTTGGCATCGCGAGGCCGTATCGGGAGAACTACACAGGGGCACACAAGTAAGGAGATCTATCGGAGACGCGTCGCGGTCTCGTAGCGGCTGCTGAATTTTCGGACTCCACTCAGGGGAAATTTTTTTGAAGTCGTGTGTGGTCGCTGAACAGCGCCCTAGTGCGACACCCACAAAGCCTTAGCGCGCCAAGTGGTGGTACTGTGAGTACGCCAGTACCAAATACTGTGAGTCATTTACCTAGTCGATTTACAGTACGATTCAGCAAGACAATTTGAATTGACCCGCTAGGGCTTGTAGTTCAGGGACTACCCGCGCATTAAAATTTCCCTCGGAGTGGTACTTTAATATGCAAGATAACTTAGTGAATAATAACATTAATATTTAGAAACTTACTTGATTTGAATTATCTTGTTTTTAATAATACAAATTAAAAATGTATTTCAAAAAATCCTCAATTTTCAGAATTGCCCGTGAGTCCGTCGCCTTCATGGGCACTATTCGGTACGTTGAATTGCGGTAGCTGCGACGCGACCGCAACGCGTCGACGATAGGTCTGAGTTAATCGAATGCATGCTAAGATCTGCGCGCGCTCTGGAACGCCAGGAGCAGAGCAGAAGGGACAATCTGGAAGTGTGGATGTACATGATGATACAGGTGCATTGCGGCATTGCTCATGCTATTAGTTAATTAGGAACATACAGTAAATTTTGTTAACAAGTATCGACGGTTGTTATGAAGAATATTTTTTAGTTCTACCACAAGAACAACCTCTCTTGGCGTCATACCGAGGTAAATTTTGCATCAAATTCAAAGAAATGTTGAGAATTGGAATGTCGAAAAACCCAATCAGCATATTTACAATTTATTTGTAGGACCGTGTCAAGGTTATCAAGGAGAAGTACGATCTACTGGAGCGTTCCAGATTAATGCTCGCCGGTGAGCAAATCTACTGATATTTTATGCAATTGATTAAAGAGGTTCTCCGGGAATGTTCAGTCATCCATACTGAGAGTATGGATTATCTATGTTCGTGGTGGGACTCCATATCGTTCATTCCACGGAGCACACCTTTAGAATGTGTTGTTTTTAATACAAATTTTTGTTGTTTTTAATACAAATTTAGATAACGCACTCTTTCCATTCTTTCAGTTGGCCTTCTCAAGGTGCCACCGCAATACTGTGACATCATCGACCTGATCAGAAGTGTAAGTTAAATGTTGTGACATAGGAGATCAATAAACGACAATAGAAACGGATAGGCGGGATACAACATTTTATTCGGCATCTAGAGGTATGCATACCTTTCCCAGATGTCCTACACATGTCCCGGAGACTTCAAGAAGCTCAACTTATTCCTGGATGATATCGTCAAGAATGAGAAGGTTTAGTGTGTATTTTTCATTTTATTTATTTTACATTTTTTTGGCTTGAGAATATCTTTTTCGTGAATGTAAATCAATAATTGCAGATTGACGAGAAACTTCCGCTCGATTGGGAAGGCAAGAGGTCTAAATCGCCCGAGAAACCGAAGCCGGTCGAGGTAAATGCCAACTCGTTGATATTTCGTAGACATGGTCTTTGTTAAGGCTAAGAAACAAGAACCGAAGAAAGTCCAATCGGGAGGCAGAGAGGAGAAGGCCGAATCGAAGCAGGAACAGGTCAACACAGTTTCAACTCAGAAAATCGTCTCTCATTTGAAACCATTCGTGTTTTGCCTCTACTGGAAGGTCGTGCACAATACTCAACATATATGTTCCTTCGACTAGTCAGGAGAGTGTAGGAAACTTAGAGGCGGTGACTCGAACTACGAACTATACCATGATTTTTTCAGTTCGTAATGGACAAATCGAGGATAAGTGACGTGGATAAGGAGAAAGAGGAGAATGAGAAGAAAAAGAGAAGAAAGAAGAAGCTCTATGTTAGTTTCGGTATTATAGTTACACGTCGATATGCAGTATGCATAAAGAAATGCAAAAATTCAGAACCCCGATGATGATGCCGAGTTGGGCGCTATGGAGGCACTACTGGCGAGTTTATGAAATAATTCATAGTGGTGTCTCTTCTTATCTCTTCTTATCCCTTCTTTTCAAAAGTTTTTGATTTTTGAAGATCTTTTCTATGCATGTAAAGCAATAATTCCAGACCAAAAATGACGAGATTGACGGGCATATTGTAGTTTGTAGTGTATCTTCTTAGTATCAAGTGGCCAAGAAATATGGCAGTATTTAGGATGAGCTGAAGCAGAAGAAAAGAAGTCATCAGAAGAAGAAGAAAAAGAGGGCGACGGAGGAGGATAGCTACTGGAAGGAGGAGGAGGGAAGTGGATCGGATAGTGAGGTGATGAAATTCAATATGTGTCTTTATTTAAAAAAAAAAAACAATTTTAAAAATAAATTTAAAATTCAAATTTATAAAAAAAATACAGGACCACTACTCGGATGAGGAGGATGAAGACTACAAGTGAGTACCAATTTATCTTTATGTTTTGTATATTTTTAAACCAAATATTATTAAAATCGCAATTCAGGAAGAAGACAAAGAAGAAGGGCCGCAAGAAGAGATCAAAAGAGGTGAGATGAAAGAGCGGAGCCTCACAAGAAAAGGGGCGGAGTCTCAGCAATGCAAATCGTAGAAACGCGCGCGCTCCCGTGATCTCTCTGATGAGGGAGACGCGCGGAAGGGTGTTGAACAAATAGACATAGTGACATAGTATCGCGAAAGGGGGCGGAGCCTAAGATCACATGAAAAAGGGAGGATTCTGATCACATGAAAATGGGCGGAGTCTGATCAGATGAAAATAGGCGGAGTCTGATCACATGAAAATGGAGTCTGTAATCGTAGAGACGCACGCACTCCCGCGATCTCTCGGATCGGGATGATGAGGGAGACGAGAGGAAGGAACCGGAAGTGCGCAAGAAGAAGAGAAGATCGAGAGAGAAGAAGACGAGGAAACGATCGGTTTGGTTTTGTTGCTGTTGCTGTTGTTTTTATTTTGTTTTTTTTTGTTTTTGATAACCCTTATTTAGTCGGCATTATCAATTTTAGGGCAATTTAAAATTTGTTTACTTGTAGGCGTCAGATGCGTTAATTACTTGATTTGATCATTTAGCGCACCTGAAACCTATCCAAAAAAATCAAAAAAAAACATTTTTTGCACTACTCGGTAGATTGCGTAGCTAACAAAACAATTAATGAAAATTTTATTGAAGAGTTCTAATCTTCGTAAAAATAAATATTTTATATTTTAAAAGCTCTCCCGCAAAAGAACTGTGGAAGAGAACGAGAAAGATGTTCCCCGTATCCCCGAGGTTTATTTTCATATTTCTAGAAATAAATAATATTTTAGCTCAAGAAGAAGGACGAGGACAAGCAAGACGACGAGGAGGAGAAGAAGAAAGAGGAGGCACCCATGGTCAGCTAATTTCGGATTATAAAAAAATATGTCCTACACCACGCGCAGTGCGAATGGTGTTAGATTTCTAAACTTAGGAATCTAGCGTGTATCAAAGTGCTCGCGCACTTGATACACGCTAGATACGGTGGGGCTTGGTATGCTTTCAGGAAAGTTCCGTTCGAGATATTCATCATCCTCGATTCAGAAACCACCTTCCAAGCCAGTCGCATCTGACGAGAAGGCCAAAGAGGGGGGAGCTCCACTCAAAAAGTGAGAATATCGACTTAAATTTACTAGCCGAGGACGAAATTTATCCCCTATTATCAATTTTCCCTCGGATAGACGACCAAGTAAGCTGCGAAAGAATATAGAAAAATTCGAAAAAATCAATAATAGACCCAGGGGATGGCAGGAAAGGATCAGGTTGAAGTTGCTGATCAAGCGCTCTCTCGCTTTTGCACTCTCTCAAATGCACGCGAAGCGCTTGCAGCGCGTACAGCCTCGGGATCAGAATTTCTCCCCCGGCTTGTAACTTTAATTTCGGAGTCGTGATCACCGTCCCTTCACTTCGTCCAGTCGTTACTAGGGTTTTCTTATAGGACAAGTTGTCTCAACTTGTCAGATATCAGGCTGGCAAGAAAGTTCTGTCGCATTTTGGAAATTTAAACAAATTAGTGAAAGTCCATTTAGGCAATCATTGAATCTTAGTTATTATCAGCGTTACATAGCTTGTACTCAGACTATAATTAGGCAGAGTAGGAGCAGCATCACTACCAGTTGGACAGGATCAATGGTTTCACAAACTCATAGACATCCATGGCGACACTATCAAAAAAATCTATCACAATTCTGCTGAAGAAGAGTGTATAGCTGAACACGAGTGTTAGTTGGATAGCACAAATATGTGGGAACTCTATGAGTATAATAAAGGAATAACTCAACTATTAGGGTGTCCGGAAAGTTCGTTCATTTTTTGTTTTTATTTTTTATTCAATACTTTACAATTCTCAGTGATCAATGTATGCTCCCATGTTTCCCCTCACTTCCTTCCAGCGATCGGGCAGAGTAGCGATTCCTCTCTCCCAGAAATCGGGAGTCCTCGAGATCATCCATTCCACGAAAGCCCTCACAACTTGATCTCGATTTTTGAAGTTCTTCCCCTTGCAGAAGTCAGAGAGAGAGCGGAAACAGTGGAAGTCACAAGGAGAGAGGTCCGGAGAATACGGTGGGTGAGGAATCCTCTCGATATCCAGCTCGTCCATTTTCTTCTGGGTCATCTTCGCTCGATGTGGGCGAGCATTGTCCATCAGAAGAAGAATTTTGCCCTGGTTCAGGAGTCTGGGAGGGACTCTGATCGCGACATCTTCTAGTTGTTCTCCATCACGAAAATCGATGTAGAAACTAAGCAATTGATTCAATCTTCTCACCACTTAGCGTCAGGATGATGCAATACTTTGTTGACAAATAGCATTGCGTGATTGCGAAATTCGATCACAAACTGAGTTTTTACAAAGGCATGAACGAACTTTCCGGACACCCTAATACTGGCTAAACCAAATGATGTTCCGATTCTTCCATAGCGGATTCGTGAGTCATATGGAATAAATGAAATATCACCCCATTCGTGTCTTCTGAAAGGAAAACAATTCATATCGAGTATTTGAATAGTGTATGCCGGGGCCCTCCTAACCATATTTTGGAGAGAAGCTCGGATCAATTACGGACAGGAAAATTAAGCGTAAGTGAGACCAACAATTTTCAGCAAATCGTGTTTGGAGATACCTAACTCCTGGCAATCCGCACCAACTCGCTGCAAATTGTGCTCAACATTCTATGCAGTCCCTTATACACCCACTTCTATAATTTCACTTTCCTGTGATTCGAAAGAGTTTCAACAATTGAAAAATTCTTAGAGACACATATTTTCACAGCGAGAGAAATTTCGTAAAATCAAAGCTTTTGAAATTTATTCGTTTCCGTACCCTCTTGATTGCGTGAATCCCCATATTTATATTGGGGCGGATGCCCCTAATGGTGCTTCAAAAATAACGCATAGTGAGATTGAGGGCAGCTGCTGCTTTGCTACGAAGGTTTAGGTATGTCCTTCATGTCTCCTACCAAGTTCAATCACATAACACACACAAATACCGATATCGTTGAGCTAACTTCGTACAGCGGTAGAGAGAAGGAATGACCCAGATGCGTGTCCACTAGGTTGTGTTTGGAATCGGATGCAGTTGAACCCGAGAGGAGGATGAACACATTTCAGTATCGAATGTATTCCCTACAGGGCGCAGACTAATGCATCTTCCTCGATTGAACGAGCGCATATCATAATGTCAAACATATGCTAATAATATATGAGACCGTGCACGATAATACCGTCAATAAGCTTTCCGCACAGCTCGATCCTAGAGAAAGTTTTCGACTCTGAACAACACAGCGTCGTCAGTTTTTCTAAATTCGGTCTCTGGGTTCCGGTATGGCACCTGGTCTCTTGGTACCAAATTTGGATTTTTTCTCAGAGAAAGCTTCAAAATAAAGGTACAGTCACGAAAATTGGACTATAGGGGCAGTTTTTCGAGGCGAATTCAACTATCCAATTCATTTTGGATGAAACTCAAAAGCACGGCTGAAAAATCGTTTTTTTGAACCAGAAGAGTGCAAGGGTCGAGATGTAGATCATTCGATTCGTCATGAAATGCTGATAATTTTATCTGATGAGCGTTTTCCAGTACAAGCGGGGGAAAAGAGGTTGCACTCGATTTTACTGTAAAAAATGCATAAAAACCAATATATTATGTTTAATATGGCACCTGTAGGGTATTTTTGAGAATAAATAGCCAAACAATGAAAATTAAAGCAATATCATAAACAAACAAAAAAAATTGGCAAAAGATGACGTCACGGAGGGACTCGAACCCGAGGTAATCGGATGATAGACTTTCTTATGGAAATAGTTTGAAATCGCATATAGTACGTATTCGTAGGCCATTCTAATATTTTTACATGAAATTTTCATTGTTTTTATGCATTTTTACCCTAAAATCGAGTGCAACGTCTTTTCCCCCGCTTGTACTGGAAAACGCCTAACACATGAAATTATCAGAATTTAATGGCGAATCGAATTATCTACTTCTCGACCCTTGCACTCTTCTGGTTCAAAAAATCGATTTTTCACCTGTACTTTTAAGTTTCATCAAAAAAGAATTGCATAGGGGAATTCACCATGAAAAACTACTCCAGGGTTCCAATTTTTGTGAATCTAACTGTATTTTGAAGCTTACAATGACAAATAAAGCAATCTTGGTACCATCAGACCCGATACCATATCGGAACCCAGAGGCGGAATATCGAAAAACGGAAGGCGCTATGTTGTTCAGAATCGAAAACTACCCCTAGAAGCAAGTTTGCAGCAATTTCATTTTTTGAGCTGTTCCAAACCACAATGGTGATTTATTGAATCTATCGCGCACGGTCTCATATGAACATGTATCTATATTGCACAAAAAAGCAGGACTCCTGATATTAGCAAGGATGCAAACATGAAGGCTCTGAACCTGTCGAGAAAAATGCGACAAAACTTTCTTGCCAACCTAATATGTTACAGGGGATGAAGCGATCAGCTTTTGTTTATGTAGCACCACCTGAAACTATTGGGGTGTCCGGAAAGTTCGTATAATTATTTGTTTTTATTTTTTATTCAATGCTTTACAATTCTCAGTGACCAATGTATGCCCCCTTCTTTCTCACTACCACCCTCCAGCGATTGGGCAGGGTCTCGATTCCTCTCTTCCAGAATGCGGGTTTCTTCGAGACCGCCCAGTTCACGAAAGCCCTCACAACTTGATCTCGATTTTTGAAGTTCTTCCCCTTGCAGAAGTCAGAGAGAGAGCGGAAACAGTGGAAGTCACAAGGAGAGAGGTCCGGAGAATACGGTGGGTGAGGAATCCTCTCGATATCCAGCTCGTCCATTTTCTTCTGGGTCATCTTCGCTCGATGTGGGCGAGCATTGTCCATCAGAAGAAGAATTTTGCCCTGGTTCAGGAGTCTGGGAGGGACTCTGATCGCGACTTCTTCCAGTTGTTCAGAGAAGAGGTCGGCATTGATGGCGGTTCCAGTAGGAAGGATCTCTTATTAGATCGGAACAAGTAATGATAGAAAGAATCAGTGAATTTCCTCATTTTCTTCAAGGGAACGGGTTTGTGCTTCGCATCGGTGTCGAAACACTGTTGTCTCTTCGCTGAGTTATTATACATGATTCACTCCTCGCACATGTCTATTATGGAATCTGTCCATCGAAGATCCGATCTACGATGGAGCGATTTCCGACAGTAATTCAACACAACTGTTTCAAAATATCGGCTATACTTCACCACTTCAACAAGTGTAGAAACTACGAGACTGAGCCAACCCACATCCCACTTAACGTCAGAGTGACGCAATACATTGTTGACAAACAGATTGCGCAGTCACTGCATTTGATCGCGAACTGACTTTTTTCCGAAGCATTATACGAACTTTCCGGACACCCCAATAATTCGAACATTCAACACAAATTTTCCAATAAGAGAACCCTATTCGTTACACTTACTGCCAATCGGCGAGAAAGCGTGTGGGACGAAGAATGACGAAATTTTCTAACGATCAGTTAGAATATTATATTAGCAAAATTTGCAGATAACCAGAGGCCGACATCGAACCAAGTAGAACCTCTATGACCATCGACTTTTTGACAAACCGAATCACAGTAGTCGTAGAATAAAATTGTGCTGAATTGAACACTATTTGCATGTCTTTATACAATCCTTGTTCGTCTAATTGATCGGCTAGGTTCTCATCCGAACTAGTGCTGAATCAAAGGTCACTTTGTAACAGTGAGCTGTCACAGAACCCCATCCCCACATGTTCACCCGAGCCAGACTACCACAGGTTGTTGTTTCTTCCATCGTCATCAAGGCATATTCTCTTTTGTAGAGTTTGTAAATCGGGACATTGTCTCTTAATTCTTACGATCTCTCACCGCTCTACCGGTCGATGTAATGTTTAGAATGACGAGATGACTACTCGAATTACAAAGTCTACTCTCTCCCTATCGAGGCAGTTACCGAGATTGGTGGCAATTCCACATGATGTACCCTATCACGGGTAGATAAAGATTAGAGAAATACAATCCATATTGTAAAACGGCAGTTGACCTTACAATGACGTTATTTATTTATAAACAATAGTTCGATCAGGTTGAGACTTCATTAAACAAAGATATATGCATTTTCTTCATTAAAGAAAATGCATATAACTCAGTGTATGCTTCATGGATATAACTCAGTGTATGCTTCCCTTTTTCTCGCTATGTTAGCGATGTTAGCGAAATCGTCCTCTACACTTCGAATGGATGGCGATACCTAGAACAAAGAAAATTCTTATTTTTTTGTATTCTATATGCATCAAAAAGTCAAATTTTCAATAGGCGGCTGATTGTGCGGGACAAATTTTCATCACATCTGACACAGTTCAATTACGAAACTTTGGAAAAGGAGTTCGCCAGAATGGTAATCATCATGGCCAACTTCATTTCGCACCATCCCTTTTGATCTTATCTATTTTTTTTAAAGAAAAAAACAACATTTTACAGTGATGAGGGTATACGATTGAACGAATGCGATGGTAACGAAATGAATACGCAGTGAAAATTAGTTTGCAATGAAATTTAACAGGTTGATCAGCACACGTAAGCCTTTTTCACAAATTTCCTAAGATTTCATCGTCCGATGTTTTAGGCACCTGATCTCATAGGGAGTAAGCATCTCCTACGATTATAACGTGAAAATCCGAAAATTAGCATGTCATTTATAATGCAAATTGCCCTTCACTTTTCTTACTCTAGTAGTGAGAGCGGTGATCTTGCATAGTAAATAATATGATACTTTGTTAACTCTACTCACAATGTATACGGCTTGCCGAATCTGTTGCTCGATCACAGTAGAAGTCAATGGCCGATCGATGGAGAATCGCCATTCTCCATAGCTGAGAATCTCCTGGTCTGGCAGAATGCATTTCTTAGACTCGATAAGCATCTGAAATAAAAAGTTCGTTTAATGAAAACTATGGCGTCATGCCGCCTTTGATGTATCTCGTTTATCAGAAGTGCTGATCCTAGTGCCTATCCTCCAAGTTTCTCGCACTGCTTTCTGGGGTATTCGAGGTCACTTGCAATGTTGCAACGCCTCGCTCTTCCTAGTTTTTTCTTCCGCAATTAGGCGCGTTTCAACATTGCAAGACGGTATCGAATAGTCAACCCCACAGTTTTCAGGTGAGATAGATGCACTTGGGTATTTGTGTTGTAAACGACGTAGATTTACCATTATTAGTTTCCCGATCCAGTTCACTTCAATAACCATTGCAACAGCGTGGAGATCATCAAACTGGATTAGACGGGGTAGAACCGATTCCTTGGGTCGGAAGGGAACATTCTGAAGGGTTTCTGTATTCAAAGGTAACCTACTATCTATCTCTTTCTATGAGCGTGATTTAAAATGAGCTACTAATTAATAATTTGCCAAAAATTAATGAGTTATGGTCATTACTTTAAATCCGCTACGGAAACAAAATATCACGTCATAATAAAAATGTTAAAACGCTCACTTGGCAATAATAATATCGATTTAGGAATAGCCTTCGGTTCTTAATTTCTCCCATTTCATTGATGAAGTCTTCATTCAGTAGATAAGTAGAACCATAAGAGATTCTAATGTCTACGCATTTCATTCCTTTAATTAGCTGACAGAGACTGAAAAAAACATTTTTCTTTGGTTGATGGGTGTTTATTGTGAACCTTTTGTGAGCATCCTTTGTAGTCCAATTGCATAGTATTCCATCACACAAAATTGAAGTCGTAAAGTGGCCACGGAGCGTTGTTTTGAGAAATATTCTTTGAAAGGCATCTGAATTGAAGGATTTTCGGCTCTGTCTCAGTTTAGAGGTCCCAAATCAAATTAGAGGTTCCAAAAAAATCAAATTAGAGGTCCATGTCAAATTAGAGGTCCCAAATCAATTTAGAGGTTCCAAAAAATCAAAATAGAGGTTCCAACCTGTGTTGGGATTGGAAATCAATTTAGAGGTTCCATGCCAATTTAGAGGTCCATACAAATTAGAGGTTCCAAATCAATTTAGAGGTCCGATCAATTTAGAGGTTCCAAAAAAAATCAAAATAGAGGTTCCAACCAGTTTTGGGATTGGAAATCAATTTAGAGGTCCCATGTTAAGTTAGAGGTTCGTCAAATTAGAGGTTCCAATTTAAATGTTTCATGTCAGATGTTTTAAAGCGTGATCCTAAGAATATTAATATTAATGTTTATATTATTACTGTTCATACAAGGACAATCGATACATTATAAATTGTTTGAATTTACTGGCAAATCCATATGAATCAAAATAATTAACTCTTGGGTTTACGTTGAAAGGTCGTAGATTTTTCGGTGGAAATGCAAAACGTGAGCATGGAGAACCGGACCTAGATAAAGGTGCGGAGGGAAGCCGGAGGGCCTGGGTGGGGGACGACGGCTTTGGGGGAACGGGATCTGGAGAGGGACAAACTACTGGACTTCAAGGATTAGCTGCGGTTGAAAGTCTGTAACTAAACATTTCAATTATGAAATGGTTCGTCGTTTGTCGATTTATATCAGGTTGGTGAGAAGTAATGTTAGATTTTCAAATTTGTGATTGTCTGATTCCCTCGTATTTTGCGTACGCCTGATTATCATATTGTTATTCATGCTCGATGAGTGCATGGATACTCTTTCTATCTCACATTGGTCCAAGCCTATCCAATTGGTATTGAGGTCACAGAATGATGACAAAGGTACATCAACAGAGATTGGCTCTGATTACACGTTTGCCCAGCAATCCATGGATCGCCATGATAGGGCAAATATTATGCCACAGCCGCAAAGTGCGACCTAAGTATATCACAATACAACATTTGAATCAGGTCTGCTGCGAAATGTCTGTTAGAAAATACACTCGTTTATGAACTTGTCAATAGCTGAGCATTAATAAAAAATGTGTGTTTTTACCGTGTATCCGTAACAATTGATGTATTGATTTCAAATGTAGTAAACTGAAAAGCACCTTCCACTGTTAACTTAAAAATATATTAATGAGGGCATACATTGATTCTACCAAAAACATGTACAATTGATCTTCCTGTCAATGAAATTTGATCATCGAAATTCGAATATTTCAAAACTCTGTGGTTCCAGCTTTGGTAGAAAGTCCTAACTTTTGTAGTTAACTGCTAAAGCTGCTCTTTATATATCAGTATTCGTCAGGGCTAGCTCAGGAGTTAACTCCATTGTGAGAAAATGCATTCATGCAAAGTACACCAAAAGTCAACTTTTTGACTATGTTGACCTTAATTCAACGATAATGAAAATCTAATTGTTCTAGAAGTAGAAAAGGCTTGAGTTAAAATATTTTCACGCATTATGTAGCAACATAGTGTACAATACAAGCGCACGTATTTAGAAGCCAGTCTGAATAATCCTCGAAGCAGGAATTATTATCATTAGTGAAGTGTTACCTTGGCCAGGGTTGGATTCAATGGTGTGTAAATCGTGCTAAAAAACGGCACGGCCATAGACCTGTTTTTCGAAGGAACTGCCTATGGGCTTCATAGTTCACTATGTAGGAATGAACGGCTATTTTTTTCCCTCAAAATACGAGATTTCACATTTGACATAACTTCATTTTCCAGGATACCGAAAAAGCATTATGCAATTCGAACATATGCGTACATTGGCCAAGTCAACCCCTAATATATGACATCGAACTCTTAACGAAAAGGATTTTATCGGGGTTCAAAAACCATGATCCAAATCTAACATTACTTTCTCACCTACCTAATATACAGTCGCGCCGGAAAGTATCCGTACGATTTGAAGTTTTGCCATAACTTTTGTACTAGATTGGATCTAATTCCGAAGTTTTGCAGATATGTAGCAAATTCATCGAGGATTACGATACACATATTTCGGTTCCACAAACATTTTTTTAAGATTGCATATTGATGACGAAATCGAATTTCACTTTTTCAAACATGCATTATTCTTACATAGATTTTTTCCAGCTGGACAAACTTTCCGACGTTGGAGATAGAACCGAGGCCTAACCAGAATAAATTTTTGAAGTTGCTGCTCAGTCGCACATTCGCTGTAGCCGTCCTGCAAAAACGGGGTCTAAAATTTTGAACTCTGCTTCCAGAGTAGTTAGAGACCCGTTCAAAGCATCAAAATGATCGCCATCGTTAATGCAGATGATTCTGAGAATATGAAAACAATTTCTTATAATTTGCCCTCAGGGCATGAAAAAATCACTTTTTCACATGGGCACTTTTTGGAGGTTCATAACTTTTCGGGAAATGTATATTAAAATCTGATTTTTGCTTAGTCATGTTCACAATGTCCTAGATATGTGATTTCCAACTTTTTAGAGTGTTTGAATATGCCTTGTTTTCACGGCGTATTTGATATTATTCTCTCTCGCTGTTGAATAATTGGCATATTTATTTTTTCTCAGTATTAACGAATGTTTATTTGAGAACTTTAAATTGTGCAATGAACTTAGAGAGTATCTCTCGGTTGTTATAGTCCTGCGTCGCACTAGTTCTCACTTTTTTAAATTCAAATCACGAAATCTCGAAAAAAAAAATTAAATAAATTTTCGCTAAGATGTGCATTGTGATTTTGGGAGTACCTTAGATTTGGAAAGTTCATTGTTGGTTGATCATAACAGTAATAGATGGATTAAGAATATCAAATCATGAAATATAAAATAGTTTTTTTTTGAAACCTTTGCAAACATGTTCCGCGACGTCAGAATGGAACAATTAAAACCATATTAACGACATTTGAGTGTTTATTACTAAAAAATACAACCTTGGGAAATATTTCAATATTTCAATATTTTATTCAAGCCTCAGGTCAATAGCCTGTTGAAAGGAACGGCCATTCCATTGGATGGGATCTCTTCTGCACTTATTAGCCCATGTTACTCCAAATACTTTGACAAATTCGTCCCGCCATCTGATTTTTGGGCGTCCAGGAGGTCGCAATCTATCCCACGGTGTCCAATTGAGAATTCTTGTAGTCCATCTATTGTCGTCCAGCGTAGCTTGTCTCTTCGCCCAATTCCATTTTCTCCGCATCGCTCGTACTCGAATGTCCTCTAAGGGCACCTTCCTACTGAGCCAATCGTTGGTCTTCCGATCAAATCTAGTCATGCTGGCCATTTTCCTCATTATAGATCTCTGTGCTACAATCAGTCTTTTCCGCTCAGACTTCGTGGTGCTCCAAACTTCACTTCCATAAAGAAAACTCGGCTCGATGCACATTCTGAATACTTCTGAATACTTTGAATACTTTGGAAATTGGAAATATTACGACGTTTTAAATAATGCCTTGTTTTCACGGCGTATCGCCAAGAGCGGTGGGAAATTGGCCACTCCGGAGGTGAACAAGAGAGATCGAGAGATCATTGCCAATTCCATCAAGGACCCAACGCAGAAAGAGGAGCCTACCTTCTGGATCTTGCCGAAGGAAGGAAGTTTGCCCTACGATGAGGAACCCAACAATCGGGACGACGACATCGTCATACAGCTGGAACTCCACAGAAATCGCTCTTCTACTGCCATTGCGGCGCAGCATTCATTCGCTGGTCGAACTATCTGAGGCATCTGGATTCCGGAGATCATAAGATCAGACCGGAACATAAGATTCGCGATAGAGCATTGTGTCTCTACATAAGGAACATCGAGGAAACTTGTAAGCCAGTCCCCGTCTCTCCTGTTTCCGATCTATTGAGCCTGAAAGGAAAAGCTGCTCCTGAACTACCCGAAGGATGGGCCCTGAGATTCGGAAGGAAGACTGGACGATATCTTGATGCAACGAAGGCATTCATCAAGAAGAAGTTCGATGAGTATGCAAGACACAACAAGAAGCTGAAGGGGGATGAGGCTGAGAGGCTCATGAGAGCGGAGAAGTCGATCCAGCCAAGCGATTGGATGACCTTGAATCATAACAGTAATAGATGGATTAAGAATATTTCCTTATTAATAGAAGCGGGTTAATGGTTACAATAGAACGAAATTTGTATCAATCGTATTCAGTTGCCTTTTTCGGGATTGGGGAGTAGTATGGGTCATCAACTTTGGTAAATACTTTGTTGAGGAAATCAAGAGTGATAAGTTCATGAACACCTTCCTCTGTGTAGATTAGATCCTCTTCCTGGGGTTCCACTACCACCTCCTCATGGAAGTCATCGTCGTCCTCATCGGGTTCCGTTGCTCGTCTGAACACTCTCAGCTTCGGCAGGGCTGCTCTCAGTGTGTTGAGGTAGTTCTTCAGCTGATTCAAGGTCATCCAATCCCTTGGCTGGATCGACTTCTCCGCTCTCATGAGCCTCTCAGCCTCATCCCCCTTCAGCTTCTTGTTGTGTCTTGCATACTCATCGAACTTCTTCTTGATGAATGCCTTCGTTGCATCGGGATATCGTCCAGTCTTCCTTCCGAATCTCAGGGCCCATCCTTCGAGTAGTTCAGGAGCAGCTTTTCCTTTCAGGCTCTTCAATAGATCGGAAACAGGAGAGACGAGGACTGGCTTACAAGTTTCCTCGATGTTCCTTATGTAGAGACACAATGCTCTATCGCGAATCTTCATATGTTCCGGTCTGATCTTATAATCTCCGGAATCCAGATGCCTCAGATAGTTCGACCAGCGAATGAATGCTGCGCCGCAATGGCAGTAGAAGAGCGATTTCTGTGGAGTTCCAGCTGTATTCAAAGGGCCTGTATTCTTGGGTTTGACGATGTCGTCGTCCCGATTGTTGGGTTCCTCATCGTAGGGCAAACTTCCTTCCTTCGGCAAAATCCAGAAGGTAGGCTCCTCTTTCTGCGTTGGGTCCTTGATGGAATTGGCAATGATCTCTTGATCTCTCTTGTTCACCTCCGGAGTGGCCAATTTCCCACCGCTCTTGGCGATACGCCGTGAAAACAAGGCATTATTTAAAACGTCGTAATATTTCCCAGGGTTGTATTTTTTTAGTAACAAACACTCAAATGTCGTTAATATGGTTTTAATTGTTCCATTCTGACGTCACGGAACATGTTTGCAAAGGTTTCAAAAAAAAACTATTTTTTTCTATTTTTGGATATTTCATGATTTGATCAAAAAAATGACAACAAGGTGGTAGGTTGAGCACCTCGCCCTTATTTTTCTTGGACACGCAATGACTCCTTCTACTATAATCAGCAAAAACATTTTGTATATAGTAACAGGCTTAAGAAAAAAAATTTTTTTTGTTGGTCAAAAAATGGTTTTTCGCTGCTGACATTTTTATTTCTCTCGGCACAAAAAAGTCGCCAACATAAAAGTTATTGGAAATAATTTTCCGCGCATTTTAAGACCAATGCCACCTTTCTAGCTCAACTGGGAGCTGAAATACAGTAGAGCCGGCGCAAAACCGGAAAATTCCTAAAAGCCGGCTCTGGAACCAATGACCTACATTTTTCAAAATCATTACTCCAGGGTATTATACCAACACAATATGGATTAAATTTGAGACAAAAATTTAAAAATGTTCTCGACTGGTAAATTTTTCATTCACTGACTCGTAAAGTGTTAAAGAAGGACTGTCAGCAAAGTTGACATTTTGACGTTGTCATAACCATGACCGACCTTTGTACAACCATAAGAGATTCTGAAAATTTCAAATTCATATCTCTATTTTGAACCTAGTTAACATTAGTTGGCAGAAAGCCAAGGAGGGCTTGAAGGGAAGGGAAGTGCGGGAATTCAAATATCTAGAGGATTTTTCAAAAACTGTTGGGATTCGAACCCACAACCTTCGATTTACGCTGCGACTGCTTTACCACTGAGCTATGCGAGTGACCCTTGCCAGTCCTCTTAGCTCGCGCTATGATCGTTGGATGATTGTCTAGGTCATGGTTATGACAGAGTCAAAAATTTAACTTTGCTGACACTCCTTCTTTAAACTCTTTTTTTATGAGAGGAATCGCGAGAGCATCGAGCACTCAGCGGCGGTGAATTCAAATTCGTCCTATCTGGCTGAAATTTTAGTTATAGGCACTTTGAATGATGCTCTTTCAAACTGCATCGTCAGAATTCCAATATCTGTCGTAATCGTCGAGTTTCAGAAGGCCAAAGTTGGCACTATCACTTTTCGACAATCAAATCGCGCTCACTTAAATGATCATAACCGTTTAAAATTAAGATAGAAGGTCGTTCTTTTTTGCCAAAGAAAGCTACCATCATGCTCTACAACTTTTATGTTGACAATGCCATTCGTTGTGCTCGTCCTGGTTCGGGGTGGTTGGGTTCACTAAAAATGACTGTTCTCTAAAAATCCGAAAAATGTATTGAGATATAGCGCTCAATTGATTCTGCCTATGGGCGATCTTGTGCCCAAAAATCAGGAAAATCGAGAGGGGGAAAAAAGTGCGCTCACTTTATGTACGACCCCGAAATCGGACCCTGAAAGCGATACTTCCAAAGCTCTATTTGACCACTATTGGCTGTAAATACATTTAAAAACATCAAAAACAACATTCTGACTTGTTTCCCCAATAGCTATACCACTTTCATTGGTACAAAATTACGGTAAGACCTCAAATTCAGAAATCGATATTTTGACCGTCAACAACCTATATGGGTGGTACCGCTCTAAATAGGTTCCAAGCAATGTAGGAATACTCTTTGAAACGTTCCAAATAAAGTGGGCACGTATAAAGACGTTATTTTATCGGCGGGATTCAAGGAAATGCAGAAATGTGTAAATCGTTTCAAAATTGGAATTCGGATCTGCCCTAGAAATGTAGAGAACAACGAGATAAACATTTTATCTGTTGAAAGTGAGCTTCTATCTTTTCGTTCACGCGAGCTACAGAGCGTAGAAATTGAGAAGAAACCGGCTAGAATCTCCCGAGAGCGCGCGCTCTAACCGTCTGCCGCTCTCTCCGCCTGACCTCCCTCTCACTCCCCTCCATTTAGCGTTCCCTTGCTTGCCTCGACCGCCCATTTCTGCCAACTTCCAGGCTCTGTAGCTCGCAAGAACGAAAAGATAGAAGCTCACTTTAACAGATAAAATGTATAGCTCGTTGTTCTCTACATTTCTAGCCTAGGGGCAGATCCGAATTCCAATTTTGAACCGATTTACACTTTTGTACATTTTCTTTATAGGTGCCCATTTTGTTTGGAACGTTTCAAAGGATATTCCTACATTGCTTGGAACCTATTTAGAGCGGTACCACCCATATAGGTTGTTGAAGGTCAAAATATCGATTTTTGAATTTAAGCTCCTACCGTAATTTTGACCAATGAAAGTGGTATAGCTATTGAGGAAATAAGTTAGAATGTTGTTTTTGATGTTTTTGAATGTATTTACACCCAATAGTGGTCAAATAGAGCTTTGGAAGTATCGCTTTCAGGGTCCGATTTCGGGGTCACCGTAGATAAAGTGAGCGCACATTTTCCCCCCTCTCGATTTTCCTGATTTTTGGGCACAAGAGCGCTACCCATAGGCAGAATCAATTGAGCGCTAGATCTCAATACATTTTTCGGATTTTTAGAGAACAGTCATTTTTAGTGAACCCAACCACCCCGAACCAGGACGAGCACAACGAATGACATCGTCAACATAAAAGCATGATGGTAACTTTCTTTGGCAAAAAAGAACGACATTTTATCTTAATTTTAAACGGTTTTATGATGATTTAAGTGAGCGCGATTTGACTGCCGAAAAGTGATAATGCCAACTTTGGCCTTCTGAATCTCGACGATGATGATAGATATCGGGATTCTGGCGACGCAGTTTGAAAGAGCATCATTCAAAGTACCTCCAACTAAAATTTCAGCCTAATATATCAACTTTGAATTTCACCGCCGCTGATCCCCCTAAATTGCTCGATTGTCTCGCGATTCATCTCTTATACAGTATTCTATTTAAATAAAGTCACGTATACTCAATATGATGTGCACAAAGCAAATGTAAAACTTATGAGCTCAATTGCGTATGTTTGCATGCAAATTCTCACCATAAGCCCATGATATCGTCAGGAAACATTGGTTCACTATATGTTCCTCGATTTTCTACCTAAATCGGTCAGTTATGCTAATTTAGGAAAGTGGCACTGCAGCAGAGCCCATTGTAACTCTGCTGATGAAAGAAATTGCAAGGGTAACTTTACTAGCCCATTATGGAGGTATTGGAACTGTTTAGCTAACAACGGAAGTGAGACAGTTGAATAGCGACAAAGTACGGAATACTGAAGAAAATAAACGCCTGCAGAAGAAAATATCAGAATTAACGGAAGAGGTGAATGAATAGATGTTTTCGTACGTTCCCATATTACTTTTGCGCTTTTTTTCCAGTTCATGTTTCTGGTTTTTGTTCTTTTAACAAGTGTAGTATAAGGAAAATCCCCAAGAACAACCAACCGTCAACTTTCAATTGACGACGTCAAATTTTATTTAGTTCATCCTCAATGAAATTGAGGATTAAAACCTAGGAGGACGAGTAAGAAGATAATCACTTAAACTAACAGTACATTGATTGACAGTCGAAGCCTGAAGTATTAAAAAATGTTCAAAATTTCAGACGATCAATCCAATAGAAGATCTTCGCTTTTACTCCAGATAAATATTTATTAATTTTCCGGTTCAGTTTATCGTGGATCAAAATGCTGTTCAGATTCGAACATGATTTCAATATCGTAAACATTCTCGGAGCGGGAGGATTCGGAATTGTTTTCGAAGCTCTAAATTTTTATGATAATTGGAAATATGCTGTTAAACGGATTTCAATCTATTCAAAGTTTTTTTTTTTCTATTTCAATAAGTACAAATAATTTTTCGAATATGTATTGGGGTGTCCGGAAAGTTCGTATAATGCTTCGGAAAAAAGTCAGTTCGCGATCAAATGCAGTGATTGCGCAATCTGTTTGTCAACAATGTATTTCATCATTCTGACGTTGAGTAGTGAGAGGATTTAATCAGTCTCCTAGTTGCTACATTGATTCTTGTGATGGACTCCCATCTCTACCTCCGAGCAGTTTTACTTCATTACTACCGTCTTGGCCGATCCGTGAAGGAGGCCCACTCTGCCCTGGCCCAGTCGGAAGGAGCTGACGCCCCCTCCATACCCTTCTGCTATAAGTGGTTCTCCCGCTTCAAGAAAGGGGAGTTTGGTCTCGATGATCAACCCCGCTCTGGACGCCCTCCCTCCATCGATCAGCCTCTCGTTCTCCGCACACTGAAGCGCAAGCCCATGGCCAGTGTGCGTGAGTTGAAGAAGGATACTGGTACTCCCAGATCAACGGTGTCCGATATCCTCCATCGATCTGGGAAGAAGCCGAAACTCCCACAAGTGATTCCCCATGACCTCTCCCCCGAACAGCTGAAAAATCGTGTTCAAGTCTGTCGGGAATTACTCCATCGTAGATCCAATCTTCGATGGGTCAATTCCATCATCGCTACAGATGAGAAGTGGATCACGTACGATAACCCTGTGAGGAGACTGCAATGGGTGGATGCAGATGAGAAGCCCACGCCCGTTCCGAAGAAGGAAGAGCACGGAAAGAAGGAACTCCTCTGCTTCTTCTTCTCAGTGCTCGGTCCCATCTACTGGGAGATCCTCGCCCCTGTCACCAGCATCAATGCCGACCTCTTCTCTGAACAACTGGAAGATGTCGCGATCAGAGTCCCTCCCAGACTCCTGAACCAGGGCAAAATTCTTCTTCTGAAGGACAATGCTCGCCCACATCGAGCGAAGATGACCCAGAAGAAAATGGACGAGCTGAAGATCGAGAGGATTCCCCATCCACCGTATTCCCCGGATCTCTCCCCATGCGATCTCTCCCCTCTCCCGCTTTAAGTTCTGCTCCTAGAAGTGCTCTTACATGCGTTTTTCTGACTAATTTTCGCTCACTCGCCGCGCAGATGCGTCAGAGAGTGAAAAATGAAATGTGCGCGGCAAGTGGGCGAAAATGAGTCAGATAAATGCATGTAACTTCTAGGAACAGAACGTAAACCCCATAACCTGCATACGAAAAATGACCGGCATGGCAAGACGCATGTGCCTGTATAATTCGTTGGGTTGGCTTCGGCCTTATATTCGAGAACTTAAATTTCGTACGTCGTGATTTAGAAAAAATATGCAAATTTAATATGCATGGGTTCATAGTGAACTTATTCAACCTCTGTGAAAGCTTGAAGAAAATTCATAAATCCGCACCTGACCTATCGGCCGAAATATATGTGAAGCCTACATGCAGCCTGACTCAACCCGTCGAGATGGCGCAAAATGAAGTTGACCACTGTGTTCAGCACCATTGAAAACCCGCTTTTCCGTGTTTTCGTAAAAACGTTGTGCCAGACATTGTTCGCTTCTTAGAGAATCGGGCTCATATATCAGGTTGGTCCATAAGTTTTGTCGCATTTTATATCTTGGGCATTCTGTTCTTTGTGGCCTATTGTTTTTCTCTTAATACAATGAATTCATTTAGAACAACTGAGGCAACCAATACTCTATCTAGCGCACTATGGGTCAGACCTCTCCTATTATTTTGCAAGGCACAGTGCCAAACAAACCCCTGACGACTGAGGTCACGGATATCGAACTTCCATCCACTACTACTACACGGAGAACGATGATATGGTCAAGCTAGTATCACATATGTTAACATTAATGCCAACGCATAAATTTCACCCACATATTATGATTCAGTCATTGAAGCCTATCTAACAAATATCCCATATTTTGGAAAGGATCAGTTATGTGAAAAGTCGAAAAACGATTTTTCGTTGTATTTTCGTGTTTAAATATGCGGGGATCTCAATCTTTCAGGAACATAATCAACACATGGTGATGCATTTATATTCCTAGTTTGGAGATCATCCAGTATCATATTGATTAGATATTTCATTGACAAGGGGCTTACGGAAACTTTGGTGCTGAAAACATCAAATTTATCAGTATTCTGTTAGATATACGGCTTGCATGTTCAATCTAATAAGGTTATCAGAATGAGAAACCCTTCCTCTTTCATATCTTCGTAGGGTAGAATTTGGAAGACATTACTTTTTGGTAGGTAATTAATAATTCAGAATTCCTAAAATGGCATTTTTGTCACTTTACTGTTAGAAATGAACTTCTGAAATTTATCAATATTCTTGAAGGTAAGACGAAGCTTTCTCAATTGTTTCTGGTTATTACGCGGCCCTTTAGTTGACAGTTGAAGCGCACTTGTGTTGAGTTTTGTACCGCTCATTTTGTAATCAGTAAAGTGAATCGAAATGCCAGTCAGCTAGCGTCTACTGTCGAATTCAAAAGCTTTGATCTATGAATATGCTTTCTATGTTACTACTTCCACCCTATCAATGAAAAGAGAATTCACGACACTTCTAAATCAGCCCATGGAGATCGTATCATTTTTACTCTACGCAAAATGGCACAGGTTCAAAGAAAAATGAAATTTTTGATGTATTTTTCTCGAATATTTAGCATGTGAGATACGGACTGCCCCCATAGTAGTAATGCGCAAGCATACCCCTACAAGATACTATGATGTCAGGCGACTGTAATTTGGGGTATGCGATTATGATGTATTCAAACATAGCACTCGAAATGCGACAAAACTTATGGACCAACCTAATAGATAACTTTAGTAAACAACGAAAGCACATTTCAGAGTGACTTTATGGAATGGATAACGAATGTTGTTCGTGAGGAAAGACCGACATGTAAACAGATGTTGGACCATGAGTACCTTAACGTGAAGTTTACTATCGATTAACATGCATTAGACTAGTACACTAGTACACTAGTAGACTAGTACAATTTATTATGTTTTTTTTGTTATTATGGTTTATTATTCAGCAATCTACAGTTCACAATAGACTGCTTCGAATACATTTAATACTAATGAGCGCGGTAAACAATATTCACCAACATCGTGTATATTGTTTTATTCAAATTCCATAATAATATGCAACAAAATCGTGTTCGGTTCGATATTCGATGTAAGGGAAGACGAATCTATCAATTGAATCGAGCAAATGTACATGAAAAGAGGAAGCAGTGCCAATATCCGTCCACAATGCGGTGCCAAAGTTTTCGAAATGAAACATCGAGGGTAGTTCTGGTACTTTGTGAATCCTAAAGTTGTTTACAACAAGTGTGAGGAATTACTCAGCGTCGTACATAACGAGCGGAGCACATTATTGATACGACATGCTGGGCTAAAATGACATGCTGGGGGAAGGATTGCTTATATTTGCGACAGGAATGAATGTTGAAGTATCTCTTGGCATGTTGGTCGATCTTCTGCCTTCATATTTACGAGTGAAGAAATGAAGTCAATATGAAAAATGATATTCAGAGTTGTTTGAACGAGAACGTACCATGTTTGCTTCCTTTACGAAACTGCATGTATCACCGTGACGGCAATATTCGAAATACTAACGTTTAATTATATGATGAAAACATTCTAGTCTACACAAAAAAAAAATTTCCCCTTGGATTGATGCCATTGGAATACATAATTCAGCGAAAATCAATCCCAGTGAGAAAATGTCTGTTTTCGAACTACATAACGAGCCGATAGCGAGCTGAACACGATACATTGATCTCACGGCTCTGTCTCACAAGTGAGACCCAAAAGTCACCGGAGACCAATCCGAAGTATGTCTATCCAGGGTGATAAATACCGCCCTAGAGTTTGTGCTCCCACTTTCGGAATTTTTCCGATAGACCTACTAAGAGGTGAATTTTGATGTCGAAGAAATCGTGCGATTTTGTGTAGGCGCGATCCCAGAAGGGTGCCCAGGTTTCGCTGCCTTGCCGTCACAGCCAGAGTAGCCGACCAGGTAAGGCGCTAGGCATGGGAACAAAAAAAGGCTACTCTGGCTGTGACGGCAATGCGGCGAAACCTGGGCACCCTTCTGGGATCGCGCCTACACAAAATCGCACGATTTCTTCGACATCAAAAATCACCTCAGTAGGTCTATCGGAAAACTTCTGAAAGTGGGAGCACATACTCTAGGGCGGTATTTATCACCCAGGATAGACAAACTTCGGATTGGTGACTTTTGGGTCTCCCTTGTCAGTTTAGAGGTTCCAAAAAAAATTATAGGTTCCAAATCAATTTAGAGGTTCCAAAAATACCTCATCAAATTAGAGATTCCAAACATATTGGGGTGTTCCAAAAGTGCGATGATTTTTTTTTCGAAGGAACTTAAACTCCGCCGTATTGATTGCACATCCCAAATGCAAAGACTATTTAATAGAGTAGCCATTGCACGATCGTATGGTCCATGGAATTTGCATCAGCTGCTCTCCCCTATTTGTAAGAAACTTTTGTGTAAAGGATACTTGTGTTTCCCATAATCACGATTTCGCCTTTAAATTTTTCCTGAAAAGGAACGCAAATGGTTGATGCATCTAACTAATTAATATTATAATCCATGATCGCACAATTCTTTTAGTATGCAGCATTTGCGTCATTTATTTGTGTTTTATGACTGTTTGCATTCATTACTGATCACACTCAAGCGGAACAACTACGGTTCTTTCTTTGCGGCATTAAAACGAACCCTAATTTGAATATGCGCTAATTGGAGATATTTAGCGGTACTCCATATTACTTTGTTGACATAACATTTGGCGATCTCGGAAGGAATTATAATGACAATTATTTGTTTGATCATGAAATTTCATCGGAAAGTGGAAAGTATAAATGGTGATTTTTTTTTAAATTTTTATTGTTGCAGGCACAGCAGTAGGCTAATTGCTTTCAGATTTAGTATACATATTAAGCTATGCGCGCTCGATAAAACTGCGAAGAAACTACGATGTTTCCATTTAGAAGAAGCCGTACATAAATAAAATAATTTAAACGAAAACGTTATTTTGGGTCGCTACAGTATCCTTTACATAAACATTTGTTAAAATAAGGGAGAGCAGCTGATGTAAATTCCATGGATCACGTGATTGTGTAATGGTTCCTCTCTTAAATAATGTTCGCATTTGGGATGTATAATCAATACGATGGAGTTTATGTGCCTTTGAATAAAAATTCATCGAAGTTTGGAACACCCCAATAGTTGCCCACGCCGGCGGCGATTTCCATGACCTCCTATTAATGGTTGCGCACTGCTCCCCTTGATTTGAGGGGAGCAGTGCGCACCCATGAATAGGGGTCATGGTCAAAAATCGATTGGTAGGTCAATGGTAGGTCAAGACTAGGTACCGTACCCAATCGATCATACAGTACCCCCAGATACCGTATATCACTACCGTAACCCCCGATTATCGCAAACTAACTTTATTTTTAAAAAGTCCTGGTACCGTGTCTAATCGATTCTACAGTACCCAATTGACTACCGTAACCGGTTCCTTGGGTCAGATTCAGTTCCTTGGGTCAAACATTTTTACCCGGTTCCTTGGGTCAGATTCAGTTCCTTGGGTCAAACATTTTTCTAAAAATCCAAAATCGAGCAAACAATTATTTTAATGTATATGTACGTATCTGTAATTACTGTAGAATCATTTTGTGATTAATTTGGGATTTTTAAAAAATGCGTATAATTTTTAGAAAAATGTTTGACCCAAGGAACTGGGTTACGGTAGTTACGAATCGATTAGACACGGTACCAGGACTTTTTTCAAAATAACGTTAGTTTGCGATATTCGTGGGTTACGGTAGTGATATACGGAATCTAGGGGTATTGTACTATCGATACCTAGTCGGTACCTAGTCTTGACCTACCATTGACCTACCGATCGATTTTTGACCTTGCCCCCTATTCATGGGTGCGCACTGCTCCCCTCAAATCAAGTGGAGCAGTGCGCAACCATGAATAGGGGGTCATGGTCTAAAAACACCTCGCCTCCAGTGTTGGGCAACTATGATTCCAAATCAATTTAGAGGTTCCAAAAGTTGACTTGTCAAATAAAAGGTTCCAAAAGGTGCAAAGCCATCGTTTCAATTTAGAGGTTCCATGTCAATTTATAGGTTCATACAAATTACAGGTGAACCAGCATTATTCCGACAATTTGTTCACATTATTCCCTCCTTTGGAATGAAACTGTAGCTAACGAAAAAAAAGTTACGGTTCATGCATGGAATAGCTTGCCAGCAATATGGCAATCGTGAAAAGCTAGCCAGTTTCGTTGGGCCTATATTTGCTCTGACACGGACCTTGCGTTTCTTCTCAAACCAATCTGCCAACGTACACAATTTTGGTCAATTTCATCTCATGATTTTAGAATGGCATCCTTGAGAGAAATTTAAGTCGAGTTCTTGTTATTGCATATCGTAGACTACGACACCCCAAAACACTGAACAATAGGAGCTGAGATCGGGGGAGTTCGGTGGGGGATGTAGTACTCCTTACAAGGGAGACCCAAAAGTCACCGGAGACCAATCCGAAGTTTGTCTATCCAGGGTGATACATACCGCCCTAGAGTATATCCTCCCACTTTCGGAAGTTTTCCGATAAACCTACCAAGAGGTTAAAATTTAAAAAATATGTCGTAGAAATCGAGCGGTTGTGTAGGCGTGATCCCAGAATGGTGTCCAGGTTTCGCTCTTTGCTGCACACAAGCAGGGTGTCCGAACAGGTAAGGAGCTAGGCATGAGATCGATTCCCGGTCTGTGCATTCTTTCGCACATTTTTTTATCGAGCTGCAGTAACCTTTATTTGCAGTATCCTGCATTATTTTTGATTGAGAAAGCATATGGGAGCATGGAAAAGTCCCATAATACACAAAAATTTATATTAACCGTTAACTTTAACCTTTCTTTTCTTGTTCATCTTATGTTAACCTCTGAAGGAGTATTTTCACTTGTTTGACGTTGTTTTCGTGTGATCGTGGTCTCTCTGGGGAATTCGGGATGATACACGAAGGGGATTGATGTGTGTGCAAGTCTCGAATGAGAACCTCGCCACTCTCTCTCACTCGCACACTAGTAACTGCTATGGATCTCGACGAGCTAGTTCCGGGGAAGAAAATCGCCTCTGGAATTGCTGCGAAGTTATCTCTGCCACCACCTTCGATCGTAACTCTCTCAACGGTTCGGAAATGAAATGGCTTGACCGGATCGTGATGATGATCAAGAGCGCAGAGTCGGGTGAATTACGAGTGAGGGAGCACGTGCAACTTGCACGAGAAGATTCTGAAGATGAAGGAGACTCGGACTCTGAATGGGATTATGAAGAGGAAGATGAAGAGGAGAATACAACAGCGCCGAAGAAGAAAGAAATCACCAAGGAGATGGTTAGTATTTTGTGATTTTATACTCGATTTCTAATCAAATTGATTCTTCTCATTTTTTCTTATCGTCATAATAGATTCGTATCATGAGATCCGTATCCTTACTGCTGATACTAGTCGTTCACCACATTCATAAAATGGTTCCGCTTTCAGTACGATGAAGCTTACGCGTATTATCGATCAGGCAAGAAGCGGACTAACAGTATCGGCGAAGGAGTGAGGACAATATACGACATGCATAAGCAGTTCTCCTGGATCAAAACGCAAGATCATATTGACAGATTCGTCAGATACAATAGAACAGGTTAGTGAATTGTCGCTAATATTGGTAATTTATTGTTGCAGGCGACTTTCCGAATGATCGGAACGAGGAACTTCATAAGCTGGCCGAGGAATTGAATGAGGCAGTGGATGGTATTCTCGCTGAAGGTTATGAGTTCCACGACAAGGAGCTTCGAGATATGGTCATTGCGCTCAATGATGAGAAGCACCGATGGCCGAAGTTCAGGGTCAGATCTATATTACCTCTTTTCCCCGCGTGTTACCATTTCAGGCTTAATACCCAAAAATTTCAGGCCTCGAAGGGCTGGATCGACAACTGGAAGAAACGCTATCGTATTGTCTCCCGACACATAACTGTGCTCGTCAGTCAGAAGACAAAGAAAGATCGCGAAAAGACTCTGAAGCTGGTGAGAAATATTTTTTTATGATAAATAAGAAGTTAAATAGACATTCATTTTTACCGTTTGTTTGCAATACTGACTATGAAAGATACTTTACAGGTTGAAGAATTCCGGGCTAATGTTTCCAAGATCGTTTCCGACAATCCCGGAATCGCCATCTGGAACGCAGATTAGACGGAACTAATCAAGGTAAGGTTAATTTTTCACTATGAAGTTTGAGAATGCTAAAGTATAAAAATCGTCATAATAATATCTACGTGGAGAATAAATTTTACACAGGAGCAACACGGGAAAAGGACTCTTGCGAGAAGAGGATCGAAGAGGGTCGAGACTGTAGTACAGTCGGTTTCCGCGACCAGCCATTCGATAACCTTGCTGCCTGTGATAGGTAGCGATGGATTCCAAAACCCAAAGCTGTTCGTTTAACTGGGCGAACCGAATAGCCAGTTGCCCCAAAGGGGTTGCTTCACCCACCCCTCTCTGGAGATTGCCATCTCGACGTCTCACATTATGACTAAAGAAACGGCACTTCAATTCTATCAGAATGCTCTTTTCTCTGGTCCTCTTCCTCCCAAGATCCTTCTCATCCTCGATTCATGGCCACTCTTCAAAGACCACCAGATGATCAAGAATTGCTGCCCGGCAGGAACGGAACTGAAAATAGTCAATATCCCACCTGGAGCGACCTCAATCTGCCAGCCGGCTGATCTCTCATACAACCACATCGTGAAAGGGATTCAGAGACGCCTCAATTCGATGGTACAAATAAGGCGCATTCCATACAGAATTTCCGAGAGGGACAATCTACTGCGATTCGCTAGTCAGTTGCATTGGTCTCTCGGCGCAGATCGATTCAAACCATTCATCATGTATGGCTTCTATAGAGGAGGCATCATTTCTACTCACCCTCCTCACTTCGAATCCCCCAAGGAGTACATGTTTGGAAAGGGGTCGGAAACACCCTGCTCGTGTGGCCAGCGTGGTTTCGTTTGCTGTCCAAAATGTGTCAATTCGTTCTGCTTCTCATGCTTCTGGGAGAAGCTCCACCGCTGCTAAAGTAGATTACTCACTTTTCATGCTCGCTTATACTTTCTCAACTGTAAATAATGCACGAATACTCAAATAAAGGTGTGACTACAGAGACTAGCTCGTCGAGATCCATAGCAGTTACTAGTGTGCGAGTGAGAGAGAGTGACGAGGTTCTCATTCGAGACTTGCACACACATCAATCCCCTTCGTGTATCATCCCGAATTCCCCAGAGAGACCACGATCACACGAAAACAACGTCAAACAAGTGAAAATACTCCTTCAGAGGTTAACATAAGATGAACAAGAAAAGAAAGGTTAAAGTTAACGGTTAATATAAATTTTTGTGTATTATGGGACTTTTCCATGCTCCCATATGCTTTCTCAATCAAAAATAATGCAGGATGCTGCAAATAAAGGTTACTGCAGCTCGATAAAAAAATGTGTGAAAATAATGCACAGACCGGGAATCGAACCCAGGGTAGACGGCTCTCATGCCTAGCTCCTTACCTGTTCGGACACCCTGCTTGTGTGCAGCAAAGAGCGAAACCTGGACACCATTCTGGGATCACGCCTACACAAAACCGTTCGATTTCTACGACATCAAATTTCACCTCTTAGTAGGTCTATCGGAAAACTTCCGAAAGTGGGAGGATATACTCTAGGGCGGTATGTATCACCCTGGATAGACAAACTTCGGATTGGTCTCCGGTGATTTTTGGGTCTACCTTGTTAGTATCAGATATCCACTTTTCCTCGCTAAATATTGGAATGAGGATATGAAATGGTATTTCAAAATTTTATGCAGGTAAATTAGAAATTTGTACCTTGCTTCTACTGGAATTCTCTTGATAGCGTATTTCCATCGATCATTGCAATTTACAGTTCGAAAACGTATCCAAATCCGCCTCCTCCCAAGAACCGTATGACTCGAAAATCGGTGCTGAACCTATTATTTTCATAAGTGTTTGATTTGTGAGAGCATTTTACTTGGGCACAAAATTATCGATGTGCAAGATCTGAATGATATCACATTTATCTTCTTCCTCGAAAGCGAATGAGCTAGGTAGCATCCACATAGTTTTGTTCTGAAATAGATGCAACTGTATGTGCACGCATGTGCAATAGCGTGGACAGACTTCGATGGCTTTATTCGCCTTGTTTGCACGTTTTTATCGTCCATAAACGCACTCCGCATACAAGCTGATAACTTCTATCGCCCGTGTTTATGATACGCATTTTGGTGCGTCATATCAAGAGTGACGGCACTTGAGCACAGTGAAGAGTCATAATCCTGGCTTCTTTTTTGTTAAAAGTGAACGGTCAGCTATTTACTAGTTAACTACTGGATCGTATGTAAATACATTTATACTGCTTTTCATCAAAACTTTTTTATCAATACATTTGAAAGACACATGTAAAAAGTGAATCATTGAGTGCTTCAACACAGGTTGGTCTTTCCCCGCTGTCGACGTGAGATAACCAAGAGATACATTTCGCCTGGAACAGTTTGCTCTTATAAGGCGATATTATTCTCCCTCAAGCATTTTATCTCTATAAAGGAACTTTTTTGCTCCATCAACTTTTAATTATTAGGTTCACTAGAAAGTTCTGTCGCATTTTGTGGTCTCACGTCAATCCGTTCGTTCTCTTTTCTCTGTCGATATGAGCCGCCCCATTTTTCAAGTTAAGGAGGGGTACACAGGGGTGTTTTAGATATGTTTTAGATTTGGTAATCCCAATCAGTCTAAACCAGATAATTGCTCAAGTTCTCCAATTAGTGTTCTTGATTTCACTACATAATTATATTCGTATCATTCTCCGCTTTCAAATCGAAGGCTAGATAACTCCCTATAGCGCATGTGTCTGGGAGACATATCCCCTCTCTACCACTGTGCGAAGATGGTTAAACGATGTCGATAATATGGCGGTAGAACAAAAAGATAGGTTCGAGCAGATAGATCTACCTCACTAAACATTCGAAGTCTTCGATTAGATGCAAACAGTAGCCTCAACCATATTATGCGCGATCTCACCATCACTGTTGGGGGCAACCATCCCACCGTAAATCATGGATCTCGGATATTCGGAAACGTGATAAAATACGAAAAATATTTTCATGGCTGAAACCCAGATTCTGACAAAAACACAATGTTGAACGCGTCTCTGACTTTGTCCCTTCTCCATGACGCTTCAATTTGCCTAGACAATGCTACTATATGATATGATTACGAAGTGTATTGCGCAAAAAATGAGCACAATTAATCACATGAGCTTGCTGCTTGTTAGGCAGTATATCATTCCAAACACCATTTTCGATGTTCAAAAATGCCATTCTTCGACCAGAAATGTGGAAAACGCGTTGATTGATACTATTCCCCAACTTTATATATGAATATCATGTATATTGTCTGTGTTCACTACTTCCACAATTTCAAGCTCCAAATCGAAAGGACCCATCCAAGACGTGATATTGTCAACCTCCCACTCAACATGGCATGTGCCTTTCCCAAATGATCTTCACTTCTTGGGATGGCCTGCTATGACTAATACCTTCTACTGCGCTTAGCATATTCCCTGACCATTGCGCATTTTACCTATCACTTGATCGCGGGTCTGGTTAACTTCTAAGAGGAGCAGGAAATCAAAGATCAGGAGTCGTTGAAACGCAGTTAGTCAAATTGTTCGAATCATATCTCTCATAACATTGACAGTGAGATGTCCGTAACGGTATAAATTTGTAGCAGGGAACTATCCCTAACATTCCTTATAATACTCAAAGGATGCATTCGTTTGAACTGTATTACTGAGCAAAAGTTTAAATACGAAAAATACGACAAAACTTCAACCTGATATTTACAGGTTGAAAAACTCACCATTTCCGGCTGGTCTGGTAAAATGGTAGCAGGCTGTTCATTTCGGTAGCTCGAGAAAATCTTTATGATATATGGTTGAAAAAACGCGAAAATTTTGACATGATCATGCGCACCTGTAGTCTTTCTCTTTCGGTCATAATTACGCATAACTCGGACAGAATTAATCCAAGGGTGAACACATCGACTTTGAAAGTGTACTTCGACCCTACCTGAATTTCGGCATGTTTTCATAAGCGATTTACCTGTTCGGGTGCTTTGTAAAGAGGAGTTCCGGCATTAGTGTAAGGACGAGATATTTCATCCCCATTATGAAGGGATAGCTCCGTTGCGATTCCAAGGCCACAAATACTTAGTCTATCATCGTCTACGAAGAGAATATTAGGTTGAACAGAAAGTCTATATAAACTTTTTATTTCCCTTCTTCTGACAATAAAGCGCAAGAGCGAAATCAAACGTATGCACCATTGTTATCTACGACAAATCTCCAACGTTCAGGCAACTTATGGATTCCCTCCTTGTAGAACCCATCTCGGCGCGAATCAAAATATTGCTTGAGTGCGGCCTCGATCGCTCCACGGGAAGTGAAGGATCTCTGCTCGAAATGACGGGTCAGATCCGAGAACAACCAATAATCCGAAGGGGCCAAGTCAGGAGAATACGGTGGATGAGGGAGAACCATCCAGCCATATTTGGACAGCTCCTGCTTGACCTGCCGTGCAACATGGGGTCGGGCGTTATCGTGTTGATAGTACACTTTCTTGCCGTTCAGGGCAGATTGTGCGAATTTCTTCTTGAGATTCCGTAGTTGTTTAGTGTAGACATATCCAGTAATTATCCGCTTCTCGGGTAGGAGCTCCCAGTAAATGGGGCCATCCACTCCCCACCAGGCAGAGAGCAAGATTTTCATAGGGTGAAGGTCAGGCTTTGCGACGTCCTGTGGGGTCTCATTGGCATCCACCCACTGTGCCCTCCTATGGTGATTCTCATAGTAGACCCACTTCTCGTCCCCTGTTATGAGACGGCCCAACCCTCGATCTCCAGCGTAAAGAGTGAGTAGAGAAAGGGAATCGTCGACACGGTGGTCAAACTGGTCTTGGGTCAATTTGTGGGGTATGAAACGGCCTAGCTTCTTCCTCTTGCCAATGGAGACCAATCATTTTACGATGGTGCTTTGCGATACCCCAAGTGTGGCTGCCATGTCGCGGGTATTTGGAAAGGATCCAATTCCACTACGATCCGTAGCGCATCCAAATCCAGCCCAGACCGGTCATGATCATCCATGGAAAAGTCCCCCTTCTCGAAGAGTTGGTACCAATTGCGCATGGTCTGGTAGTGAGTGGCATATGAATCGTACACTTCAGCCAACTGACGTTTCTATTCCTTCATTGTAGTGTGAGAGAGGAATACGAATAACAGAACGTTGCGGATGTGCAAGGCCGTGGAAACAAACATCGTGGTCTTATTAGTGGCAGAATGAAAGGCGTGGAATGGGGAGTTGTTGACCACATAGTCCCTTTGTCATGTGTTATTCACTAGAGGCGAGGGAACACCAAAGGTCTCGTGCACTGAGCAGTGATCGAGCAAAACAGTTTATAAAGACTTTCTGTTCAACCTAATATTACTCGGCTGAAACAAACTCTGAATGACAGTCTCAACATGATCATGAACTTTATGATGTTCATCCAATATTTGCAGGAAAATGTGCTAAAAGGAAGATCAATCTAACCTTGAGGTCTCTATGAATTAGGCTTTTCTCATGAATATATGAAACTGCCGAAAGTATCTGCTTGAACAAGAACCTAACACGACTCATTTCGCGAATATTCTGCCCTTGTCGTTTTAACCAGTCAGCCAGAGAATATTTGCACAACTGGAAGTGAGATTCAATTGATAAAATGAACGATATTACTGGCACCTGCATTTGAATGTATATGTAAGTCGTTCCGCTGTTAAAATCGAACAACTGCAAATCTTAAGGTAGTTGCCCTAAAACAGAACCGAAATATTACCGGAATATTCTGAGACGGGAAACGACTGATAGTTCTTTTATCATCTGCATTCTAAAAGTAAACTTATTTCGCACTAAATCATCCTACTTCTTACCTGCCATCCATCAGGCGGTGTCTCCGTCCAAGTACTAAAGTATCGAATTTTTCCAGGGTGGTCGAATTGAGCCATAGCTCGAACTTCGCGAAGTGCCTTCGCAATATCTTCCTCACTTAAGTGGATTACTTAATTTGAAAATATAAAATCGCATTTTTTTCTTATAACTAATTTGAGTTAAATGCAAACCTTGACTCTACGGATATTCTTTTTACGGCATACTTCCATTATTTGATGCTTCGAACACGATTCCAAATCCTCCCACGCCAAGAATGCTCTCCAGTTGGAACTCGCTCGCAAATCTTCAATCGGTTTTGTAGTGTTTATTTAGGGGATTACGTCGCATATAAAAAACTTACTTTGAACGGTATGGCTGAAAATTTATCAATTTTGGTGAAGAGTCATTGGAGGAAGTGGAAACATGAGGCGATTTCTAAAAAAAAACTTGAATTGGTTGTTCTAAATTATGATACTCACAGCGGAGATCAACATGCTTCGACTCAGCATTTCTTCCCATTGCTTAAATTCTCGAACTGTTCTTGATACTGTTCAACGGAGAATTAGTGTTAACCATATCATTAATAAATCACCTTGGAAATCTTCTTCTCCATATTTCTTATGTTATCTTTCTCGAAAAATCGTTCAAGGAATGAAGTGACCTCTTGTTCTCGTAAAAACTCTGAAAATGTCATCAGGCGTGTCGATAAAATTTGCTGACCTTTCAGTCGCATTTTCGGGCTTAATTCTGAAGAGGTTTCACGCGGACCGTCATAGTGGAGTTCGTGCACCCAATCTTCGAGTTGATGATATTGCTGTAATTTTCACACCTTTATACAAATGTATTTCTCGATTAAACCGGCTGAAATTCTGAAATAACACATCAGCAAGTCCATCATTCCACACTCTCATATATGATATATGCACAGTGAAAAAAATAACAATCGCGCTGTGTAAATCACATGAACATTTGAGGGGGGAGGGGTGGCAAAAGACCAACGGATGACCATTCGCTAAATATTTTAGCAAGCAACTTGGGAGTTGTTTCAATATTACTAGAATGTGCTACACTACGACGATCTTGAGTTTCACTCTCACTCACGATTTAGGGTTTATGGCCCAAATTTGCGAATTTCATCGGATGGTTAGGTAAGCACCAAATACAGTAACAACTCGATGTCAATGTATCTGGGATGCAATACTTCCTGAGGTATTATATCATCGATGCGTTTCGGCATTTGGTGTTTATCTAACCATTATGTTCCACTAAACCATTATGTTCCACTCTTCGTGAGTCCCACCACGAAGATATTGCGCTCGCAATGTATTGGAAACTGTATTGAATTTACGCCGAGAAAGAGGCGAGTATTAAATAGAGCAACTGAAACATAACTGAGTCAGTCACGACCCTGCGCTTTCAATGAACTTTGCGCGTACGTAAATAGCTTCAGAAGCGTCTGTGGACGTTCGGATAAAGTGCTTTATGATCGGGTTGCTGGCTTATATTACCCACAAGAGTGGGTCACTCAATCAATTTTTCGTGTTACTCATTCTTTAATGTTGAACCGTTGGGCTTTTGTCATCCCCGCAATTATCATTATTAATTTTTCAGCAGCTGCTTGCTCATCCTCTTCCTCCTCTATTATACTTTGTTGAGGATGGATGATTGGCTTCTGCAAATTCGAAGATGTGATTATTTTGTCTGATTAATCAAATGAACTTTCGCCAAAGACAATAATTTATATTACTCACCTCACGATAAGTTAGCGACATCACTTTTGCGGATTTAGACGATGTGATTATTACCTCATCACTCAAACATCTTCGAACGCCGGAAATCATTGTAGAATCAGTGAACGGACTGAAGTAATGGAATAGTTAATTAATTGAATCATTCTTACATATTATTTAAATTTTATTGTTCATAATTCAGATGATTAAAACTCACTCGAGCTCCATTCGAGATATTTCAAAATTATCATGAAGTATCAACAATTCTTCACCATATATCATATAAATCGATTTATCTTCGGCGTAAATACTCTGAGTTATCACATAATGAACTGGACATTCGGTAAACGGACATGTGGGAGCGGTGTAGATCTTGGGAGGCTTACGCTAATTACATTATCGACTTTGGTCACTTTCGATGAGATTGAATTGTTTACAATCGAATACACAGTTTTCCTTAAATATTATATGTGATCATTAGTTTTTTCCACACGTCACATATTACATTCATTGGACTTGTAATTCAACTGCAAAATTCGCACCTCTGACAGAAGAAGATCTCTGGAACACAATTGTATGGCAGCTCTATTGATTCGCCGGTGAATGATTCTATATGTGTTTTATCTTCATTTAGAAAATACGGTTGCTTGACAGCGAATGGGATTTCTCCATCGTAAATTCTCTGAAATAGGAAAGTATCATATACTTTATATATGTATAACTTACCTCTCCAACTTTTTGAAATCGCAATTCGTTCTTCGTGATATGGTCAATACAATATACAATTCAATATTTATCTGTTATCGCTTTCTGGGCGCAGATCAAGATGTGGGGTCAGAAAAGGTCGTTCTTCTCATTTGAAGATGGTCATTTGCGGTGTGCTTGCGAGAGGATGTTGGATTGTATTGCATAGATAGAATCTCACTATAGGTCGTAGAGGAAGCTTTGTGTGTTCTAGAATCTTCTCTGCTCGAATCCTCCAGACTCGATGATCAATCTTTCAACGAGATGATCGAGTCTAGATTCTGAAGGACCAAACATCTTAGTAGGTCATACCCATCACACGGTGACCACTCCGGCTTGGATGGGGATTCTCTTTTCTTGATGAGTCGAAGGCGGAAGCGAGGGGTATTAGGGGAAACCAATCCAAATCAGAGTGAAAATGGAGAGGGACCGCTCGCGACGACTAACAAGGTCACAAGCATAAAAATAATATTTCTTAATTTCAATATTTATTGATTGTGATCATAATCAGCACTTTTCGAATTTCATCCATTGCAGAAACAGAGTAAAAGTATAATGCGTTGCTGTGCTCTCCAACACAAACAATAGGTTCTTCAGCGGCCGATAAATCGGCATTTCCAAATATAGTTTTGTTAATCAAGTAGCGATTGGGAGACCTAAAATATCGGTAAAGCGTGACATCACAGTCAACGATTTAATTTTTTTATGGAACTAATATCGTAACTTGTAAAGCCGTATATCACAGGTATCACGGGTCAGTGGAGGAAGCCGCGAACCATTTCTTCAAGTTCATTTAAAATTGATTATGTCATGACCGTATGTTAGTCTAGAGACAAGATTATGAAATTTCTAGACTATCTGCTCCAGAGCCGGCTTTTAGGAATTTTCCGGTTTTCGGCCCGGCTCTACCATATATCAGCTCACAGTTGAGCTATAGAGGTGGCACTGGCATCAAAAATGTAATTAGCGTAAGCCTCCCAAGATCGACACCGCTACCACATGTCCGTTTACCGAATGTCCAGTTCATTATGTGATAACTCAGAGTATTTACGCCGAAGATAAATCGATAATTTATATGATATGTGGTGAAGAATTGTTGATACTTCATGATAATTTTGAAATATCTCGAATGGAGCTCGAGTGAGCTTTAATCATCTGAATTGATCAGAAAATTATTTTGAACCACCTGGTGATCGACCTTGAAATAATTTTACTAATGAATTGTATCTGCATGAATTCCATGGAATTAAGCTGTTTTACATGGTTCATTGCTGAATACAACAAATACTACTACACAAATCCTCATATTCTGACTTTCGAAAAAATCCGTTTTCAGAACTCGGATTATGCCAAAATTGTAATGTTGAAAATTGTGATTATCATAATGAACGACCACGACCGATCAACAATTTGTGGAGAAATATTTTGTGAAATACAACTTCCGCCCACTATAAGCGCTCATCAGCTTCTTAATCTACAGATATTTCTGCTCGAAAATTGCAAAATCGTGAGGTCATGAAATGTAAAATTTTGTTTCTTAGTTTCTAATTTATCTGAATATTTAGTTTCTAATTTATCTGATTTTTTTAATGTTATAGCTTTTCCAGTCCAATCCAATCCAAATGTATAAATATCACCTTCAATTTCATTATTTTATTAAACATGAAAAAATAAAATTCAGTATTTCGATTTTTGTAGGTATAGTAATAAACTAATATGGTAATACAATTACCAAATCAGAGAAATTAAAAACTAAATATTGCTGAAACAAAATTTTACATTACATGACCTCACGATTTTGCAATTTTCGAGCAGAAATATCTGTAGATTAAGAAGCTGATGAGCGCTTATAGTGGGCGGAAGTTTTATATCACAAACTATTCTCCACAAATTGTTGATCGATCGTGGTCGTTCATTATGATAATCACAATTTTCAACATTAAAATGTTGGCGTAATCCGAGTTCTGAAAACTGAATTTTTCGAAAGTCAGAATATGAATATTTTTGTAGTAGTATTTGTTGTATTCAGCCATGAACCATGTAAAACAGCTTAATTCCATGGAATTCATGCAGATACAATTCATTAGCAAAATTATTTCAAGGTCGATCACCTCGATGCAAGTGATTTGATTAAGGATATTGAAAGAAAACCCCCCACAATCGCCCTTGATATTTGTATGTGTTATGAATAATGAGTAACTCTTTCATTTTCTGAAATAAAATTCCCTGCAACGCACCTGATGAATAGTGAAATGATTTAATATCTAACTTGGGCCTCACTTTTTCGAACATACTTTTCATATTATTCACTTTCCTACGAAGTCAAAATAATTTTCTGATCATTTTGATGCCAGTGCCACCTCTGTAGCTCAACTGTGAGCTGATATATTGTATAGCCGGGCCGAAAACCGGAAAATTCCTAAAAGCCGGCTCTGGAACAGATAGTCTAGAAATATCATAATCTTGTCTCTAGACTCTAGACCGACATAGTCAATTTTAAATGAACTTGAAAAATTTGTTCGCGAAGGGTCTGATTTTGCTTCATCGATTCATGATACCTGTGATATATAATAATAATAATATCACAAAACATATGGCAAATTTTTATTTCGTTACCTGTAGCCCGCAAAAATCCTTTGACGGCCACATGTTTTCACGTATACCTCGTAACCTTAAATAAGCTCTATTATCAGCGTTACAATTTTGAGCGTATTTTTGTCTCACCACACATATAAGCCCACCAATCAGACACATTGGAGAAATATTCATATTATGCGCAATGTTGCTGTATATGCATCAACATTCTCGGTGCCTACTTTCATTTCCCTCTCTATCTTATTCCTTGTTGATGCATGTCCTATTTCAGGGGTCTACTACCGTGCCTCTACGTATAGGTCATTAATGTCGTACGAGTATCTAAATATAAGAGGGAAATTCCAAAATGCAAAAGAGCGGCAGTACAGTACTTGCCCAAAATTCGCCCGGTCATCGATCAAACATACCATCAACGAGAGAACGGGACAAGTCATGGATGGGTTAAATTCAAACTTTTTTCCTGGAATGGTACTCCCACATGCTGATTGGCAGGGCACATGAGAATGGTCAGATATCGATTTTGAAAAAAATACCGTAACTGATCCATTTTGGGGTCGAACAAAGATATATCTCAAAATTATAATTTTTATAGTTTAGTTTTTTCTAGCATATTTTCATGCGTAAAAACGAATTTTATGTTAAAACTGAAAATGCGATTTGAAAAGGACAGTTCCAAAAAAAATTCTCAAAAAATGACAAAACCGGATATAACTAATTAATTTATGAACCGTCTTAAGTCATATTTGCATTTTGAAAACTTCAACATGTATCCAGTCTCCGAATTTTTTGCAGAATTTTAAAAATGCCGCCCGTTATATTTTTGTATTGCATCTGCTCCCAAAGAAAGGCCCAAACCTGAACCCCATGTCGCCATAGACATAGTAACCAGTCCTTATGCTAGAAAAGAAGAGCACGACATGGTAAAAAGGTTAAAAAAAAGGTAAAAAAGGGCGTAATATAAGGCACGATTTGCCGTACACCTACTGTTCATTAGCTTGTAATACTCCACCGCAGGATCATGATGATCTGAGCTGAAGTACATGATTGTTCTCTCCAAGTTGCCTCGATCATCCTGGAAAATATATGAACGGTAAATTAGGCTAGGCTCACCACCGAAGAAGGCTTGTTGATTCCGAGAGCTTCAAGATCGCGCATTCTAGCTTCTTGAAACTCTCTGCCGTGCATTCTCGCGATAAACATGTACGACCAATCGGTGGCTTCGACTGCAATATTGAATGCTCAAGAAGGACTCGAACACTCATAGATAGATAGAAAGGAAAATGAAAAAAAATGATTGTAAACGGTTACTCCCTGGAACGGAAAATTTATATATTGGCTAATGCGACTATTTAGGAACAATAACACATGGGATTGTAAAATGCGAATTGAATTATTTCGTTGTATTGTACTGTTGCTCGTACTTACTCGCTTCAGCCAATCCGGATAAGGATCGGGGTTTATTGATGTTGTTGTTTCCGGAACGCAGTACAATTCGTGCAGCAGACCTAGACCAGGCCCTTGCCTCGACATCCGATCTGTTGAACCACCTTCCGACATCTGTAAGCCAACGTAAAGATTGCTCATCCAAACGTTATCACATTCTCGCGGTGTTCCGTTTAAAAAAAGTAAATTCACAGAACAATGCATGAATGATTTTCCACTGTCCCAGTAAACAAATTCGTTGAGAGGATAGTAATCAATTCAGATTAAACGTACGGGTAAAATAAGCTATTATACAAGTACATATATACGGTATAATCATCGGACCACAATTCATTAACAAAATTAGGGATTTTCATCGGAAGGAAGGATAGGGAATACGAAAAATAGAAGAGGGTTAAATGCCTTCTTTGTCTCGCTTTCGACCGCCTCAGTTTATTGCTCTTTCGATTTCCACTTTGCGGAATCAAATAAAGAGATGCTGTTACTTCGCCGGAAAATCAACCAGTGAGCACAGTTGGCACGATTTTGTCTCACTTGGCCTGAGAATTGTCCGGTCGTGAGAAATTTTTTTTCCAAAATTTCAGTTTTGAACTGCGCTAGAAACTCTTCCATTGATAACGCGTACTCCATTTGCAATAGCGCCTTACGTTGTTTGCATAAGCCCGACGCAAAATGGCATTGGTCTCGCTCGAGCAGTGTGCAGGGTGGCGACGGAAATGTCCCCGGCCTTTTTAGAGCATGCAGGAAATGTAGTAAATGAGAGTGCCGTAAATGTCCCCGCATGTCAGAAATGTTCCCATGCCAGAAATGTCCCCTGCCGGAAATGTCCCCGGCCTCCCCTCTCCCACTTCAGTGTCCCTTTCCTTAAACTCCCATTGATGCTAAGGAGAACTTAGTGTGATTTAAGATCTCAAGCAAAGTAAACATTAAATTGAGAATGTTCCCCTCCTCTGGGTAAAGTCAACAGTGAAGTTCCATCATGACTTCGAAACTGATCTCGAGGTAGAACACATCTAAGCCAGTGCCAGGTTTATTTTCAAATGATGAATTTCAAAAAATCGGTTTTTAAATTTTCATGTGAAAGTTTACTTGAACAAACAATTCTAGTGTATTTCAACTCGATGAATCCGAATTTCATAATTCAAATTAATGAAAACGTTTTTAAAAGTGAGAAAACTCGAAAATACGAACATTTATCGCTATATTTCGTGGTAGTGAAGCATCCGAAAGATCATAGATTGCATTGCAAAAAGTGCTAATGGAAAGAATTATTCATTGTAGTAATGCTACACTACAATAAAATAGATTTCAAGTAGATAGGACAGCGAAATAAATTCAAATTCTTGGCCAATTGTGAGCACAATCTCAAATTTCAACAATTTCGAATTTCGAGGACCAACAAGTGGCCATATGGTTTGAATTGGTCACATTAGTTGTATTTGCTAATAAACAAAGTTTTCCTATAGTTAGGGTAACGTAGGGTCGAAATGTGAAGAATTGTAATTCCAATATCTCAAAATTTGACACTGGATGGCCAAGTTCAGAGTCGAAAAAATCGAAATATCCATTTTTTTAAAATCCCTAAAAATTATGGGAGGTGTGATACCACTAGTAGATTCCAAAAATGTCAAATTCATATTTTTTTGAATTCGAGTTATGACAGTTTATGTGCCATTTCGGATCGATTTTTTCGGTTTTTGGGCCATTCCTTTTTTCTAATTTTCTCGCGCTCGGAAATGAAAATTCGGTTTCTACGCGTGAAAATAGACCAAAAACACTATATTACTGATGATTTTGAAAAAGTCAATTTCGACCCCAAAAGTGAGGGGTGCAAGAAACTTTTTCAAAATCGACCCCTAGCCTTAGTCTTTGCTACCGGCGATCAGCACTCGGAACCCCCACTTCAGGAATAAAGTATGGGAATTATCGAATTTTTGGCCATCCGAGGACCTGGTACGTTCTCTCGTGAAGAGTCTCTTAATTTATGATTAGCTAAAATTAAAAGCAACTATAGGAATGATACGCACGAACCATACAGCTTTATGATCAATCGCTTTATTCTATCGAGAAATATTCTTATAATTCAGGTTTGTGAGATGATAAATACACTCGATTTTTTATAATTACGTATACTGATTTCATTATTATGTGACTCGGCCGCCCAATCGATATGCGCGACCCCTATATCATCATCATGGCGAGTGACCATTGGTCTCTAACTATTCAAGGTCTCGTTTAAGTTAGTCAGGTTTTCTAGTAATGACGATGTCTAGTATTCTACAATCATCATTCTCAGTCACAAGTAGGTGTCACAAGTCGGTGACATCAACGCTAATCGACTCGACATTCACAAGTCGACTGCTTCCCATATCGTAATAATGCATCATCAGCTTGATACTGATAAGGGCTATCCAGGCATATAGAGACCTGGGTTTGTTTCCACCACAAGGCACCGAGAGCGCATCCGACAGATGGTGCTTCGAAAGCGTACTTAGGTGGACAAGAATATTGATATCTCGTGCACATCCGTTGCTAATCTTCTCAAGTCCCGGCTGACTCTTCGCCCTTACAAGTATATTAAGTAGCTTGGACTAAGTGAGAGTCAGATTAAGTGTCGCAGAACACGGAACCGTAAACTGTTGTTGCAGTTTGCCAGGTACTTCAGTTCGTTGACCAGCGATGTAAATATCTTTACCATCGGAAGCATGCTAAATATCCAAACCATCATAATCACTGCCTCTGATCATGAAGTATCTTAAAATTGTTGTGGAATCGTTGGTTATATAATTCATGCCGTCTACATCAGTTTTATAGCTGCAATTTGCCCAACAGTCAAATTCCTTCTCGTTTTTGTCACTCCGGGAGCCAAGAACAATAAGGAGTATTACATGATGCACATCCTGGAAGATCCGCCAACACCACTAACTCAATCCAACTTCGACCATGAACACTGGACGTTTCAGCAACAATCCACTCCATTCAGAAGGCAAATTGGTTGCCGGACACCCGTACACACCGTACTAAACCACGCTGACTGGCTGATCCCCGTATTCCCCCGATCTCAAAGCCTCGACTTCACTATTTGGCGGTGTGGTAGTCCAAGATGTCCTCTAACAAGAACTCGAGACTAATCTCCCTCAAGGTCATGGCATTCTCAAAGCACGAGTCGAAATCGATGAAAATTTCAAGCGGGAATCGACAGGTGGATCTGAGAAAACACTCAAGACCTGTCTCAGAGCAAATGAAGGGCCAATCAAACGTAGATAGTATGTTGCCATTACCCATATGGCTGGTAAACTTTGCCAGAAAATATATCCCTAAAGTTCGATGTCAAATTTAGGAAACATTTGAAAACATCTGTGTATGTAATTATGGTGCACCCTGTAGAACAACGTTTCATAAAACGAAAGAACTTATTATTATCATCGCTTTCGATCACTTTTTTCTCGATGGTTTTATGATACCGTTGTAACTCCTTACGAGACATTTTGTTTAGAATCTCAAAATCACGCTCATCGTTCGGGTCGTTGATATTAATCGATTTGTGCCAGGCTTGAAAACGCTTTCCTAATATACGTTCAATATGCCGAGGGAGTTTTCCATGGGAGAGGCTCACTTTGGTCCATGGAACATGGATGTCTATTGATTTTTGAATTGTCTATTGATTTTTTGAATATTTTTGAAACCCTACGGACGTGCTGTGACTGTCTCACTCCCAATCTCTTTTGGCAGAGGTCAATTCAGCGTGGGAAACTCCTGCCACCTGCTTGAACAAATTCAAAAAAATATACGCTCATATTATATTCCTAACCACTTCCACAGCCCTTACGTATATTATAATGTATTTCTTCGATTTTATTCCGATTCATGTATGTGCACTTTCAGTTCAGAATGGCTCCGCGCAAGCGAAATCAGAAGAATTCTATTAACACTCGTCGCTTCGACTCGAAGAGAACAAAATTGGATCAGCCTAAGGAGGTATACTATGTTTTATTCCTTGATCAACTGAATGCGTTGAGACTTTTTAAGATGGGCTTATGTAAACTATAGATTCCGATTCCTATAGGAACACATATCGTAGCGCCTGTCTGTGAGTCTGCACCACGAACCACACCACGCACCGTGGTGGAAAATTCCTTCTTTATAACTTTGATTTCCCGAAGCGAAAGCGTTGGAAAAGGCTCCTGAGGGTGAGAGCGATCCGAAAAAGTTGGGGATGGGGCGGGGCGGAGCCCATCCGCCGAAGGTAGCTAATTATTTTCCCATCATAGTACTCTTCTTCAGGATCATTTGTCGCTCCTTCCCGACGATTGTCTTATCTCTATTTTATCGTTGATTGATCGGTAAGCCGTTGCGTGTTTGAAGAAAATATCACCAATGTACATCTTTGAGAGTATCTGTTGTGGAATATTTTATCAGGAGGTTGTGCTCAAAGGAGTAGTTAACCAATTATTCAGGGAAGATCTCAACGAAGTTAAGTGCGTTAGTGAGCGAATGTATAATGTCGCAAGTAGTGATGCCCTGAAGAAAGTCAAGAGGAGCGGAAGCAGCTTTACTCAGATTGGATTCGAGAGGGTATCAATCAATCAATCAATCATTTATCAATTCAGGCATTAGATGCTCAGATGAGGATGTGCCGATATTCTTCATAGGGTGCACTCCACCAATGTCTGCCAATAGCTCGGGATAGGTCGTCTCTCCAGCGTGCCCGGGGCTTCCCAGGAGGACGATTCCTGTTGTACGGCGTCCAGACTGTAGTTGCGCGAGACCACTCATTCAGATCCTTTTGCCTAATCTTGAGAGCCCAGCGCGCTTTTCGTTTCAGTCCCTCCTGTATCCAGTCTCGCAGCTTCGTAATATCCCGAATACGCTCATTCCTCCAACGATCTCTCAGCGTAATTCCCAGCAGCTTACGTTCCATCTTCCGCTGAGTCACACTCAAACGCTCCTTTTCGCTCGATCGCAGCGCCCAAACTTCGCATCCGTAGAGTACAGTACTTGTTACGCAGCTTTCGAAGAGCCGTCTCCTAATCTTCATGGGAAGAAGACGTGACGATAGAAGATGAGATAACTTGCTCCATGCATACCAGCCTAACCGAATCCGATGCTCAATCTCGTCGGAATGATCTAGGGGAAGACTGATTCTCCCTCCGAGATAGGTTGCACTTTTGACGAAAGCGAATCGCATGTTATTGATGACGATTGAATTGCGGGTAGAATTGCATGAGGTAAGTAGGTTGGTCTTTGTTGCATTCACCTCGAGACCAACTCTACTGCAAGCGTCCATCAGTTTCTTCAGCATTCTTTCCAATTCCGGGCGAGATTTTGCAACGAGAGCCACATCGTCAGCGTATTCCAGGTGGCAAAGATTTCTTCCGTCTATTCGAATCCCGTCGTTCTCCCAGTCAATGTCGTTCATGGCTAAGCGTAAAACTGCGTTAAAGAGGCGAGGGGAGAGAGTATCTCCTTGTCTGACACCTCTTTTCACAGTCACTGGAACGAGCTCGTCGTTAACTCGAATGAGTGTAGACGAGGACTCATAGAGATGACGTAGGAGGTTGACGAGGTTGGGATGGGCTCCGAAGGAGAAGAGGGCGTTCCAGCAGGCACTCCATTCAACGCAGTCGAAGGCCTTGCGGAAGTCGACAAACGCGATGTAAACAGGGATACCGTACTCGTGTGCTCTTTCTGCTACCTGCTTGATCGTATGCAGGTTGTCGAGGGTGCTGAATCCGCGGCGAAAACCAGTTTGGGTCGACGATTCATTCTCTTCCAGCACTTCCTCGAATCTTCTCAGAATCACCCGTGTCATCGTCTTGAGAGTGACGGTGAGCAGCGAAATGGGGCGGAAATTGCCTATGTTCTTTGGGTCTCCTTTCTTGTGCAACAACGAGATGATTGCTTCTGTCAGGTTGCTTGGAACTGCGTCTCCGGCAACCAGTCGATTGAGCAGATCAGCAATGTCTTGGGCCAAGTGATCTCTGGAGTGGAAGAGCATCTCAGGGAGAATCCCATCCGAACCAGGGGAGTGACCGCATTTCAGGAGAGACATCGCATGCCTGATCTCATCGGATTGGAAGGGCGGCAATGGGTCTAGAGCGGGGGCACAATGAGAGGAAGCTGTATTCCTGGGGTGTAGAGGCCATCGTAGAAGGTCTTGCTGTCTTGGTTGCTGATTGAGAGAGTGCACCAGAGACAGGGTCGGGAACGAGAAGACGCTGCTTCGACGACTGAAGGGACAACATACACTTCACAATGCTCCTTCCCATTTTTGCTGCTTGCCGTGCTTGTTCCTCCTTTCGTCTCCTAATGTCCGCTATGAGACTCGCACGAGCTGCTTTGCATGCGACGGAATAGGCGACAGTTCCTTGCGAGTTGGATTGCAATTGATGTCGCGTGGCAAGAAGGTTCTTCGTTGCGGCCGAGATCCAGGATGGAGAGTGGCGCTTCCTCCAACAGTTGACTGCCGCGGTCTCAGTGAAAGCCTTGATCTTGTAGTAGGCATCGGCGGTAGTGTTGGGGCGACCAAGGGGCAGTGACGCAAGGAGGTTTGCGTTGGCAGTAAAAGCGGTGCGATCAAAATCTAGCCGCTCTCTGCATCTTTTCTGCCTGACCTTGTCGGGGAGAGAGAGATATAGACGGACGAGGCGATGATCCGAGTTGAACTCGAATCTTCCAACGACTCCACAATTGACTACTCTCGCTGTGGTGGGCGCTGCAACGTAGTCAATTTGATTGAATGTGGAGCCGTTGGGGGAGCGCCAGGTCCAGATCCGTCCGAGCCGTCTCTTGGGGAATGTGTTCCATAGCCTGATCCTGATCCTCACACAGACTTCAGTGAAGGTCCGTCCGCGTGAGTTCGGAGTCGAGGACGCGAAATTACCGACATATGTTTCATTGCCAGGTTCTCTCGCCACTCGACAGTTGAAGTCGCCGACCAGGATGGGCATGTGGCCTCTCGGGGCACTCTTCAGGGCAGTCTCAATCTGGTCCATGAAGTCCTCGTACGCCTGATCGTCGTAGGAAGAGGTTGGGGCGTAGGCGCAGACCAGAAAGAGCCGCAGGTCTGAGAGGGAGAGAGTGGCCAAGCGGGGGGAGAGACCATTGAACACGGCTCCGCGCGCAAGGTGCGGTCGGAGTAGGAAAGCCACGCCATGGGAAGCAGTGGGCCCGCCAGAATGGAACACTACAGTGCCTGAAGACTGAAGGTTGAATGAAGCACAACCCACAATCCTAGACTCCTGCACTGCAAGCACGTCCCATTTGATCTTGTCGAGGGCGAGCTCCAACTCGGTCTGCTTGTCCTTGGTCGCGAGCGTCCTGGCATTGATGGTCCCGATGTAGAGATGGCGACTCATCAAGGTGGCGTACAGCTCCCGCGTGCCAAACGCGTTTGGGAGAGGGAATCCGGGCGGGAGGAATCGGAGACGGAGAGACGAACTCGCACTCAACCGCTCGCCACACACTTGAGAACCCAGAAATGAGTATATTCTCATTTCATTTTTTTATAGGGTATATTCTCACTCTTCTTAATTGCATCGAAATACTATTTTTTATGAAGAACTGCTTTGGATACTTCGTAATTCTCTACTTCGCTGGCGTTTGCCGTACGTTTACACTGAACACTAAAAAGGAAGAGAACGGGTGGAAATAGATGCGGTGGAATTATTGATGAGAAGGGGGTGATGGAGGTATCAACCGATGACTCCTACGGGTACATGGATGAATATGTTGAGTCCCCAATGGCCTACGTGAGTCTTCCTTTCCTATAATAATTGTATTTCCATTTATATTTTCACTTTAAAAAAAACTAAGCATGTTAAGGGCACTTGCACTGCCGTACTCGTCAGTCCCTTCCATCTCAGTTTGTTGATCAAATTGAGAAATTCGCCAACGAGTTCTCATTTAACATGGTACTTCTGTGCAATGTACGTATCGTTTTTTTCCCTAATTTCTGATTCTCGAAAACAATGATAACAGTCGACGAGATGTTTGTCGATCGAATCGCTCCACTTCTGAAAGGAAATACGTTGCAGTATGGATTCAAATTCTGCCATTCGCCCATTGCCAGAGATCTTCCAACTCACAAGTAAGATAAGATTAGTTGAATCCGACAATGATATTTGCAGACTCTACGAACTACGTATCAATAGTTAGAAGTGAAAGTGATAAGGCAAGTTGGTTGAAGTGGAAAATAGTGCACCCAAAAAAAAATAATGGTCCCATGTGACCACTAAAAGGTAATGGTCCCACTGTAAAAGTAGTGGTCCCAATTTTTAAAAGGATAGTGGTCCCAAAAATTGGAAATAAAAATAATCGTCCCGCAATTTTTCATTGTTAAGCTATTTTGACTCTATTTTCGCTATTTGGGACCATTGAATTTTCAAATTATGAGACCATTATTTTTATGATAGGACCGTTATTTTTATAATGGTCCCTGGGGAACACTATATATTCAAGGACCATTATATTCCGGACCACTATATTTCCTTGGTTGCACTATTTTCCACTTCAACCGGCAAGTTTTGCCTACCATTACATGTAATAAGCAATCGCATGCTTCCAGGTTCACATAGTCACCCCGTCATCAACATTCATTCATATTCTTGTCCGCTTCCGTGTACTTAAATTTCCAGGACTTCTTCTTGACCTCAACATAATATTTGACGCACTAAAGGTAGATATACTTATATGAGAGGGATCGCGAGAGAATCGGCCATTTAAATCCATATTGTGCGCTAAATATTTAGCATCTCGAAATTTCCCACAAACATAGTTTTAAGTACTTCGATGGATGCTCTTTCAAATGGCGTTTTCCGTTTCTCACGAATCGGTCACATTTTTTGAATATGCTCTACAAAATTGCGTCGCCAAAATCATTCGTCTTGTTCTTGACAATTAGCTCTTCCAATATTTCGTCATCATCGCTCGTCCGCATCTTCATCGCCATCGAATTACGATCTGTATTCTTTCAGTTTCAGTCGTAAGTACACGAAGCCCAAGTTGTTGAAGTGAGAAAATGTATCATAAAAGTAGCATTTTCAGAAATATTGAAAAATTACATTTTGAGTATCGGAATACTGCAAAAGTAGGTGACATTGAAAGTAAAAAAGTGTTTTTAGTTGTTTTTAACACATATTGGATAGTTTGAAACACAAAAGTCCATTGTAAACTAAATCTACGAATACCTCATTTTTGGCCAAACTGACGTTTAGGCAAGCCCAAACAAATTACCATTTCCGATCGGGCTGAAAAGTGGGCTAAAGTTGTACCAGGGTAGGCCCTTTCAGAAAATGCTGAAATCCCAGGAAATTTTTCCGTTTACCTGTTTTATGGCGTTTTTTACATATGAAACCACAATTCTGCGGGAAATTTGCCGAGAATGATTTTGGCGGCGCAATTTTGTAGAGAAAACATAAGGCTATCGATCTAAACAAACCGCATCTCGCTTTCTCAATTTTAAAGCGAGTTATGATAATTTCCGTAGGACACTCTTCGCGAAAAATGAGAATGACGTCATCTTTGAGTCAGCATATTTAAAAAATGTGACCGATTCGTGAGAAACGGAAAACGCCATTTGAAAGAGCATCCATCGAAGTACTTAAAACTACGTTTGTGGGAAATTTCGAGATGCTAAATATCCAGCGCACAGCAGCGGTCAATTCTCTCGCGATCCCTCTCATATAATACGTATACAAATTATTCATTTGTTATCTCTTTCTCAGATTAAATTGACATCGTCGTCTGATGAATTCTGGTGGCAGATTTCCACGAATACAGTAGACGGAGACATGTCAATCTTCAACGCGCAAGAGGTGTCATATTGATTATGTAAAAATATCAAAGGCTATAATTTTTCAATGTCAGTACACTGTAATCAAGAATTCGCGCAGAGATGATGAGGAACGACTTATTGCCATTAAGAAGATCGGGATGGGAGGGGGGATTCGAATCAGATTGGAGAAGCAGCTTCGCGAATTCCCTCATATCACTGCGCAAGTGGTGTATGTGCAGTCCGATGAGGTTTTTTGTGATTCGTATTAGTACTTTACAAAGTTCAATATGTTATCCTTTCCGTTTGTGTTGCTTCACATGAATTGTCTTGAAAAAATAGGTAAATAAGTCTGAACTGTTTACCGGGCGCATTTGGAGTTCTTGGACGAATAAGCCAGGTACGAGACTTGAAATGGTAAAACAAATCGCAACATATATTGTGGTACCCTCAGTATGATCATCCAGATATTTCAGGGGGGTGGGGAAGCCTACGCACTTGAAACAAACATTTCGTTTGTTTAGGATAATTTCCCTTTCAGTTCTTCGCTCTTTTTATATGACATAATTGTTCTCTTTTTTCGACATTCTTTAAAATATGATGCGACCATATATGATTAAAATGGATGACACGAAATCGATAACCCCTTTATATCTAGTAATAACCCAACATTTCCACGGTCATATGAGAATAACTGTGCTCTTGAGGGATAGTTCACAATGCACCTGGTTCACGCTCTCTGCACTTCACACACAACAGAACTCGGCTTTGCAGGCTTTCCCTCAGCAGCCCACCCCTCAGCAGCGCACGTGAGATTGGTGACGAATTTTGTATCAGATTCTGCGCTTTTCCAATATCTGATTTTTGCCCCCACGCATAACTCGTCGCATGCAAATATATATTTTGGCAAAGGAATACTATATAACGTAATTTAAGTATTAAATTCGAACCATTGCGCCATCCGTCTATAATCATCGGCATGTCACACATGCATTGCGGATATGAAGTAGGTGGTATAGATTGACATGCTCCTCAAGTATTTGATTCATATACTAATATTATTTGGAACAGATGTACACAGACCCATCAATTGATCAGACCAGATAAATGCAGATAAAGCTCCGGGTTCTTGGAGTGACATAATATGAAATGCGCCCTTATCAGGGCAACTCAATCTTGATCCGAGATAGGACTGAAAATAAACAAATATACCCCCCTGTTATATCTACACTACATACCAGATCGGTGGTCTTTCTCATGATCATATTTTCAAAGTCTTTACAGTAGCAAACGCCTACAAATATAAATTTGATGAACAAGAGCCGATATTTCCTCACGATTCACGCAAATGAACGTATCAGGCAAATTCGCGCATGAGCTCTGAATAAGTCCATTAAGAATTCGAAATCCGAAGCGAATGTCACCTTTTCTATCTGAACCATCTAGAATGCATGTAGCTTGAAAGAAACTTGTGACGCTATGTATGTTTGACTCACCCACCTGAACATATCGTCTTAATCCCAATGATTTCATCCTTGTTATTAACAGTGCACATCTCGGACTTCTCTCCACCGAGCAAAGCGCATTTCGTGTTTTTGTAGGCGTAGGCGAGGCAATCTCCCTTTACAATATCAAGTGTTTTGAACGTGTGTCTTGAACTGGTAATCATGCAGAAATCATCGAATCTCACGTTATCCCAACACTTCTGCCTGCACATTTCGTGATCATCAAAAGATTCGACTGGCTCGATCGGATCTCTCCGTGCTCCCGTCGATGGATTCGTTTGATTAGTGAAGCACATCCCGAAGGTGAGGTCCGCATACTGTAGGCCAAGAAATCGATAATATGCTACCAGAAGGAGAAGCAAGTTTACGGTAGGGCACATTCTTCCACGGAAGTAGAGAGGAGAACTGGCATTTGTTTGATTTTCTGGCCTTTTGGAGGGAAGGGCACCATGGAGAAAGCACTTCTGACACTGGCAAGATCGTAAGTGGGCTTGAGAAATGTTTCCGGGAATTTGGAAAAGAAGAGAAAAGAAGAGCTTTCTGCCTTCTTCGAACATATGTCCCCTCCAATTTCCGTCTTCAAAAATTATATCTATTCATCAAGATTTAGTCGCTACCCTTCAAGAGATACCATTGTGTAATGTGCTGTGTACATGGGGACAACACAAAGTTGCTAAAGACAATCCAACTATAAAATCATTAGTCATGAACAAGTACGCACTCATTTAGGAAAAAAATAATCGATTTCGAAGAAAAGTTATTCCGATCTCAATCGACTATCACCAAATGACGCTTTCATTCTACATGTCACACTAAAGCTAAATCGACGTTACTGTCTGTTTGATGCCGATGTTCGCCTCTTTCCACACTCTTCCTACACACGAGTATTTCGTGATAAGGCATTGCTCCAGGGCCGTCATCATTTCCGCTCGCCTCTGACAATCGGAATGTTGTAACTATGCGCATCGTTATCGAAAAAAGGCCAATACTGAGCACTACTGGCTTGACATGAGTGAATTGAAATAGTGCTAAGCAATCAAGTCAATGTCAGAATGAGCCACTCTCTGGATGTGTTTAAGGCGTCAAGAGCTGATAAGGGCGAGGGTGTGGGATGAAGAAGAGATGGGAGTGAGGGAGAGTGGACGAATCTCTCCGATTAGAATAATCTTTATTGCGACAGAGAGGCAACGAGATAGCGATAAACGTAGACACCTGGGTGATTGAAAGGCGATTACGACCACAACACGAAACAATCCCTCGCGAGCCGGGTGATAGTGACGCTACGAGTGCCCATCTGGCTTTTCTGCCTTTTTTTCTTGCAAATTCCTTGTTTTTCTCTGACTTTCCTGCACGTTTATTTCTTCGTTCATGTATTCGCGTTTTTGTTCGTTGAAAGTCGAGTGTCGTACATCTGTTCCACAATAGGCATAGTGTAAGGCTAATTGGACGGATCCTTCTCCACAATTTCGCGTTTCTCTAGGTCAATGTGGCAGGAAAGGAACAACTTTCCAGAAATGCCAGATGGGTCGAATGAATTGCAGTTCACGACGCGGGAATACTTGCACAAGTTCACGCACGCGCTTCAGATGGAGAGTGGTGAGGAATTATCAGGGCTAGTCATTATTCACCTCCAAACCAGTGTTTTCCAAGCGAGGTCGTAGAGAACGGTCTCCCCTTGCATTTTGTAACTCCAGATAAGGGAGATGCCGAAGCGACTCGATATGCGGCCTTATTTACTTAACTTTATCCCAAATTATTCAAAGTATTTTCAGGGCAAATATTCTACATCAAACTGTACTATAGGGAATTATGCGTCAAAGTAGAGTGAGTCAATGTTTTCCAGAATATTGAACAACGTTTGTGCAAATCTTTGCTATTGAGAAGTACATTTGCCTAATGTGTGTAGACGATATTTTCGAATAATGTTAAAACTAGTGCTGTGCAGTATTTGGTGCTTAATACTGAAGTGAAATCATATTAACATAAGGACTAGATCATGTATTAAAGTTACATAAATGATAAAGATAGAGGAATGGACAATTAGGGAACTCAAATCCCAATGGAAGTCGTAATGCATTTCAGCGATGAAGAGATGGAAGCAAAGTTGCCGGAAGGATTCGGAGAAACGGAACTCAGCAAAGCGGCTGTTCATGGAAATTCTCTTTCTTTAGAGTGTCACGGAAAGGTATTTTTTAATCTAAGATAAGGATATTCAAAAGGTGATATAGATTTTCTAACTATACAGGTGTACAAAGTTGCTTACACGTCACCAGGAGTCCTTCGGTTGACCTACTTGAGGGAGCAGTTAGAGGTAGGATTCCTAGAAAAAAAAGTATCTGAAATGAGAAAAAACAGAAAGTGTTGCTGTTGATGTGTCGCCTTTGAATTTATTACATAATACCCAAATTCTCCTACTAGGGTGAATATTTCTTCCGATATGCGATGTGTGCTAGATCCATTGGAATTATTGCGTTCGTCTATCGGCTGTGCGATCACCCGAATAAGGACGGGATCATACAAGGTATCCTCTAATTTTCTACCAATTTTGATAATTTCGTTCACAAAATCAATCTCCAAAATGCTTATTTCAGGAATCACAGCCGCCGAGAAGGAGGGACTGGTCGCAATTTGCATTCATCGGTAAGCATACCTTGCTTTCATTCTATAACGTATGAGTAGTGCAGAAAGAAGCTCATCTACATAATGCAAAAACATGACGAACTCGGCATAGAAATAAAAGAGCGGAGCAACAACGAGATTATCATTCAGGTGGGTTGTACTCGAGTATTTTATCTATGAACAATCCATTCTTAGAAAATAAATCTGGTGAAAAAACGAATTTCGTGCACGTGCAAAAATTTCCTGAAATAATTAACAGCCATCACCATTTTCCACGCTATTTTTTCCAGGAATGACAAAAAAAAGCTATTTCAGATTCCATATTTCCCCTCCTTCGAAGCCGCATTTTGCCAGCACTATTCGCCTTTTTCTACATTGCAACTGGCATGTCACTGTTCACCTTCAACATTGATACGATGGAATCGATGCATCCGTTGCATCTAGGGTGAGGACCATCATTTTGTATTCATTCCAAATTTGTCAATTGTTTAATTCAAAGTTGGAGTGGACTATTGAAAATGGATCCGAAAGTGCGTACGCAGCCGACTGATTCCATTCTATGAAATATTTCCAGAAGTATATTGCTCAAGTACATTGTCGGTGTGCACAATGGTGTGATTACGGTAATGGATCAGGGAAAGAGATGGCATCTTCTCTCGGCTCAATTGCCAGAGGGATATGTGAGTATTTTGTCCTTTTCCCCTACAGACACTGCAATATTGTATTTTCAGTGCAATCTAATTTAGTCCACTATTAATGTAAAACACATTTTTAGTACGAAAAATCGCCATTCAACAGCGAAGTTCAAACTGTGACGCAGAAGAAAACCGGAATAAGGGTTGGCCGGACTCGAGTATTGCTCATTCTTCGCAAATTTCAGGGCTTCTTCGGTAATTTATTCAAACGCAGTCCGCCTCCTTCTCCTGAAGACAAGAAAAATTCGGTAATGATTTAAATTTCTTTTAGATAATTAATAACTTTTCCTGACAGAATGGTGCGGACTTCGACAATAACGCCAATGTTGTTGACCAAATTCTGGTCAAAACTAAGGGATCTCCGATGCTTGACATGATGGCGGATCCACTGTACCTGGCGTTCAAGTCTTCATTTAAAATGGTGAGTCGATCATATGTCGTATATTTTTTAAATTATATTCCTAATTAGTATTTCTTCAGGCAGACGACGCCGAAAAGCCGGGCGAATTCTCGTCAAAGTACGAAAATTATTTCAATTCTAATTACAATAAGGGTTTTTCAAAATATATTACTGCAGATTCATCAATGAGTTCACGTTCAATCGGTTACGCGGAGGAGGATCAGGTTGCGTCTTCGAGGTCGTCAATAAAAGTGACAACTGCGAGTACGCAGTGAAGAGGATAGCCGTAGCTCCTGAGTAGGTGTGAAATTATTTTCGAATTTAAAGCAAATTTCAGTCAAGCGGACAAATCACAAGAGGAGGTGTTCTCGATGGCTACGTTGGAGCATCCGGGCATCGTGAAGTACAACTGCTTCTGGGTTGAGCGACCACCAACGGGATGGCAGGTAAGCGAATCGTATTTGCATGTGCACCAAAATTAATGCATTCAACATACATATTGTGTGAAATACATCACGCAATTGTTCTTTTAGTTCAGCGCAGACTTCAAAATGCTAAAAGAGCTGGAATCATCGCGCATGTTCAAAGACGATGACGTGTTTATATACATTCAAATGAAGGTTCGGATTACTCATAGTTCAATTTGACGTTGTTTCGAGAACTCGGATTCATGCACACGCTGATTTTTTAGCTCTACAAGAAATCACTAGATTGGCTGAAATGATTGGCTGAATGACAATCAAGAGCGTTCATTGCGGCCGAATCGTCTGATCAAATCGTGGTTCAAGCAGACCGTCAGCGCTGTCTGGTACCTGCACGACAACGATATTATCCACTGCGATCTAAAGGTAACTTGTCAACAACCATTATCGATCAATTTAAATACGCGATATGAATCAAAATGGCAAATTCAAATGTGAAGGAAACCATGTAAGGAATGTGATCGCTTTCGCATACTACGACAATGATCCTGAAAATGTTGTGACATGAACGATTCCAGTCCAGCAACATCCTCTTCGACGGCGATCGTTTGAAGCTGTGCGCTCTCGATACGGCGATGAAGAGGAAGATTGGCTTCGAGGACGAGATTACCCTATCTCGACACAATGTCGGATCGCCGCTGTACATGAGCCCAGAACAGGAGGTATAATATTTGCTTGTTTTGTATAGGAGCGGTAAAAGTGTTTAACACAGGTATCACGAGTCAGTGGATGAAGCCGCGAACAATTTTTTCAAACCCATTTGAAATCGACCATACTATGATTGTATGTTAGTCTAAAGACAAGATTTCGAAAGAACTGGATTATTTGTCCCAGAGCCGGCGTTTAGGGATTTTCCGGTTTTCTATCCGGTTATACCATATATCACCTCCCAGTTGAGCTACAGAGATGGCACAGGCACCACAATGCTCAGAAAATTATTCTGAGTAACTTTCCTGTTGACTTCCCACGAAAGTGTCAATTTAGAAAGCTGTGTTCGAAAATTCGATACCCACATGAGATAATAAATAATTACACTATCATGCATATGTTGCAGTGAATTTTATTACGGAATATAAAATACCAATTCTCTAGGTGTCCCACATAAAATTATAAAGGGACATTGAGGGTGGTCTTTTTTCAATATCCTTGGCCAAACATGAGGCGCCGACGCGGTTGACCTTGAAATAATTTCATTATTGCCTTACAACTGCATACATTTGTTGGATTTGAGCTATTTTCAATGTTTCATAACTGAATACAACATAAACTACTACGGAAATCCACATCTTCTGTCTTTCAAAAATCTATATTTTCAGAACTCGATTATAGCCAAATTTTGATATCAACTAATTTATTTTGACTAATGAACCACAACTATTAATGAACAATTTTTGAAAAACATTTAGCGTTGAGCAATATCATCCCAACTTGGACCCCGATCTTCATAAAATCGTCCCAACTTGGACCCCGATCTTCATAAAATCTAGATATTTATGCATTAAAACAGCGAAATCACATGATCAAAAAAACGTAAAATTTCATTTTTACTTATAATTACGCGCATGTTGCTCCATTTTGGCAATTTTATACCTATTGCATTCCAAATAATATAGAATTGTCAAACATCATCACCAATTTCACTGTTTTCTAAAATATGTAAAATCTCAAAATTCAAAATGTTGATTTTTTAAAAAGTGTTATAAAAGTGTTATATTGCGTCTTTTGATGTGTTTTCGGACTGATCTGCACTGAATTATGTATTCAATTACCAAAATGGAGCAATATGCGCGTAATTATAAGTAAAAATTATTTTACGTTTTTTGATCCTGCGATTTCGCTATTTTCACGCATAAATATCTAGATTTTATGAAGCAGATGGGGTCCAAGTTGGGATGATATTTTGCAACGCTAAATGTTTCTCAAAAATTGTTCATTGCTAGTTGTGGTTTATTAGTCATAATAAATTTGTTGATATCAACATTTGGTTATAATCGGAGTTCTGAAAATGGAGATTTTTGAAAGACAGAAGATGTGGATTTCCGAAGTAGTTTATGTTGTATTCAGTTATGAAACATTGAAAACAGCTCAAATCCAACAAATTTATGCAGTTGTAAGGCAATAATGAAATTATTTCAAGGTCAACCGCGTCGGCGCCTCATGTTTGGGCAAGGATATTGAAAAAAGACCCCCTTCAATGTCCCTTTATAATTTTATGTGGGACACCTAGAGAGTTGTTATTTTATATTCTGCAATAAAATTCACTGCAACGCATATGCATGATATTGAAATTATTTATTATCTCATGCGGGTATCGAATTTTCGAACCCAGCTTTCTAAATTGTCACTTTCGTGGGAAGTCAACAGGAAAGTTACTAAGAACAATTTTCTGAACATTTTGGTAACACTGCCATCTATGTAGCTCAACTGGGAGGTGATATATGGTATAACCGGATAGAAAACCGGAAAATCCCTAAACGCCGGCTCTGGGACAAATAATCCAGTTCTTTCGTAATCTTGTCTCTAGACTAACATACACTCATAGTATGGTCGATTTTAAATGGGTTTGAAAAAATTGTTCCCGAGGGTTCCGATTTTGCTTCATCGACTCTTGATACATGTGTTAAGTATAAAAATGTGACGAAATTATTAGGCTGTCTCAAGAGTTTCTCCTTTTTTTCAGAAATTGACATTTTTTCTTCCCCTGATCTCCTATGTTGATCAATTCTCATACGGTGTTTTGCAATATAAGGATACATGAATATTTTTTATAAAAAGCCGTATCCCAGGTCTCCACAATTAGCATCGTCGATACCGCAATCTGTCAAACTTTCAAACTGCATTTTTATAAGGTCGTCGCTCAGTTGAGAAAAGAGATAGGGGTTAATCATACATACTAGTGTAAAGTATGTTAACTGGTCATGCTCGTGAATGTAATACAGTATAGGTGTGCCGTCATGCCAATTTGAGATGAGCGTCTAAATAGATAATTCCGCGAGTTTATTTTCTGTAGAATTACATTTCGTAGCCCCGAATATTTAGCAATTGTCTCAGAAAGCCATGTTGTTGTGGATAACGAAGTACTTGCCTAGTCTTAATATTGACCTTAAACTTGAGGTGGCTACGCCTATCCATTTGTGAACAGCATCATGATACATCAAAATTTCATCGAAATCAAGACTATTTCTAATTCCCAGCTTCCAAAGCTTTTTGAAAGTCGGATATTGTGTGATATTCTGAAAAATCAACTTGAGTGGTATCACTCCTCAAGTGGGCAGAATCAAATGCTAGATCGTATTGAACTGGCATGGTTCAGAAAAGCAACTGGTATGGTTCAGAAAAGCAACTAATACTCAACTAATAGCAACAAATATTTTGACTTTTTCATTATCTGTTCCCGTATTACGCTGTCCAGAGTTAAATTGATCCTGCACGTATAATCTAGATATATGCCCACAACTAATGTTAAACGGAAATTAAAGTCAGGCAAAGATGGCTAGAGAAAGTTTAAAAAATATATTAGGGAGAAACTTTTGATACAACCTAATAGATTGCAGACCTCATCTTTCCCTCGGTTCACTTTCAAAACGGACATATTCGCGATGGGACTCATTCTAGCTGAACTCTGCATTGTGATCAAGAATGATGAGGAGCGATACGAGGTGAGGAGCATTATTGTCCATACTTCAACCACTTTCTTGTAAAAGAGAAGCGATAAAAACATGTCATTTCAGATCTTCGACAGCTATCGTCACGGCGATCCGCTCCAATAGTGCCTACGACGATGAAGATGAGGAAGCAGTGAGTTCTACTTCATTTGTCGTGAAACTGCTTACTTAATATGTTTCTAGACGAATACAGGTTCTCAGGGAAATTGGAACTGTACGGTATGAGTGAACAAGAGAGAAAACTGTAACCCACAATGTTACATCAACGCCTTACATTACTCTCATTTGTCCCCAAATTCATGTTAAGACCGAAAATTGGTAGAAGAGGCTGTTTAAGAGACTCGCTCCGTAAGAATCGACCACCTTGCGGACACGTTTGGCCTAGGAACAGGAACCACATTACCCCACTTGGGTGGTGTGTGTGCCTTGGTCCCACATTATGAAATTCAGTAATTATCATATGCTACAGACATTGATCAGGAAGAAATTAGCAATATAGTGGAAAATTGATGGAAAATCATAATTTCTTAACGATATAAGATCGACCCAATATTGAAAGGGCGTTGCTCTAGTAGTGCCCAGACGGTATATAAAACATATTGAAATGAAATTTTAGTTGAATCTAAAATCACAATTTCGACAAAAAATTTTACATTTTTCACCAGAACTGACTTCTTTCGAACCGAATCCAATTGGTTTTGTGTACTTGTTGTACCTCAGTTGTGCCTGCTCATATCGCACTCAATGCTGAAGTCGCGCGAGGCTGCCATCTTTATGAAATTTGTAATTGAATTGGAAATGTTGATGTTTCCACTCAGAACGTTGTCCGTATTTACTCTATTAAAAACAAGGGAATAATGCATTTATAGAAAATCGATATTCGAACCCTCTCATGATGGTAAGTTCATGCATAACTAACTTGCCATCTGGGGCACAATCCAATCGATTTGCTGCATGTTCTATTATATAATTCATGACTGATCGCTTGAAATCGGACAACGTTCTGAGTGGAAACATCAACATTTTCAATTCAATTACAAATTTCATAAAAAATGGCAGCCTCGCGCGACTTCAGCATTGAGTGCGATATGAGCAGGCACAACCGAGGTACAACAAGTACACAAAACCTATTGGATTCGGTTCGAAAGCAGTCAGTTCTGGTGAAAAATGTGAAATTTTTTGTCGAAATTGTGATTTTAGATTCAACTAAAATTTCATTTCAATATGTTTTATATACCATCTGGGCACTACTAGAGCAACGCCCTTTCAATTTTGGGTCGATCTTATATCGTTAAGAAATTATGATTTTCCATCAATTTTCCACTATATTGCTAATTTCTTCCTGATCAATGTCTGTAGCATATGATAATTACTGAATTTCATAATGTGGGCCCAAGGCACACACACCACCCAAGTGGGGTAATGTGGTTCCTGTTCCTAGGCCAAACGTGTCCGCAAGGTGGTCGATATGATCGAGTCTTACGGAGCGGGTCTCTTAACATTTTTTGAAAATAAAATGGTATTCCCAGGCTGATTTCGTGGCATGGTTGTCAAACAAGCAGTCGAGAAAGCGGCCCTCGTGCATGGAGATACTCATCCATCCCTTCCTGCAAGTATACGGATCGTAGTGGTATTTTCGAGTAACTAGTCTTTCATTTTGTATTTATTTTTTCACCCAACTGATGAATAATTGAATATCTGCCAAAGTGTAAATACGTCTCGCAATCTTACAAGACAACAGTGCATACCGATCTTCCCGTTTTGAAATTGGCGTGTTTACAGACTCTGTATGTGAACAATTGCTGATAGTGGTTCCCCTGTACCCCACTTAATGACGTATTAAACATATTAAGTTTGCGTATCAATCAATTTTGATAATCTGATAGTTGTTTTTCACAACATATTTTCGTTAATCAAATTTGTGAATCAAAAACGACTCAGCAGGAAACGGAAATGGCGTTGGTCTTGCTATAAATAAAAGGAAGGTAAAGGTGCTAGGCATTTCCACGCTGTGCCACCCCTCGTCTATGGCAACTACCTCCTATCCAGGAAACGGGGGGGGGGGGTGACAAAATAGCAACCGACAAAAGAGCAACGGAACGTCATTCGCTGGAGATTCGAGCTAGCCACGTGGGAGTTGTTTCATTGTAACAAGTATGTGGTACCCTACATTTGCATATAGGATTCTCGTTACCAGGCGATCTTGAGTTTCACTCCATATCTATGTATAGGGGTTCATGGTCAAAAGTCGAGAATTCGACTAAAAAATAATGGTTAGATAAACACCAAATGCCGTATCCAATTTGTACTCATGTACATCAGTACCTACTTTACTCCAGTAACATGGGTATTTGGTGTTTATATAACCATCATTATCTACTCAAATTCTAAATTTTGGACTATGAACCCCTATACATGTAGGAGTCGTGAAACTCAAGCACGCCTGGTAACGGGAATCATATATGAAAATGTAGGGTAGCACATACTAGTTACAATGAAACAGTTCCCAAGTGACTAGCTCGAATCTCCAGCGAATGGCGTTCCGTTGCTCTTTTGTCGGTTGCTCTTTTGTCACCCCCCCCCAGGAAACGAGTGGTATGTTGCGAGACTTCCAAACCGCCCGTGTTATTGTGTACACGTGGTTGGGGATTTCCTTACAATGATTTTAAATCACTAGAATACAACAACATGTTTTCTTCTTAGTAGCCTTCTTGGTCTGGGTGGATTTGTGAAGGGGTAAAAGTCGTGACCCTTCGATCGCGAGTCTGGCACACAACCACTGCGCCGACCGGCCACTAAACAAATATTGATCCAAAATGAGTACGGTTTCGACGCTTGATCACGTTAAATAGCGCCGTTTCCACTCCTCTCGCACCACTCTTATCACTCGTATCACTCGTGTGAATAACAGCTCGTGATGACATTATTTCTATCCACGAAACTCGACTCCTTGCGCGCTTTTAGGATTACATATTTTGTTTATAGCAATCTCCTCCCTGAAGGTAGATGCTATCTAGAGTTCGAAATTCGAGTTATATGTATTTTATATGCTATATCGACCGGTCGAGAGTAAAAATAATGGGGATGAGACCGTGATATCTTTACTGGAAGAATTAAATAGTGAGAACCGTGTACTTTTCATCCGAATATGATTATCTGTGTTTGCTCATCCTTGAGAGTATCTATACGTTACACAGATCACTTCAACTATTTCGTACCTGGATGGCCACATTCTTTTCGGGCGGGCGGCCTCGAGTGAATCCCTTTACAGGTTCGAATGAGGGTGAGACATGCCTGATGGCATCATAAGTGCTTTCAGAAGGGGCCTGCAATACAATTTGAATAGTACATACGACTACTCCGAAAGAAATTTAAAAAAAAACAGTGCATGACGTGTTAATGAAAGTGTTTCAGCAGTATTGATAAATCCACTTGTATCAGGTTGTTGCGAAAGTCTTGTCGCGTCTCAGCTCTTGGACTTTGTAGCCCCTATAGTCTTTAATTCATCTTTCAATACCATCTAACTAATTATAATCGATGAGGTCAATGGACTTTCTAGCGCACGTTAGTCCACAGCTGAAGAATTATTTAGAAATTAAAAGTGTTAGACGAAACCTTGCAGAGTGAGGTTACCCATATGGTCGTTTATGCGTTTACTAAAACTCGGAAAAGAGTGCTATGCCCAAACTTATATCATATTCATAAACATCATTGGTCATGCATGACCAGGGCACGTTACTGGATAACCAGGCTCAAATGCCTTTCTTGAAAATTGTATGTATTTCGGAATCAAAGTTGGACGAGAATTTGCGAAAACATGTTTTAGCAAATCATTTTCTTGCCGATAAATCTGGGAATCTTTATTATCCTGATATACATGTAGTATGAGGTGATTGACTTACTATTTCAGTTTGGGGTTGGTTGAATATTTCCTTGACAAAATTCGGCTTTCAAAATCGGGATGTTCAAATTTTAATGACGAAAACTACCCTATTTGGCGCAATTATTGCTCGCAGCCGATTTAAATGATGGATCTATTCGGGTTATCTGAACAAGCAACCCTTCCTCTATTAACATTTCACAAAAAAATATTTCAGAAGACGCTAGTTGCTTTATGGTTATCTTAAATTTGGAACCTATTTTATCTCATTTTTCACTGAAAATACAATTCGTGAAATTTTCAGGTTTTCCATAGGAGCTTCGCTAGGGGTAAACAAACACACACACATTATGAGAGATTATTTGACTCAGTGAACATATTTGTAGATACCCTTGGCAAAGAGCGAAAAATTTAAATCATCCTAAATGTGCATACATGTAGTACTCGGTGAGTGTAGCTCAGGCGTGGAGAAGATAAGAGAGAAAAGGCTGAGATGGTACGGGCACATCAAACGTCGAGATCAAGATCATCCGTGCCGACAGATTCTCAAGTACAAACCTTCTGGCAATCGACCAACTGGAAGACCCAAGATGAGTTGGGAGAAGGTCATCAAGAAGGACTTCGCAACGAAGCGATTAACGGAGAGACATACACTGAATCGAGATTTATGGAGAACAAGAACTGCATATCCAGACCCCGCCCCTTGCGTGGAGAGAAGATTACTATCGGAATAACGAAGAATATGATACCCAATCATTATTTCTTGTCAGACCCAAATTGTAACACTTCGACCTGGATAAATGATGTGATGTGATGTGATGTGAATATTTGTGATTTTTGAATCATCAGCCAGCCATTCAAATCGGATTCAAAATGGAAAAATTCGAAAATTGAAATTTTCGGACTGAAGTGCATTTCGTTCCTCAGCGAGCAATCTAGAACACAAAATAGGCCACGCCTGAACTACACTCACCGAGTACTATATGTATGCACATATAGGATTATTTAAATTTTTCGCACTTTGCCAAGCATATGTTCACTGAGCCAAAAAGACTCTCTTATGAGGTTAGGCAACCTAAATTCCAGAGAACCGAAATCGGTGTATTTAAGCACGCGACAGGACTTTCGCAACAACCTAATACTTCTAAAATCAATACCTATATGAGAGACATCGCGAGAGAATCACCTTCTCCGCGGCGGTAAACACAAAATGATCCTATCCAGACCTAATCTTGATGTAAGGTATTTCAAATGATGCTCGTTGAAACTGCGTCGTCAGAATTTTGATAACTGTCGTCATCTTCGAGATTCAGAAGGCCAAACTTGGGACATTCACTTTTCAGGGGTCAAATCGAGCCCACTCAAACGACCATAAAACCTTTCAAAATGAAGATAGAAACTCGTTCTTTTTAGGAAGAAAGCTAAGAACATTCTCTATAAATTTTATGTTGAAAATTTCATTCCCTGTGTACGTTTCAGTGCAGGGTGGTCGGGTCGACCAAAAATGACCGGATTTTGGAAATCGGAAAAACTGCGCCCAATGAATATGCGCGATTGATAGACCCTATATGTGACTAACTTGACGCCAAAAATTAGCCAAATTGAAGGGGGTAAAAACAAACGGGTGACTTTTTGTCCGGGGACGTCAGAATGTCCACCAGAACAAAATACCCTCTCGGCTCCAACTGAAGGCTTTTAGCTTCAAATTGGTCCAAAATCATCCAAAACAATATTGAGAATTGTTTCCGACCTCAATACAGAACTCTCATTGGGTCAAAATTACGACCGGATCTGAAATTGAAAATCGGTTTTCAGACCCTTCTCAACTTGTGAGCTTGGCCCATCTACGCCAAATCACTTTGAAATAGCGTAGGAATGCCATTCTACACTATTCAAACAAAGGGCGCACCTATAAATGCGAAATTTCGCCCGATGTATCCAAGAAAACGCGCTAAACTGTACCACAGGATAACGTTGTCATTGGGTCCCGGCTCATGGCTAGAAATATAGAGTACGATGAGCTAAACATTTCATCTGTTGAAAGTGAGACTCTATATTTTCATTGAAGCACGCTAGAAAGCCTAGAAAATGCACTAAAACGACGGTGGAGGCGCGCGAGAGAGCGATAAGGGGAGGGGAGGGAGAGGGTGGTCAGGCGGAGAGAGCGCCAGACGGTTAGAGCACGCGCTCTCTGGGGTTTCTAGGCTATTTCTGACTATCTTCTCGGCTCTCTAGCGAGCTTCAATGAAAAGATAGAAACTCACTTTCAACAGATGAAAATCGTACTCTATATTTCTAGCCATGAGCCGGGACCCAATGACAACGTTATCCTGTGGTACAGTTTAGCGCGTTTTTTTGGATCCATCGGGCGAAATTTCGCATTTATAGGTGCGCCCTTTGTTTGAATAGTGTAGAATGGCATTCCTACGCTATTTCAAAGTGATTTGGCGTAGATGGGCCAAGCTCACAAGTTGAGAAGGGTCTGAAAACCGATTTTCAATTTCAGATCCGGTCGTAATTTTGACCCAATGAGAGTACTGTATTGAGGTCGGAAACAATTCTCAATATTGTTTTGGATGATTTTGGACCAATTTGAAGCTAAAAGCCTTCAGTTGGAGCCGAGAGGGTATTTTGTTCTGGTGGACATTCTGACGTCCCCGGACAAAAAGTAACCCGTTTGTTTTTACCCCCTTCAATTTGGCTAATTTTTGGCGTAAAGTTAGTCACATATAGGGTCTATCAATCGCGCATATTCATTGGGCGCAGTTTTTCCGATTTCCAAAATCCGGTCATTTTTGGTCGACCCGACCACCCTGCACTGAAACGTACACAGGGAATGAAATTTTCAACATAAAATTTGTAGAGAATGTTCTTAGCTTTTTTCCTAAAAAAAGAACGAGTTTCTATCTTCATTTTGAAAGGTTTTATGGTCGTTTGAGTGGGCTCGATTTGACCCCTGAAAAGTGAGTGTCCCAAGTTTGGCCTTCTGAATCTCGAAGGAGAGAGAGGGAGAAGGGGCAGAGCGAGGGAGAAGGGAGAGAGAGGGGGAGAAGGGAGAGAGAGAGAGAGGGGGAGAAGGGGCAGAGCGAGGGAGAAGGGAGAGAGAGGGGGAGAAGGGAGAGAGAGAGAGGGAGAAGGGAGAGAGAGGGAGAAGGGAGAGAGAGTGAGAAGGGAGAGAGAGAGGGAGAAGGAAGATAGAGGGAGAAGGGAGAGAGAGAGAGGGAGAAGGGAGAGAGAGGGGGAGAAGGGAGAGAGAGAGGGAGAAGGGAGAGAGAGAGAGGGAGGGAGAAGGTAGAGAGAGAGGGAGAAGGGAGAGAGCGAGGGAGAAGGGAGAGAGAGAGGGAGAAGGGAGAGAGAGAGGGAGGGAGAAGAGAGAGAGCGAGGGAGAAGGGAGAGAGATAGGGAGAAGGGAGAGAGAGAGGGAGAAGGGAGAGAGAGAGGGAGAAGGGAGAGAGAGAGCGAGCGAGCGACAGAGGATTGAGAGGGAGAAATAGAGGATGAAAGAGAAGGAGAGGGGGAGAGAGGGGGTGAAAGAGAGAGGGGAGGTGGAGAGAGAGGGTGATGGCAGAGAGCGGGAGAGAGAGAGATGTAGGGAGACAGTTCGAGGGGAGATAGATGGAGAGCCATAGTGGGAGTGAGGGAGACAGGGAGAGAGGGATAAGATAGAGGGAGAGCGAGAAAGAGGGGAGAGAGAGAGGGTGAGGGTGAAAAGAGGGAGAGATTTTGCATCCGAAAGAAATAAGACGAGTCCTAACAATAAGAGCAATTCCCGGAACTCGCCGGCTGGTATACTATAAGGCTGTTGCATGAGTTCCTTTCTTTTTTCTTTTGGACAATTCTGCTGAAGTACGTGGACAGACGAGCTATTCTGTTTACCCTATGATATGGTCCTGATTGAGAATTACACCCATGAAATGGTTTTGAATCTACTCACTATCTTGGGTGGCTAGCACGTTTCGGAAAGTGAGGATTGGAAAACGGCGATTTTTAGCATTTTGAGTTGGGCCCTTGCCGAGAATTCTGATTCTGCGCAATCATCCAGTACTAGGACAATAGTTGATTGTTAACTTAAGTGCAAAAATTCTTATTCAAATGCGTGTGGTAAACAAGGGAAACCCAAATATGTGATTTCAACGTGTGAATCTCGACGTATTTTTTTCAAAGAATTCAGCTCGTGAAATGATAGACCAATTTTTTCCTAAATATGTGCATATATAGATGGCGATGGCATATATAGGATGGCGTGGTGGCGCAGTGGCGTGAGGCGCCACTCGCTATACAAGGGACCTGAGTTCGATCCCCCGCTGAGGCAGACCAAGCCCTCCATCCCCCCGGGGTCGGTTAATTGGTAGTGACCCCGGTCGCGAAATGTATCGTTCCCTAGAAGCACCTTGGACAGCAGGGATACGTAGTCCAAACAGTAGTCGGCCTCACCGCACTACACCACCAAGCGTAATCGTCTCATGACGACTGTAAAATCGCTTGAAGTGGCTGCAAAAAAAAATATATATATATATATGCACGGTAAGGTACTTCACAACCCATCACAAGTCAGCCCTTTCTCATCGATCTCTATGAATTATGCGGCAAATAATTTGAAATTCGTAATTTTTGGAAAGAGTAAATATCTCATCCGGCCCATATTTCATGCAGGGTTTTAAGGCGCAATTCTCGCGATATGTCATATGAGATACCTCATCATATTGCTTTAGAATAGTGTGACAAATTCAGCACCATCACTGCTCTCCTCGGAGCTGTGAGTAATTGAACTCGGATCAAATATACTAGTACGATTACTTTCGATCTAAATTGTCCCATAGTCATTGATATAATTGAACCGAGATCGTGTTCGATATAGAGTGTTCTCATGCCCCAATCAAATGTAACAAACCATTAGTTGATTGGTCGATTGCAAAGAACAGTGGAGGTTATAATGTTCATGCACGAAAAAAGAAAGGAACATGCGACAACCTTATACATATCGTAAACATTCATTTTTTCGCTTTGCATCACTTGAGATGGAACTGATAATTCGTGTTAAGATGGTTAATATTGCTGTAGATATCTTCATGATGATTATTTGTGATAATGTGTTTGCAAAGCGTGCCAAATTCAATGATGTTTCCTGATTTTTCAGAATTATCAAAAAATTTTGATGGTAAAAACGACTTCAAATCAGAGTAAGTGCATTACGATTGGGAATAAATTCTGATGACTATTCAGATTTTTGACAAAATTTCGACCTATACGGATTCTTGGACAAGGCTGCTTTGCAAGTGTCATTGAAGCCGAATTCAATATGATCAAGAAGAGTTATGCAGTCAAGCGCATACCGCTCAGAAGGTATGTCGGCTTACCTTATAGAAATACTACAGTATCGTGGGTATCCTGTGTCAATGTGCAACAATGCCGAAAGTTATATTACTTTGATCGAATGTGCTCATGTTTTATGCCCGTTTTTTAGTATGTTCATAGGACAAATGACTTTACAACTCGATTTGTTTACTGACATGAAATACAAAGAAATGTGTTTGACCGATGGATTCGGCTAGCCTAATTAAGTGTTGTCTATGTGATTCTAGTTTGAAAGTGTTCACCCGCGAGCCCAGTCTCGAAGTACAGATAACTTTGTCTTGACCGCTGTGTACTTGATACATTTGGAAATAAAGGCAAATGTACTTTCTCAGCGACTATGTAAGAGATGACAGAATGAAAGAGGTAAACGCGTTGGCCTTACTTGATCACCCTGGAATCGCTCGATTCCATAATGCATGGACTGAAAACCCACCACCTGGATGGCAGGTAACAAAAATGAATTGAAAAGATCATGTATTACTTCAGCTTTATTCGGACAGAAAGATGCTTGATGAAATGGATGAATGGAAACGTAAAACTATTCGCTTAAATTACCACGAGGAATCGTCTTTCCTTTACATTCAAATGGAGGTTATTTCAAAGTTGATTAAAATGCATCAAGTAATTCAGCTATTCGAGCGTGGCACTCTGGCCGACTGGCTCGCAAATCAAGCTAATAACAATCGCGATGTGACGAGAATGAAATCATGGTTCAGGCAGATTGTTTCGGCCGTTGCATACATCCATGCGAATGGATTTGTTCACCGAAAAATTAAGGTTCGTCAGATAAACTATTGCTTTAACAAGCGTATTATATCAGGTTGGCAAGAAAGTTCTGTCGCATTTTTGAAATTTAAACAAATTAGTATAAATCAACTAGTGGGCAACTACGCACATCTCAACACGAAGGTGTTCCAGTAAATTATGAAAATAGTTCGATTACAAAAATGCCGGCTAAATCACGGATATCCCGCCGCGTCCGACCCAAACCTAGAGGTTACGGCAGGGATAATCATCGAAGTTTGTATTGATTGATCAATGCAATCATGAATCTGACCCATCATCTGACCCAGCGCCACGGTTTAGGTTACTGTAGGATTTCGATATTGATGTTGTGCATCCATCCTCCGAAGAAATCATGAATCTGACCCAACGTCTGACCCAGCGAACTGGGTTACGGTAGGCTTTGGTTACGGTATTAGTATGGTATCGATTATTTACATCCATCCTCAGATGAAATCACGAATCTGACACACCGTCTGACCCAACGCCACCTCGGGTTACTGTACACAGACGGACAGACCAACACCTCATAAGTGGTCGTAAAAATTTTTCTTCTGGAAATTTCTGAAATCTTTTTCATCTGCTGACCTTGTATTCCGGATGGGGACATACTATCAAAATCTCGTTCGAAACGAACGCGCCAGACAAAAACCCTTTCAGTTTATGGTATATGTAGCAATTTTGGCTCCCATTGAATTTTAGATATTATCAGAGTTATATAGCTTGTACTCATAGTATTACTAGGCCAGGTAGGAGAATCATTACTACCAGTTGGACAGGCACAATGGTTTCACAAAGTCATCGAAATTCATGGCGTGACCATCAGCAAATTATATCCCGCTTCTGCTGAAGAAGCATGCACAGCCCAAAACGAGGGTTCGTTGGATAGCACATAGATGTGGGAACTCAATGAGCATAAGAGAGGAATAACTCAAGTACAGGTAATGCCAAACGATGTCCTGATTCTTCCATAGAGGGTGGCTGAGCACTCAGGAATAAAGCTAAAATCACCCCATTCATGTCTTTTGAAGGGAAAACATTTCATAATGAGTATTAGAACAATGTATGTATGTGCCCTACTAACCGTATTTTGGAGAGAGGCTATGAGCATTTACGCACGAGAAAACTAAACGTCAATGAGAGCTACAATTTTGAGCACCGAAAATCGTGTTTGGAGTGGCCTCACTCATAGCAGTCCGTACCAACTGGATGCAAATTGTGCTCAAAATGTTACTCAGTCCCTCATTCATCCACTACAGTAAATTCATTATCCTGTGATTGGAATGAGTTTCAAAATCTTAGAGACACATATTTCTACATCGAGAGAAAATTCGTATTAAGAGACCGGCTCGGTAAGATTCGAGGGTTCGCCTGCTGTGGCCGGACATCACCATCGCCGATCTTGACCAAAATTTTTGCCTGGATAACCCCATGGGTCCTCTTCACTAAATCGAGTATTATGTCGGTCATGCTCTTGAAACAAAGAAATGCCGGGTCATCAAATTTAAAAAAAATCGAAATTCAGCAAATTAGTATGGTTTGTTAACATACCAACCTAGGCAACAAAAAACGAGTAATATTTCAATCCAATAATTCAATCACAAACTGATTTTTTGTCATTTCGAAATTAGTTTTTATTTATTTAAAATTTTAAGTCGAAAAAATGCAAACAAAGCTAAAGTGCATGTTGTAGAGCATAAAATTCTGTGATGAATGACCTTTTAGCCAGTGAAAAATTTTGGGGCATGTTTTTCGATAATTGGCCCCAAAGGTAGATCAAAAATAAAAATTTCCCAGAACCCTTCATATTGGTGCTCATCTCATCGAGCCGATCAATGTTCATGTTAACCATTTTTCATGAAAATGTGATACTGACATTTTATGAGCGCTAGCATATGGCATTTTTAGCATGCACACTGAATGGATTAAATTACAATTGGTCATAATTCACCAGGAACAAACTTTCACGAAAAATGGTAAACATGAAGATTGTTCAGCTCGACGAGCTCTACAAAATGAGCACAAAGACAAAGGAATTCTGAAAAATTTTATTTTTTGATCTACCTTTAGGTTCAATTATCTCAAAACATGTCCCAACCAAATTTGCATTTTTAGGGCTCATTCGACGCGGAATTTTATGTTCTAGAACATGCAGTTTAGCGTTGTTTGCGGTTTTTCGATTTAAAATTTTAAATAAATACAAACTTTTTTTTTCGAAATAATGAAAAATCAGTTTGCGATTGAATTATTGGATTGAAATATAACTCGTTTTTGTTACCTAGGTTGGTATGTTAACAAATCATACTAACTTTGGACCTAGATCTCACCCTTGAATTTTGCTGAATTTCGATTTTTCAAAATTTGATGACCCGGCATTTCTATGTTTCAAGAGCATGACCGTCATAATACTCGATTTAGTGAAGAGGTCCCATGGGGGTATCCAGGAAAAAATTTTGGTCAAGATCGGCGATCATGATCCCCGCCCTGTCCTGGAATCTTACCGAGCCGGTCTCTTAACCTAGCGTTTGAGATTTCTTCGTTTTTGTACCCTCACGATTGAGTGTATCCCCTTATTTATATTGGGGTGGATATTCCTAATGGTGTTGCAAAAATCCCGCATAGTGAGATTGAGGGCCGTTTCTTCTTTGAAACGAAGGCGAACTTGGATTGGGTAGGTATCTTCATGTGTCCTTCCAATTTCAATCACATAACACACACAAATGCCGACATCGTTGACTCAATTTCGTGCAGCGGTAGAGAGCAGGAATGACCCAGATGCGTGTCCACTAGGCGGTGTTTGGAATCGGATGCAGTTGGGCCAGAGAGGAGAATTAATAAATTTGAGTAGCGAGTGTATTATCTAAAGGGCGCAGACTAACGTATTTTTCTCGTATGAACGATCACAGATGATCAGGCCAAACATATGCTAAACATGCATGAACATGTACCTATATTGCACAAAAAGCAGGGCTTCTGTCCTTAACAAGGAAGGAAAAAAGAGGGCACTGAAGTTGAGGAGACAAATGCGACAAAACTTTCTTGCCAACCTAATATATGATGATCTAAGAAAAATAAAGACGAAAAAGACCAAATTTCAAAGATATTTCAGACACGAAATGTGTACTTCTACTCTCCGGACACACTTAAGATCAGCGGGCTGGTAGCCGCAGAGCAGTTTGAGTTGCGCGATGGACATGAAGTATTTAGTTTGCATTTTAGCGACAAGACACAGTCAATATATTAGGTTGGCGGGAAAGTCTTTTTGGGAAAATCATACGTTCAATTATACTTGTCCTCATTATTGACAATATGTGCCCAACGTACCTGCAATGTATGGATCCCGTCCCTTTAGAACCCGCCTGGGCGCGACTCAAATTATTGCTTGAGAGCATACTCTAGACTTCCACGGTAATTGAACGACCTCTCTGAGAACATAGGCCAGGTCTGCGAAAAGCCAGTAATCAGACGGGACCATGCCATGAGAATACGGGGGCATGAGGGAGAACCATCCATGCATATCTAGCCAGTTCCTACATGACTTGGTTGGAGACCTGGGGACGGGGATCATTTAACTGATTATTCACTTTCTTGTCCTTCTTAGCTTAGCTTTAGCTTTGACCGATCGACTTCCAACTTATTCTGTAGGTATGTAACGTACTTGGCCCCAGTGATTGCCATGTCCTCAGGGTGTAGCTCCGATTAGATCAACCCATCCACTCCCACCGCATTGACAGCTTGTTTTTCTTGGGGTGCAGGTCAAGTTTGGGGACAGGCTGTGGAGTCTCTCCCTTTCCAACCCGCTTGGTTCTCACATGGTTGTTATTGTAGAGGACCCACTTCTCATTCCCCGTTATGAGACGTTCCAGCCATCGATCCCCACCTCGGAGAATGAGGATAGTAATGTAAACGTCGACTCGATGGTCATGGCTGGCTTGGATCAGATATTTGGGTATGAATCGACCGATACATTTCCCCATTCCAAGAGATCTCAAGCCTTCTCTGACAGTGCTATGGTGGACTCTAAGTGCAATAGTAATTTCACAAGCACTTTGAAATGGGTCCGTTCCAATAGCTTTCTTCAAAGTCTCAAAATGCAACTAATGTGGTCTCCCAGATCGATCAGATTCATTGAGGGAAAAGTCGTCCTCTTCGAAGCGATGGATCCAATTCCTGAAGGTGTTGAAGAGGGGGCATGTGTGTTATTAACATTCTTCAGTAGGGTCTCCGAATCCTTCATCGTGGTGCAGGATAGAGCAGAACATTTCGGAAATGGGTATCACCAGGAACATACATCGTTGCTCTACTAGAGCTTGGCTGAAGGAAAGATAATGGGGAGTTAATTACTATAAAGTGCAATCACTGACTGTTATTCAGTAGGAGCGAGGGGACGCCAAAGTGCACTTGTGAAGAGCAGTGTTATAACAAAAACATACACAAAGACTTTCCCGCCAACCTGATATCAGAGTCAGTGGATGAAAAATGATACCATTGGGAACATTTATAAAAAAATATCTCCGATTTGTCTTATATCATAGTGTTCGAATACCCTAAAGTGAAGATTTCGCAAAATATAAGTCATTGGTCCCAGAGCCGGCATTTAGGAATTTTCCGGTTTTGCAACTGGCTCTGCTATAAATCAGCTCCCAGATGAGCTAGAGGGATGGCACAGGTCTCAAAATAAGCGAAAAAATAGGCTGAGAAATTCTTCTGTTGACATCAAGAAGATCGGATTGCAATTGATTGAGCTATGAAGTTAAATACGCCTCACGCATCAACAATAAACTATTTTCAGCGCAATGTCGGAGAGCGTAGCAAAATTTTATTGTGGAATATGAAAGAATATAGTCCATAGTCCACATATATGAGAGACATCGCGAGAGAATCACCTTCTCCGCGGCGGTAGAACCTAAATCATCCTTTCCAGATGAAAACTTGGGGTGATTTCTAATGATGCTCTTTCAAACTGCGTCGTCAGAATTGTGATAACTATCGTCATCTTCGAGTTTTAGAAGGTCAAACTTGGGACACCCACTTTCTGAGATTCAAATCGAGCCCACTTAAACGACCATAAAACCGTTTAAAATGACGATATAAAGATAAATGTAGCCAAAATAACATTTATTGCATTATTGACCCAATTAATTTTTAAGATTTGAAGAAATATGGCAAGAGCTCCGAAGATCTGTGAACCTTCATTTCCAGTTTTTCTTATTATTGGTAGTCAGTACTTTATATTTTATTGAGATTTCAAAAGGCTCGATTCACAAATACAAAAATTTCAGCATCCAAATTTGGCCAAAATCGAGTGTGAAAAAATCGAATTTTCGGAATCAGTGAAACTTTGAGTTTCGCAGCGTCATCTAACTTTATTGTATTTGCAACAATTTATTCAACATTAGTTATTCCGATTTCATCAATAGCTCTTGAGAAATTAACAATTTTCACATCGACATTCACACAGTCCGAGATTTAGACCCATATTTCAAAAAAGGATCCTCTTCGATTTTCCAATTTTTATTTTTATTTTATACCTATGCGCTTCGGTTTGTATATTCTGCAATAAAATTTCAATGGAAGGTATCTCACAAAATTGATATAGATTTTATTCTAGACTAAAAATTGGTTTTCGAATCATATATTTTCCAAATGTTGTCCAATCGCTTAGGTCAAAACATAAAACTTTCGTATAATATTTTTTCCGCTCATTTTGAGCCCAGTGCCTTATTTTTAGCTCATCTGAGAGATGAAATACCGTAGAACCGCATGCAAAACCGGAAAATTCCTAAAAGCCGGCTCTGGGACATTTGACCTCGATTTTTCGAAAAGTTGACTCTAGTGTATGTTACCACCATAATATGAGCCCAAACAAAAATAAAATTTTGAAATTGTTCTCGGGATACATTTTTTCCTCCACTGACTCGTGATACCTGTGATATATAATATATCACGGGCATCTCCAGTTAGTATATACTTATATTAGGGTGTCCAATAAGTCTTGTCGTTTCTTTTCTTTTTATTTTCCCAAACAAGTTACAATGAGATTTTCATAATGATATGTTTTATATAAAACATCTATCTCTGATTTATTGTTTTCAACCTTCACTGCAGGAATAAGTTGCGTAATGATGACGTAATGTGTCAAAACGTTGATTTTTCGACCCCACTTTCGGAATTTTCTTCTCCTTTTCAAAATAAAGTTTGCAATCCATAATTTATTATGAAGGAGAGGGACTCACTGTACTTTACTATGATGCATCAAAAGTAAATAAATCTTGCAAGAATGAAGAAGAATTAAGAAAAAAGCAAAATATTCGATTTTGCATATTTTCGATTTTGTCATTTTTTCGTTTTTTTACGATATTAACCAGTTTCTGAAACTCAATTGACTATAATAATTAGTTTTAAATTATGTAGAATAGGTTGCAACATTCGGAAGAGTCAAAATCTGTAAAAAAATTCAAAACACGTTGAAAAATTCGAGTTTCGTTGTACTGCCACGAAGCGTTTTAGAAGGATCCAGTAAGCTTCTTGTCAACAACGAAGTCACAGGACATCATCAGCTCATTTTTATCTCTTTATAGGATAGGAATTTTTTATAGGCAATTTGTGTAGCATGCATTGACAATGATGCGATCAATCAAAATTGCTTCCAATTCGCCTTCTCAAGCGCTGAAATCGAAGAGCTCTGGTTGGCCAGTATAACGCAGCTTATCAGTAATAAATTTGAATTATGCTTCGGAGAAAAATATTTTTAAAAATTGGCGACAAGACTTATTGGACACCCTAATATTTTAGGCATTTTTCATTCCTGTCCTTACATCAAAAATGGACATATTTGCAATGGGACTGGTCCTTATTGAGATGTTAATCGCTATAAGCTCGAATACAGCAGAACAAGTAAGCATGAACTCGTCGAACAAACATCTTTGCTCAGTTATCATATTGAAGGAATTTTTTAATATTCGTAGAGGGATACGCACAGAATTATTCAGCGAGCAATCAGATGAGGTTAGTTCCACCATTTATATTGGGGCACTTATTTTTTAGGGCAAATTTGTCGCATGGCTAACCAATGTGGAATACACTCAACGACCAACGTGCCGTGAGATTCTTGACCACCCTTTTCTAGGAGGATATACATCAAGGTAAGAAGCGAATATTTTTAAAAAAACTAAAAATGAGCGTGATCAATAATAACGTTGATTAATGAATTCGTGCTGCAATTGTATGGAAGTAATAAAGATGTAAGCATGCGGGTTATTGTGAATGATTTATCTTTCTAACCTTTTCTACCTGTCCATTTTTCGTTTTCTTTTTCACTCTAGATGGATGTTCACAATTGGCTAGTAAACTCATGTTTTCCAGATTTTTCGTCGAATTCACTGTCACAAAACTACTCGGCGCAGGAGGTTTCGGTTGCGTTTTCAGAGCAACTAACAAAAGCGACAGGGCGGAGTATGCAGTAAAAAGAATTCCTGAAAATAAAAGGTGACATCATATTATAACAATATTTGATGACCGAATGTGGTATACCACGCCTCTCACGAGAGAATGATGACAACCGTGTTAAAATCTGAAAAATCGAATTTGGGTTTTTAAATGATCTTGGGGTAATCCATACTTCGGTATCCGATTCGGGGAAAGGTCAAAAATGGTCAAAATGGTCAAAAATTGATAGGTAGGTCAACGGGAGGTCGAGACTTAGTACAGTGTCCAATCGATCATACAGTACCACCAGACACCGTATGCCACTACCGTAACCCCCGAATATCGCAAACTAACTTTATTTTTAAAAAGTCCCGGTACCATGCCCAATTGATTCTACAGTGCTCATAAAGTTACAGCAACCCAGTTCCATGGGTCAGATCCAGTTCCTTGGGTCAAACAATTTTAAAAATTTGCAAAGATTTTTCAAAAAATCTGAAATCGATTATAAATTGATTCTACTGTAACAAGAGATACGGTAGAATAATTTAAAATAATTTTACTATCGATTTTAAATTTTTAGAAAAATGTTCGACCCAAGGAACTCGATCTGACCCATGGAACTGTGTTACTGTAACTTCTTGAGTACTGTAGAATCGATTGGGCATGGTACCAGAACTTTTTTAAAAATAAAGTTAGTTTGCGTTATTCGAGGGTTACGGTAGTGGTATACGGTATCTACTGGTTCTGTATGATCGATTGGGTACGGTACCTAGTCTTGACCTACCCATTTTCTGTAATGAAATTGTGAAATAGAATATCCCAGTGTATACGATTATTGAAAAAGCTAAGGGATTGGAATCGTGATCTGCTAATTAAGAAACCACAAAAATAGGAAAACGTGATTTTTTTCGATTTTTAAAAGCATGCAAAACAGCTGTACTTTCACGCTAGGATACATTCAGGTAGGATTCACGATACATTATCCAGTGATAATGTATTGTTCATAAATTAATACTATCTGATTTGAGTGATAGATTTTGTGAAATCGAAAAAATAAAATAGTCAACATTTCGATTAGCCACTGATTTGAACAAACAATGCGAAATTTGGGCATGACAGGTGGAACCCATCATGCGATTTTCTTAAACAGGTCGGGGTATTCTACTATCTCTATGCAGAACTGATGGGATTGAACTTATCTTGAACGATACAATACTGTCCAAATATTGACAGATTCGAAATTGTGAGAAGTGAATTTTTTAAACGAGAGAAATTATGATATATTTTAGTGCTAGAAATTATATCAAGGTAAGTAATATCTGAAATTGTTAAAAGCTAATCAAAGTTCTCATTACTTTGACGAAAATTAATTTTTAAATATTTTGGATGATGCACTTGGAAAGTTTGAAAATTATTTCCCGAAAATGGAAAATCTCCCGAGACTCGCTGCAACGTGTATATGAAGCAACCTAGCTTAGAGTACAACGGGTATGAAAAAGCTAAGGGATTCGGTTCCAAATGGACTGGATATGCAGCAAAAAGTCAAATTTTAGTTCAAAAAGTAATATTGAGAATCGGTCGGATGTTGATCTAAATACGTTTTTATAAACTTCTGGGCACCACGAGTGAAATGCATTTTGATTTTTGCCTCAATTTTGTATCAATAAAAAATTATGATTTTTTGACCATTTTACCCTTTATTAACATTTTCTACTTACCCAATGACTGTATTATATAATTTGTGACAAATTTTAAGACATAGAGCCAAGACACTCCTCCCACCATAGAAAAGACCCCGTGGATCTCGTTGCTTAGGTGTCCGCAAGGTGACCGAAATGGTCGAGTCTTACGGAGCGGATCTCTTAAACATCATTTCCATCACATTAATTATTCAGCTTAGCCTTCTCGTCGATTACATGTATCTGCAACACGGACTGAACTCGTGGATTGATGAGCAAGTGGTTAAAACAGAGCCATTAGAAGGAATATTTGAGTATGTGAACACTTCTATATGATTTTTAAAGGGCAAACAGATTTACACCGACCGGGAGTCGAACACTGGTCGACGTGATTCAACATGAAACAGCTTACCACCCTTGCTCGCAGTGCAAACGAGGGAGTCGCGTTTTCCCTGTTTTTCGCTTATAAACCTGTTTTAACCGAATGGGAAAATCTGCAAAAAATGTCGACGTATAATTTAATTCTCTAAAAGATGCAAAAGTTTGGTTTGTGTCCACACCGAACTGTTACAGTTATGGAGCAAAAACTGCTCAGAGGTCAACTTTTGATCTACCAAAGAATAAATCCGGGGATGCATAGAACATAATTGATGCAAACAGGCGAGGATCATTTTTTCACGTAGAGTTCGAAAATCGATCGTAGGAACCCCTTGCATAAGAATCGGACAATTATGAGGAGATTTGGCACTGTCCAGAAATGTCAAATTTCTGAAATTCTTTGAATTGGGGTTATCCGACATTCTGATTTCGATGAGCATATTCATTTCGCTTAATTATCGATCGTTGGCTCAATCATCTCGTCGAAAATAAACATTTTCGAATCTCTCAATTCCAGAGATCACTAAAATAAAGCGAACTTGAAACTCTGGACAGAATTGAACGGCAATAACGCAAGTATATTTCATTTTTTTGTAAACATTTATTAGTATTAGGTTGGCGGGAAAGTCTTTGTCACTGGTTTTGTTTTTACACTGCTTGCCCCAAATGCACTTTGGTTTTCCCATGTTCCTAGTGAATAACAATCAGTGATGGGCCTGTATAGTAAACAACTCTCCATTCCCTTTCCTTCAGTCATGCTCTAGTAGAGTAACGATGTATGTTCCTGGTGACATCCACTGCCGACATGGTTTGATTTACCTCTCTCTATTCTACACCACGATGAAGGATTCGGAGACCCTACTGAAGAATGTTTATGACACACATGCCCCCTCTACAACACCTTCAGGAATTGGATCCAGAGCTTCGAAGAAGGCAACTTTTCCATCAATGAATGGGGTCGATCTGGGAGACCGCGTTAGTTACATTGTGAGACTTTGTAGCAAGCTGCTTAAACGAACCCATTTCAAAGTGCCCGTGAAATGACTATTGCACTTAGAGTCCACCATCGCACTGTCAAAGAAGGCTTGAGATATCTTGGAATGAGGAAATTATTCGGTCGATTAAAATCCCATGATCTGATCCAAGCCAGCCATGGCCGTCGAGTCGATGATTCCAATGCTTTTCTCATTCTCCGAGGTGGGGATCGATGGCTGGAACGTCTCATAACGGGGAATGAGAAGTGGGTCCTCTACAATAACAACCATGTGAGAACCAAGCGGGTTGGAAAGGGAGAGACTCCACAGCCTGTCCCCAAACTTGACCTGCACCCCAAGAAAAACAAGCTGTCAATGCGGTGGGAGTGGATGGGTTGATCTAATCGGAGCTACTGCCTGAGGGCATGTCAATCACCGGGGTCAAGTACGTCACGCACCTACATAATTGGAAGTTGGAAGTCGATCGTTCAAGGCTGAAGGACAAGAAAGTATACAATCATCAAAAAGGCCCTCGTCACCAGGTCTCCAATTAAGTCAAGCAGGAACTGGCTGGATATGGATGGACGGTTCTCCCTCTCCCCCCGTATTCTCCTGATATGGTACCGTCCGATTACTGGCTTTTCGCAGACCTGACCCATGCCGTTCGAGGTAGGGCCTTCAATTCACGTGGAAGTCTCGAGGTTGAACTCGAGAAATACTTTCATTCGGCCCCGGGCGGGTTCTAAAGGGAGGGGATCCATACATTGCAGGTATGTTGGGCACATATTGTCGCTAATGAGGATAAGTATAATTGAACTCATGGTTTTCCTTTCCCCAAGAAATAACGTTTTGAAAAAGTGACAAAGACTTTCCCGCCAACCTAATAATTGAGAAAACTTTTTGGTGCTTTAATTATACCCCGCGAGATTAGTACCACTCGGACTGGCATGAAGAGAGGAACCCAAATATGTGGTCAAATGTGAGAAAAAAGGTCGCGATAATATTTTTGGCAAACGGGGATACTATGTCCTCCAATCTCAAAACTCTCTCCATTCCGCGTGCTCTCTCACCCCTTCCCATATATCCATATATGCCCTCTGGGCGGGGAGGGAGTAAAACACACCATTTAAAGGAGGATGAAAGCGAAAGCTGGAAATTTGAACGTATTTCATCCTACCACGAAATGCCCCGGCTGTCAATGTGCTAAAAACAGGCCATGCTAAAAACAGTGAAAGTAACACCAATTACCGGTCCCCGACGCGGCTCTTGGCTACGGAGCGTCTCTCTTTTTTTCTTATTTTTTGCGTTTGCTCGCTTTGATTGTGTTGCGTTGTTGCTAAACGCATATCTGTACTCTAGTTCATCATGTTATTTCAAAATCAATATTACTTCAATCGATCGATTGTGTGATCTCTTCCCATCCACCCCTTTCACGCGCGCATTCCTTTCAGTTGGATTCATGAGTTCTATCTTCTTCTTTGGAGCGATTATCTGTGATTCTACTCATTCCACGTCGATAATATTTAAATTGCTTCTGTTTCAACTAACTTTTGACCCGATTGCCACAATTTCTCCCTAAATGCGTCGTCTTAATTACTTCTTCTTTTTCGTCGTTGGCCCATCTATTATTTACATGTTTTGCTTTCAACCTTGCTTAATTGCGCATTTTTTCTTTATTTTCTACCGTTTAATTAATTGTTCATTGAAGCCAGGTCAGCGGTCATCACCGATGATGAAAAATGGGCATGGACGGTGCTGCCTTCGCTTCTCCCAGACCTGTCAGTTAGTTTGGCTGCTTCCCACTTTGCTGTATCGATTAATTTCATTCTTGTATTTTAGAACTACGTCCAACGTCGTCCGGCCAAGATCATGGCCCTTCCGATGGTGAAAGGCCATCGCGAAAAAGGTTCGTTTCTCTTTCTTTGACCTATATTTAAATATTACTCGTGTTTTATTTGTGAATGATTACCTTTTCAATTCATTTATCGTAAAATAAGTTAAGGATATTCAAATAACAATTTAGATAGAAATATTAAAAATATACGAACATATTACGCTAGAAAATTAATCAAAGCAATAAATATCAGTCCGTAGCAATGATACACTTTTTTTATTACTACCTCTCATCAGTCATATATCCTAGGGCCTCGTCTGCCATCGAATTGAGGAGAGGGAGATGAGGAAGAGAAGGGGGGAGGAGGGCGTCGTCCTCGCCCTCGTCGTCGTTCTCGGGCGCCTCCTCCTCCAAGTTGCTTTCTACTCCATGAGGACGAAGAGGACGGGTGAGTGTCTCCCACAACTTCTTAATTAAAAATGGTTCGTAAATTGATTACCTCTCCTTGTTTACCTTTTGTTCGGCGAGAGCAATTTTTCTTTTCTTCTCCGTAGTCTCTGGGCTCTCGATCATCCTTCCTCGTACCTAGGGTAGGAGTGTAGGCGCGTTTTTTTATATCACAATCCGAACCAGGTACGTGAGATTCTTGACGTCAGTCCTCCAAGTGTGGGTAGCATCTTTCCTCACTTTCCTCCACACTTTGTTGTTATGGGTCGGATTGGTGTATGATTTTTTTCCCACATGAAAGAAACATTTAGTGCAGGTTATTAGAATTGCTCTCAAACCACTGGTCTCGTTCCGTCAATCACACCCTGTTTGAGATGATTCCAGTGCAGTATAGTTAATCGAGTGCGCATTTCGTGTCCAGATCTATTTAATGGTTTCAATATTTACCTTAGAAGACTAAATACCTGACGTAAAAATAATCCTTCGGCGCGTATCTCCAAGCGAGTTCGTTTATGCTCTCACAAGGAGATGTCTGCAGAATCCATGAGACAGATGCGATATCCTCGATATTCTTGCTGGTGAATATCTATATGTATTTATTGCGAGAGAGTGATAATGGGAGGGGGTTAGATATGATAATACCTGTTCCTCTAGCCTATCTATGATCCTTTTAGTCTTGCTATAATATTATGGATTGTACGAGGACGTGTGGCCACACTCGTTGATGAGCTTGAACGAGGGATCCTAGAATGATTCACGAATACTTCGCCCATGCTGTTTTTTTCTAATATCGCACTTGATCGAATCTGTGTTTGCCCTGAATGCAGAGGAGAATGGCCCTGAACTTCTCCTGTGCCAACTCCCCATTGCCTTGAGCACTTATCACGGCATCATAGCATCGGTTTATGATTGGTTTTACCCAAAATCTAACCGATTCTATATACTTGGCCTTGCATACCTAGAATGACACTGATTCTCTTCCATTGCCATATCTACCGAACTCACTGTGAGAAGAGTCATAGTGATATTTCTGAAGAAGTGCCAGGGATCATAGAAGTGTTTGATCCCTGGGTACTTCTCCTTCATCATCTTGGCCACAGCAGAGTGTCTATCCGTCACTACACTTGCAATTCCCTTCGATCCTCCAATCATGAGAGAGAGCTCCCGTAGCCCTTGCTCCATTGCAGCCACCTAACATTTTGTTCACCTATTGGTTCGAAATGTGACAAACACACCTCCATTTTAGCTGAGCTTCCTGTTTCACTCTTGTGGATTAGCACATAGTGAATTGCCTCTCCCGTCTCTGCATTCAGTAGGAAGTAACGGCAGTAGGCCGCCGAATAACCGCGCGAATCGAATGAGCCGTCTCCACAAATATGTATCTTTTCTCCCTTCAATTCCCTTTCTATTATTAAAAGTATTCTAATCGAACCTTGGCAACTCTCTTCCGGAGTTCATCGATTAGTTCTCCTTGTTTCTTGAAGAATAATTCATCCACTGCAGGACTAACGTAGAACTTCTTCAAACGGTGGAATGAAGTGGTAGAGAGGGGAGTCACTCCACTCATCATGAGAAGAAGCCTCAGTTTCTTCAATGAATACTCATTGAAGCGTTAGCGTATAGGAAATACTGACCGTGCCTCCAACTGCCGATAGTATAGCTCCTGAGGCGAAATCTACATTGATCTTAGGCAGTTTCTCCTTATTCGAGGCCTTAGATGTCTTCAAGACGGGGCTACTATGCCATGTGGCAGTGAAATCGCATCTGTTGCACTCCCTCGTGCATGATGCCGCGAGTCCTACCATGTGGAAGGATAGATGACATTGTCCCTGTTCGCACTTGGGACACTCTAGGAGGAGGGAGGTCAATGACTCCTTCGACACTATCATGTAGTTCGATAGAGGGGCACTTTCGATGCGGGGAGTGGCAGGGGTAGGAGGAGTCCATTCGGAGCTTTCGTTCATATCTCGTGCCTTCAAGTAGTTATCAAAAATACCTCATTTTTTTAATAATCCAATTTGAGTTAGTTTAGTGCGAGATGGAATGCAGTAATGATAATTAATGAATACCTGTTCAGGTCGGCAACAGCATACGCAGCAGGGAAGAGGAGATCGAGTTAGGAGTGGAGGAGGACGGACGTAAAACGGAAGAGAGGATTGAAGAGGACGAGGGCGAGGAAAGACGAAGGAAGATGAAGAGGGGAAGGGCGAGAGAAGAGGGGAACAGGTAGGAGGGAGTACGATAGATGGTTGGGATACTGTAGATGGAGCAGTCGTCTCCTAAAGGCCTCTGTTTCCGTTGTATGAGATAGATAAATATATTTTCTCCCGTTTAATTGTGTATATTACTCACCACAAAGGAAGGAACAGCATCAGGTCGAAGTACGGTAGCAGTTGCCGAGTATGTGTAGTCAGAGGGGGAGAAGTGACTTGCACAGAGATAGGGACACTTGGATGCATTCACCACTGCCATGAGAGATCTTCTTCCTTCTGGGGTTGAACGGACAGCGTTTATCCACGTTGTCCGTTTCTTCTCATTTTCCGTAAATGCGTGCATCTCTTTCTGGAATTTCCTCTGATGGCACACGACGCAAGCTCGTCGTTGCATCTGATAGGGAGGATTACATTAGCAGACGATATAGTATCGACGATAGTTTGCAAATGAATATTACATTTCAATTAGCAATACTAGCTTGTGGGTATACAAATACTTTATCATTTAGTCCATGACATAGCTATTCTTCATCGAATAGCGCAGATGGCTTGAAGCCGGTGTAATGTCCATCGGCACTTGGCCATTTCTTCCGGACGGCATCGATGACACAAGCGGGGAGTCGAACTCTCTGTCCTCGTCCGAGTGGTCCGAGAAGAGAGGCCACTATCACTCGATAGCACCCGTGTCTTCTCGCCCTCAATAGTAAGTTTCATTCTTTCTATCCATGGTATCTATTTGATTGATATAGTGTATTCCGGATACAATAGCCTTTCAATAGAGTAAACGATTGTTGGAAAGGGGAACTCACTGATTCGCATCGATGGCCACATGTCCACTCGCATAGCCGTAGAGGGCAACTGCAGCTTCCGTACCCTCAAGTGAGTGATTGAGATGAAAGTTATCAACAATAGGAAGTATAGTAACTAACCGCTTCTGTGAGCAGGTATTCCTTGAAGTATTGATCCTGCGTAATGCAGGCGTTCCTACCGTGGTCATTCAGCTTATCCAGCAATCCCTCCTTGAAGAGATTTCCTTTCTTGAGAAGAGGGTAGAGAAACAGCGATTTGCAGCAGTAATCGTGCTTTTCCTCGAGATCTCTAGGGGGACAACGAGTGCGGGAACACTCCACAGTCTTCTCGAGGTCAACCCCATCTGCGAAGATCTTCTGCTCCCTCTCCTTGGCTGCTTTGATTCTAGCCAGAATCTTGTCCGCTTGCTTGGGGTCGGGGAGAAAGGGATCGGGAAGTGATGTCATCTAGAGATCAATCAATCGATAAATTAGTGATGCAATAATGTAACTTGTGTAATGAAAAAAAACAATCAAGACAATGATAAAATCGTTTGAAAAGAGCTGTTTGTCCCATTCTTTGCGTACGTGCATCTTTCATCGATTGACTAGACACTTGTCTAAAGGGTCAGAATAGAGACTCAAACGAATGATCTACAATCATGATTGTTCACCGGATTGAATTTGTACGGAAAATCGAATTCTTCAATCTCTTTATTGTACTGTTTTGTTGTATTGCATTGTAAAAATGAAAATGTTTGATAAAAGAAATGGAAATGAGTGTCACAATATGCTAAATAGGTTTCCCTCATTGCATTAATGCAGAAACCACCGCGGCAAAATGTTAGTCCTCGGCGGGAATCGAACCTGTCCCTTTCCCACTCTCGTTGTCGCCGCTCTACAGATCGAACTAGAAAGAGGAGAAAGAGGTAGTGAGATAGTGTGCGCTGCGCAATCTTTTCGCAGCCATTTCCCTGAGCTATCAATTACAGTACCCGTGCGCGTATCACCCTTGATCTTTGATCTCCGTTTTTCAAATTTTGGCTTTCTATTGTCGTTCAAGGAATAAATCCGGATATATCTTTAGTAGACGAAGTTCATTTTCCCTTTCCTCCTCCTTTAACGCTTACTATCTGCCGACAAAAATAATATCGCGACCAAAAATCGTGTTTTTCACTTGATACCGGTCAAATTGGTACTAGTCGCGGGTTGCAATTGAAGAACAAAAGTTTGTATTTATTAATTATCAGGTTGGTCATAAGTTACCAAAATGCATTCTGACATCTCATTTCGTTCGTTTTTGTCCAATCATCCCAGGTCTTTTAGTGGTATATAGGGGCATCAATACACTCTTCAGCGCACACTATCATAAATATGTCTGACCAAGGAAACGAATACAACCATGTCCCAAACTTCATGTGAGCGACCCACACCCTAACTTTTTGAAAGATTGGCATATCATTTTGAACGGAGATATGACCCAATTTTTGTCACTGTAGTAAAGCATGATGGTCATATTTCACACTGGCAATATTGATAGTGATCAGCCTCTAAGCACTTATCAGAGATATGCGAATAATCCGAGTTTGGAACTAGCGGGGAACAACGCTACGTTAAGCTTTGAATGCTTTATGCGGACATTCCGGAACTTTCCGAAGAACAGCAAACACGTTTGACTTCGCCGGGAACCGAACCAGCTACCTTCGGTTTTCTATTTCATTGTTTTAGCCATTCTGATATGGAAATAGGTCGACATCCATTTTATAAATCATTATAAATCGCAATATTAATAATTAAGCAAAGAAAACCCTCAAAATAATAATTTTAACATAAAGTTGAAAAAAATAGCCATTTTGCGATTTTTGTTTTCGCATTTAACGTTAAAAACAATTAAAATTATTTCGATTAGTAATTATTGAAACAAAGAAACACCATAAATTCAGCATTTTGATGCAAACGAGAATAAATTGCTGATCACGATTTCGCCCTACCGAACAAAGAAAAATGGGCGTATTGAGGCGAATAATGAACGAATTTACGCCAATTGTCTTAAGACCGTGTTTACCGACGGAATACACATGGGCAAATACTAAAATTGCAGAAAGTACCGTTCATTTTCGCATTAAAGGACCGTGGGAAAATTGCCCAAAACTACAGTACCAACGGACAGATAAACATTTGCAAACACAGTTTTTCGCGATTCTTTCGTATTTATCCAATTGTCTTGCTTTCTTCTATGTGCGTGAACTTAATGTATAGTGAATGCGCACACGCTCACAAATTTTCAGCCTCCCAGCTACTCGGGTACGGCAAAGCTTACGGTTTATGGTATAGTATTAGGTTGAACAGAAAGTCTTTATAAACTTTTTATTTCCCTTCTTCTGACAATAAAGCACAAGAGCAAAATCAAACATATGCACCATTGTTATCTACGACAAATCTCCAACGTTCAGGCAACTTATGGATTCCCTCCTTATAGAACCCATCCCGGCGCGAATTACAATATTGCTTGAGTGCGGCCTCGATCGCCCCACGGGAAGTGAAGGATCTCTGATCGAAATGACGGGTCAGATCCGAGAACAACCAATAATCCGAAGGGGCCAAGTCAGGAAAATACGGTGCATGAGGGAGAATCATCCAGCCATATTTGGACAGCTCCTGCTTGATCTGCCGTGCAACATGGGGTCGGGCGTTATCGTGTTGATAGTACACTTTCTTGCCGTTCAGGGGAGATTGTGCGACTTTCTTCTTGAGATTCTGTAGTTGTTTCGTGTAGACGTCTCCAGTAATTGTCCGCCCCTCAGGTAGGAGTTCCCAGTAAATCAGGCCATCCACTCCCCACCTTCTTCTTGCCAATGGAGACCAAACCATCAGAGCAAGTTTTTCATATGGTGAAGGTCAGGCTTTGCGACGTCCTGTGGGGTCTCATTGGCATCCATGCACTGTGCCCTCCTATGGTGATTCTCATAGTAGACCCACTTCTCGTCCCCTGTTATGAGACGGTCCAACCATCGATCTCCAGCGTGAAGAGTGAGTAGAGAAAGGGAATCGTCAACTCGGTGGTCAAGCTGGTCTTGGGTCAATTCGTGGGGTATGACGCGGCCTAGCTTCTTCTTCTTGCCAATGGAGGCCAAACCATTTACGATGGTGCCTTGCGATACCCCAAGTGTGGCTGCCATGTCGCGGGTATTTGGGAAGGATCCGATTCCAGTACGGTCCGTAGCGCAACCAAATCCAGCTCGGGTGGCCTCCCAGACCGGTCATGATCATCCATGGAAAAGTCCCCCTTATCGAAGAGTTGGTACCAATTGCGTATGGTCTGGTAGTGAGGGGCATATGACTCGTAGACTTCAGCCAACTGACGTTCCGATTCCTTCATTGTAGTGTGAGAGAGGAATACGAATAACAGAACGTTGCGGATGTGCAAGGCCGTGGGAACAAACATCGTGGTCTTACTAGTGGCAGAATGAAAAGAGTGGAATGGGAGGTTGTTGACCACATAGTCCCTTTGTCATGTGTTATTCACTGCGAGGGAACACCAAAGGTCTCCTGCACTGAGCAGTGATCGAGCAAAACAGTTTATAAAGACTTTCTGTTCTACCTAATAGTAATAGTAATTCCATGACACTTGTCACGAACAGTTTTTGGAATGTTGTATCTATACCGAAGTCCCTTGATATTTCAATTATTTACAAATGTGAATTACCAATCCAATGCAAGTCACAATTATCTTTGAGAGAGAAGGTGGCTCTCCATTCATGAGCAGGGTTCTTCAGAGTTTAAGTGTCCAATTTTTGTCGTGTTTGTGCTATCCCTGTAGTTTGAGGGGCGGTAGTTCGGTGCTGAAATTAATGAACAAACTTCACCCTATCCCTCATTAATTTGGAATATTATGGGGGTCGCTTCTTTTTGTAGGGTAATCCGTGTCCGAAGACCCTCTATTTTAGGTTTTTCGACATTTCAATCAAAAAAATAAATTATAGATTAACTTCACTTTTTTAAATGAGAGAGATAACATATTAATATAATATAGAACCCTCTAAGTAATGATCACAACGCCCATAGGCAGGATTCAGTGTCGTCAATCCTTGAAACAGGTGATTTATTCGGAATAACTCGGGTTTTTCTGAATGTCCATGATTCAATAACCTATTCGAAGCTCGTAACGAATTCAGCAGCTCTCTCTTTTTGGTACTAGGTAGTGCACGACTAGTGCTTTTTAATAAACATTGTGAGCCTCCATTTAAAAATTCCTCCATGATGTACATCAACTTTAAGGAAAATATGAATTTTTGTGAAAAATTCAAAATTTCGCAAGCCTTGATTTCTCGCACAGTAGAACTACTTACACCATTTCAACGATAATATTCAAAAGGCCTAACATGTCCCTATATATCGACATGAGGACTATATGATGCGATTTGAACCAAGAAAACTATACGAACTCGTTTGGGTCGGAAATCGGTCAAAACTTTATGACCAACCTAATAGTATTAATTTTCATGAAAAATAAATAAATATACACGCGTGATCGCATTTTAATTCTGCCCTGGGTGTCCAGTCCGCGTATGTTTAGTGATCATTTATATAATAGCAATTCTGAAAGATCTCGACGAGAAAAACTTTTTTCCTGCTGAGAGTAAGCTATATTTTCTGTGAAAAAAAGTTTGAAAATTTGAAATATGAAAATATGTTATGATTCACAGTGACGTGGAACATGCGCTCAATGAAGTTCGCCAATTGGCAGCATTGGACCATGAAGGAATTGTTCGGTATAACCATCATTGGATAGAGGAACCTCCAAAAGGATGGCAGGTAAGACATCATATTCTATTCAACCACTTTTTTACATCAAGCATAAGACCGATCATGAACTGTTGGAACGAATGGAATCGTCGAGGAGAACATTGGTGAACAACAAATCAAAATGATTGCGATGATTTTTTTTAGAATGATTATGAAATCGATAGTGTGTTCATTTACATCCAAATGAAGGTACTTTTAAACAATTGGCCAATGTCTTTAAATCAAAATTCAGCTCTACAAAAAATCACTAACTGATTGGCTAAAAGAAAACCAAACAGCTTCTTCCCGATCACTTCCTCAAATAAAGTCATGGTTCAAGCAGATTGTTGAGGCTGTTCGGTACCTTCACATCAATGGCATAATTCACAGTGATCTGAAGGTGATTTCAAGAACAATAAATTTACCAAACTGCCCGAAATTTTCAGCCTTGCAACATATTACTGGATAAGAACGATGAACCTAAACTCTGTGACTTTGGACTCGCGAAGGAGCGAAAGGTCGAGAACGGACAAGAGCTAACGATATCTCGATCTTCAGTTTTCACACAGTTATATTCGAGTCCAGAACAGGTTTGAATACGTAAAGTTGAAATGCATCTTATTATTATAATTATATATGAAAATTATATACAACGAAAAAATAAAAGAGAGAGAGAGGATCACAAACTCCTCGACTCCTTGACCTCGACCGACCCGCGAATCCCAACACGCGAGGGATTGCGGTCCATGCACTTGCCGCGAATTCGAGAAAATTGTCGGTTCAGTGTACTTAAAGTTTGTAAATTGCAGTCCGGATGGTTCACACAATTCAGTTCCAAAACCGATGTCTTCGCGCTAGGCCTCATTCTCACAGAACTTTGCGTAGTTATGGACTACTCAACATTTATTCAGAGATCTCAGGTACGGTTCATACACATACATACCTTCAATGATTGCAGCGATGCAGATCTTCGACAGCTATCGACAAGGCCGGCCAAATAGAAGCATATTCAAGGATGCTGAAACGGTACGGCTCGCTCTAAAACTTAGGACATTACATTATCGTTGAGGCAACTATTAAAAGCGTTGAACCGAAAAAAAAAACAAATGCAGTTTTCAAGGCCAAATTCGTTGCGCGGCTTGCTGCTTACAACTCAAAGCATCGCCCAACATGTGAGCAGATACTCAGCGATCCATTCCTTGGAGGTCGGGGAAAATCAAATAACCTAATTCAACGAATCATGATGTATTGGTTTTCGTAGCAGAGTTTATTTATTTGTGTTGATATCATTGCTTCACAAACGATTGTCTAGAAACATGTTCACTTCACAGTTGATATGGACCATATTTTATTTGAATACTTCATTTTGCATTACATATTGTAAAAAAATCTAAAGTTTACGGTACCTGTAAAAACTGTGGTAATTGCCTGTGGTAATTTGGTATAGCGTCACATAGTTACGGGATACCTGCGCATTCAGAAAATGGACTCTAAAAATTATCACCAAATGTCAATTTTTTTGATCGGATATAGCAATAATCGGATTTTCGAGAAATCTCATTTTTGAAAACGAGATGATGCGAAGTCCCAAATTTCACTGATGGTAAAGTAGCCCTATATTGTAAGATTAAAGCTCTATATACAAGTCACTAACTATAACACATAAGTCAGGAAAAATGAAATCTCACTTGGGATTTCTTTCCAGCTTGTATGAATAGTCGCTCCCCTATTCAGTAACTGATTAGGCTAGCACCGATTTCAACCACTTATTTGAAAGCGCGTTCAAGGGGCTTCTCAATAATGTGTGTGAAGATGTTCAGCCAATTTTCCCTGCAAAACAAGAGCGAGCCCTAATTTTTCAATACTTATATGAGAAATTCACTCGTGATTGTCGTTTCATTTCTACTATGATTTGAAAGCACGGCACAATTCGGACTTATCATAATAAGTGTGAACTATACCCCTAAATTATGCTACGGATTTGTTCTGATGCGATTTGATGGGCGCTTCATAGGTGGCTTTGAACTTCACCTCCTAAATTGGAAAAAAAATTATGCACCAACCTAATATAATCTGCAACCCACTTTCCGAGCGCCAAACAAATCTATCCATCACTAACAGTACGTCAATGGAAAGCATACCGAAAGTCATATTTCAGCCATATCGAAACCATTGAACGCCAAATTTATTCATTATTTTGGGGACATCCAAGGACTTGCGTTTTGGCATGCATTTTACCGAAAAACACGATTTTGATCGAAATGTAGGTTAATTAATGATCTATCGTACAACACCTACAGTATCGGTCATAAGTCAGCGTCCAAAATCTCAGAACTCTGTAATTCTAGAACCAGATGCCCTATCAGGCTAAAATTGTAACTGTAGATACAAAATTCATCGGGTAATCAGATGCACTTGTTTAGCACTCACCCAATTTGTGACGCAATCACACCGCACTTTTTTCGAAGGCGATATTTCTTCGGGGAAATTTTCCTTGCCTGTCAAACTTTCAGAGCATTGAAACACATCTAAGTACTACTCAGAAAAAAATGCAAGTTGCTCTGACCTCGCACCTGGTTGCTGCAGGTGCTGCAAGTGCCGAGCTGAAAACTCATAACTTTGCTTCTAGGCAAGCTAGAGACTCGGTCAAAGATGCCAAATGATCCTCATTATGAACTTAGATGATCCTGACAGTTTGGTATCGATAGCTCGTCATTTGCACTCAAGGAACAAAAAAGTCACTTTTACGAAAGGCTCAAATTTGACCGCTTACCATTTCAAGGGCGCATTTGCATAAAATGTGGTTCCTGCACAGGAAAGTTCGATATCCATCAAAGAAACTATTCCCAAGTTTTGGTAGGGCCTGCTTCACTTTCCGGACCTTGGCGATCGATTTACGGACGCGCGCTCCTCGAGCGCGCACGTCATTTCCCTACACGACGAGAAAATGTAGAGGGAGCGGTGTGAAGAGAGACACACGCGTTCTGTGAGCACCGCGCGCTCTTTGAGCGAACGCCAGGAAAGTGAAACAGACCCTACTAAATCTTGGGAGTAGTTTCTTTGATGGATATCGAACTTTCCTGTGCAGGAACCACATTTTATGCAAATGCGCCCTTAAAATGGTAAGCGGTCAAATTTGAGCCTTCTGAAAAAGAGACTTTTTTGTGCCTTGAGGGCAAATGACGAGCTATCGATACCAAACTTTCAGGATCATCTAAGGTCATAATAATGATCATTTGGCTTCTTTGAACGAGTCTCTAGCTTGTCTAGAAGCAAAGTTATTAGTTTTCAGCTCGGAACATGTAGCACCTGCAGCAACCAGGTGCGAGGTCACAGCAATTTGAAATTTTTTTTCTGAGTAGTCCTTAGATTTGTTTAAATGCTCTGAAAGTTTGACAGGCAAGGAAAATTTCTCCGAGGAAAAACTTCGAAAAAAGTGCGGTGTGATTGCGTCATTGTCATATGCAAATTTGGTGAGTGCTAAACAAGTGCATCTGATTATCCGATGAATTTTGTATCTACAGTTAAAATGTTAGCCTGATAGGGCATCTGGTTCTAGAATTGCAGAGTTCTGAAATTGTGGACGCTGACTTATGACCGATACTGTATTTATTAAAATTGTATCTATAATTCCATTAGTAATCGTAAAAGATAAGTGCTGGCAAAATTTCTTGAAGATCGTTTAAGAATAAGATTGAGGCAAGTAATGCTTGAAAAACAATGTGAACGAATGTTGACCGCTACTGTATTTGGCACCACGTCGGATGAGAACCACGTCATGCCGCCTTTGAAAAATCAAAGGCGGCAGATTATTTTTCTTTAGATTATTTTTCTTTTTTTTAAACGTGTAAAATGGTTACGTCCTTCCTCAATCCTTCCGGACTTCAGACTTCTTCAGCGAGCAATCGGATGTGGTTAGTTCCACGATATATTTTGGCGCATTTAATATTTTAGGGACGATTTGTCGCATGGTTGACCAATGTGGAATACACTCAACGACCAACGTGCCTTGAGATTCTTGACCATCCCTTTCTAGGAGGATATTCATCGAAGTGAGAAGCCAATATAGAACAAAAACTGATAATGAACATGATCAATAATATTATATAATATAGTTGATTAATGAATGCGTGCTAAAATAACTCAATAGATAATCGATAGTTGTGAGTGATTTTTCTTTCTAACCCTGTATAGCTCTATATTCTTCCCGCTCTCCTTTTCTCTCTAGATGGAACCGCAATTGTATCGCTAACTCGTACCATTTACAGATTTTTGGTCGAATTTAATGGAACTACTTGGCACTGGAGGGTTCGGGTGCGTTTTTTTAACAAAAGTGACAAGGCTGAGTATGCTGTGAAAATGACAGCTGAGAAAGAGAGGTAAATCGTATGATGATGATGATGATGATGATGATGGGATGTGGTGTAGATTATGTTTCACAGTGACGTAGAACAGGCTCTTAATGAAGTACGCAAGTTGGCGGAATTGGACCACGAAGGCATTGTTCGCTACAATTATCATTGGATTGAAAACCCACCATAAGGGTGGCAAGTAGGTCACCATATAACTATTCAGTTACTTTCCTTCCCTATATAATAAGACCGATCATGATATGTTGGAGAGCATGGAATCGTCGAGAAGAACATTGGTGAACAAAAATCAAAATGATTGTGGTGAAACAAATCAATTTCAGAATGATTCCGAAATCGATAGCGTGTTCATTTACCTCCAAATGAAGGTTTTTTTTTTAAATTTCCAATGTATTGTTAAATTCACAATTCAGCTCTACGAACGATCTCTAACTGATTGGCTGAAGGAAAATCAAACTGTTTCTTTCCGATCACTTCCGCAAATCAAATCATGGTTCAAGCAGATTGTTGAAGCTGTTCGGTACCTTCATGTCAATGGCATCATTCACAGTGACCTGAAGGTGATCAATCAATTTACATAACAGCCAATCTGCAAATTTCAGCCTTGCAACATATTACTGGACAAGGACGATGCACCTAAACTCTGTGACTTTGGACTCGCTAAGGAGCGAAAGGTCGAGAACGGACAAGAGCTAACGATATCCCGATCTTCAGTTTTCACACAGTTATATTCGAGTCCAGAACAAGTATGTTTCATGAAAATAAATCGTCTTATTTAATTCAACATAGATATTAGGGTTGCCGATTAGCTTCTGAGACCCGAGAACTAGCATTTACTAAAATCTAGGGGATGGGAAAGGAGTAGAGAAAAATTTGACAAGAAGTGATAATATTTTATGTGACCTAATAACTTTTTAAAAAAAATTTGGAACGAATGTGATACTTTCTCCCTAAATATTCGTAAGTCTCTAGCCATCAATTTCAGTCAGGATGCATCACATTCAGTTCAAAAACTGATGTCTTCGCGCTAGGTATAATTTTCGTGGAACTTGGTGTTGTTATGGACTACTCCAAGCTATTCCACAGAGCAGAGGTACAATTCTAGCAACAATACCACATTTTTGAACCAAAGTTGACAAATTACTAGTACAGATCTTCGACAGCTATCGACGAGGAGAGCTAACAAACGATCTCTTCAAAGACGATCAGACGGTATTATCCAAATAATATAGATAATTACAATAATTCATTTACTTCAATATATCTTGAAGAACATCAATGTACTAGGTGAAATTCGTTGCGAAGCTGGCTGCTCGATACTCGAAGGATCGTCCGACACGTGAAGAGATATTGCGTGATCCTTACCTCGTGCTCGGCCTATAAATGAACATGTTTTTAATTTTAAACGTTTGTTGTTTTGCTAGTTTCAATTACACAATATTATTGAAACTAGTCCGGATGCCACCCGCCTTCGGCGGGGGGGGGGGGCGTCGTAGCAAAGGTTATACATTAAAGAAGGAGTGTCAGCAAAGATAAAATCTTGACGCTTTCATAACCGTGACCTATCATAACCTCCAACGATCATAGCGCGAGCTAGGAGAGTAGACAAACATCGGCTGCTAGCTCAGTGGTAGTGCGTCAGCCATGTGATGGGGAGGCTGCGGGTTCAATCCCCAAGAAGTGTTTTGACAGATCTAAGATATTTGAATTCCCGCACGTCCCTTCCCTACAGGCCTCCTTGGCATCCTGCCAACTAATGATAACTCGGCTCAAAATAGAAATAGGAATGTGACATTTTCAGAATCTATCATGGTTGTGCAAAGGTAGGTCACAGTTAAGACAGCATCAAAAGTTCGACTTTGCTGACGCTCCTTCTTTAACTATTTTATTATCCGATTGAGGATTAATTTTCAAAATTGTACTGTGATAAAACAAGATACCTACGACTAATGATACGGAATTATAAAAGCATTTTATTTTACGCTAAAATGGGCATAAACTAACGACGAGATGTATACAGGAACATGAGCGAGGTAAAGAACAGATAATTTTGTTCAACAATCATCCGTGCTTTCGATAATATAATTTAAAGTTCGCAAATGGTAGTAGTAACGAAATAATCGAGCAAGCTCTGGTACATCGATTTTTCGAAAGCTTGAGGAAAGTGGTTCTCGATGGTGCTGATCATCATGGTCAACTTCGTTTTGCAAAATCGACCTGTTAAGCTGCATGTAGGCTGCACCTGCCTTAAAGAAGGAGTGTCAGCAAAGTTATAATTTTGACGCTGTCATAACCATGACCTAGCATACCCTCCAAAGATCATAGCGCGAGTTAGGAGAGTAGAGAAGCATCGGCTGCTAGCTCAGTGGTAGTGCGTCAGCGATGGGGAGGTTGCGTGTTCGATCCCCACCAAGTGTTTTGAAAGATCTAAGATATTTTAATTCCCGCACTTCCCTTCCCTACAGGCCTCCTTGGCATCCTACCAACTAATGATAGAATTTCAGCGGAAAATCTTAGAATTTCAGCGGAAACTCATGGTTAGATTAACAACAAATACCGTAATCCATCGATGTCAAGGTTACTGGGATACAGTACTTCCTTAGATATACTTTATTATCAATTGAGATTGCATGACCATGCGGAACCAGGAGCCCCAACTTTGAGCAGTATCCTCAAGATATTTATGACAAAGTATATCGCGGACGAGACAACTTTTGACGTTGGCCGTTTTTTACAGAACCGGCTTTTAGGCATTTTTCGATTTCGGGTCTGGCTCTGTCATATCAGCTCCCAGATGAGCTATAAGGATGGCATTGAGCTGAAAATGTACGGAACAATATTTCCAGAAATTTTCTTGTTGAACGTAATTCGATTGGACAACAATTGAAATCCATACAAATAAAAAAAAACGCTTTTGGATCTGAATTAAAATTGTTTTCCATGTCAAGCTGCGGAGCGCAGCAGATTTGTAATGCAATTTGAGAAACAACAAGTCTATGAAAGAAAAATATTTTTAAAAAAGCGAATTCGGGGTGTCTCAACATCGGTTTCGATTTTTCCTCAAATTTTCGATCAAAGTCGCGACTATGTTATGACAGAATCTTCATAAAATCATAAATCGGAAGTTCAAAGTGCAAATAAGCCAGATTCACTCACTCGCTATACGCGTGATATTCACGTTTAGTTTATACAAATGTGGTCGAAATTCAATGCTAACAAATTCGACACAATCGTGTAAATCGATTGACGATCAAATTCGATGAAACGTTAACTTCAAAATTCCAAACAATATTTTGAAGTTCGGTAAAAAGTCGCGGGTTGTCATGGATTTACTCACGCATTCTGTACCCTTTGGTTCGGCCAAATCATCGGCTCATATCTTTTAATCTCTTCGGTAAACTGTGCAATTGCATATCATTTGTATGTCATGTTTATGATGTTCACAGTCATATTTCAGATGCGATTGATCGTCGTTGCCTTCATTGCCCTCTCCGCACTTCCAATCTCTTCTTCTATCAAGTGCATTCAACAAGAGACTACTCAATCCAAAGGCAAAGAGGTGCACGCACCGCTCTCAGAAATCAACCACTTCCGTGATAATTGCTTTCAATCTCCTAAAAAATGTTTAGTATATTCAATATTTGCTTGAATTTATAGGTTGACTGCCAATCTACTACAAAATACTGTATCAGTAAACACTTTCTAACCGACACTCGTTGCGATGATGACAACAAATGCAAATCGGTAAGACATCTACATAATGTAAATTGAAAAATGCATGAACAGAGATTATTTTCAAGAAATTGGAAATCGGATTACAGGACGGATGCTTTGAGAGCGATTCTTTCTGTTGCTGCGGTGAAGACCTTTGCAACGGCCGATCTGGCATTCATTCCACCACTGCATCTCCCTCATTATCGTTTATGGTGGCATTCATTACTGCCGCGCTTGCTGTACTATTCTAATATAATAAAATAATATTTAATCGATGCACTTTCGAGTTCGTTTCTACAGGTTACGCTACATAATGAGCAAGTTAATTGTACATTACTTGATTTCCTTTGAATAACATGCAATTGATGATATGCTCAGCTTGCTTTAAGCCAAAAGTACAATCATTCGTAGTAATATTCGTAGGATCAGTGTCTAGCCGATCGTTTAAATCCCCTCCACCAGTTCATTTCAACTCAGCTCGGCTGGAGTAAGAGGACTGCGTGCCTTTCCTGATCAACTCAGCTCGGCTGGAGTAAGAGGACTGCGTGCCTTTCCTGAGGGACAATATGCAATTTTACAAAGTTCAAAACCAAAGTGCTAGAACATAACCATATCGTCTTATCATCAACATTGCATTACATATTATTATAAAGTTTCAAAGATCTCTTAATAAAAGCTTACTTCATCACGGATATCGAAGTGATCTTCGTGGCTCTGGCTGCGGCCTCCTTCAGTGGAATTCCAGAGGAGAGAAGGGCGACGAGAGAACCACAGAAGCAATCGCCAGCTCCCTGAAAAGGTGCTAGTTTTGTGATTGATTCCGCACTTTGATTTGTGTTTTGCATCGAATACTCCACTAACAGTGCATCATTGATAATCCTACCGTAGCCGCATACCGTAGTATCCACTGCCTTCACAGGCTCTCCTGGCAGCAGGCTGACGACGACGTCATCAGCAGAAGTTTTCTCGGCGAGCAGACAGCCCAGGGGTCCTGAAAGATCACAATTGCAAGCATTCCGTATCTGACAGACACTGTTCTAGAGAATGCAGGAAGAAGACACATCCAGGAAATCCATGAAGTAATTTCATTTTGGAATATACTGCCCATGCGTACGAATGGATAGTAGGATGCGAAGAAGCAACTAGTCAAAATCTCCGATCACACGTACCAAGTCTTGACCTACCTTTGATCTACCAACCGATTTTTGACCATGACCCCCTATAATGTCGTTCAGCACTGCTCCCCTCAAATCGAGGGGAGCAGTGCTTATGTTTAGGACATTACTGCATTCGTTTTCTTGGTTGGACAGATCAATGATATTGTGCGCTTAAGAGAGTATAAATGTACCTATCTATCATTAAAATAGTCGAGCCGATTGTACAACAAAGAACGATGGGAGTGTTCTTTGCAAGATGATCAAAATTGGACAAAACTTTCTGACTCTGCGGAATCTGCGCACTTTACTGCTACGGAAAATCTATCGCCCATTGCTTATAGACTTTTCCATTTTTTTGCTGCAAAGCGTCAAATGATGAGATCTTGATGAACTTTTTCAGTTAACTGGACCGTTTCTTTAGTTTTTGGAGGAAATATGGTTTGTTGTGTGCACTAAATATCATATGTGTTACATATAAACATTTTTTGAAACTTTTAACCGGTCCTGGCCGAAATTTAAAGATTTTTTCGAACCTTGGATTTTCGATTTTTTCGAAGTTCAGTATAACCATATTATAAGCTAAAACAATTTCCACAGCATACATAATTTATTTCGAGCGATGTTGAGAAATTATTTCGCTGAATACGCACATTAAAATATTTTCGTTTTTTTAGAATCTGAAATTTAGACAAGGCTCAATTTTCGCCATATACACTTTTTTGGCACCCAATAATGTGTTATTTACTTTTATGTGACTCACAGATCAATTTTAGCTTATAATATGGTTCTATTACTGAACTTCGAAAAAATCGAAAATTCAAGATTCGAAAAATCGGAATTTTTAAATTTCGGCCAAGACCGGTTTCAAGTTTCTAAAAATGTTTGTATGTAACACATATGATATTTAGTGCACAAAACAAACAATATTTCCTCCAAAAACTAAAGAAACGGGCTGGTTAACTGAAAAAGTTCATCAAGATCTCATCATTTGACGCTTTGCAGCAAAAAATGGAACAGTCTATAAGAAATGGGCGATAGATTTTCCGTAGCAGTAAAGTGCGTAGATTCTGAATCTGCAATAATCTCATACAGTTTTAGCGAAAAATTTTCAGAGCCGGCAATTTTTTTGAATACAAAAATTCAGAAAATATTTTTTTAGATAATCGATATTTCATATTTGTTTTCGTAAAAAGTGCCCTACACTAAAGTTATTGATCTCGACGTGCCCGAGATTTCCCGACATTTGAATTTTTGAATTTTCAAAAATGCGAAAGCCGGCTTTTAGGCGATTTTTATATCTCGGCCACACCAAGTCAAAATAAAATTTCATGACCTTAGCTACATCAACCCTCAAAGTTTGGAAGATAATGAAGCAGTTTGAACAGTTTGTCAAACAGGGTTATTTCGTTCATGCATTCACTCAGAAGACCTGTGCTATATGATTGTTTCAACGAGCGAACGAATGCGGATAGCGACTATGGAGAAATACAATGTTTCCACAAAAATATAATGCTTACAAAATAATCTATTTTTTGAATAACTAAATGTTTGGGAAAAGGTATCACTCTTTCGCCTTCAAACCATAGTTGCCACGCCGCTGCCTCGCCAGGGGGGGGGGGGGTGGGCAGAAAAAACCATGACCCTGGGTTCATGGGTGGCAGGGGGTGGGCAGGATGTTGCCCACCCCCTGCCACCCATGAACCCCGGATCATTGTCAAAAATCGATGGTAGGTCATGGGTAGTTCAAGATCAAGTACCATAACCAATCGATAGTACAGTACTTCCTGATACCGTATATAGCTACCGTAACCCCGATTACCGCGAACTGACCTTTTTTAAAAAATTGAAAATACCGTACCCTAATTTAAAAGTCAAATCACCGTAGCCTATCGATACTGAAGTACCATCAGATACCTATATTACTACCGTAATCCCGACTATCGCGAACTAACTTAATATTTAAGAAGTCCTGACACCGTGCACACTCGATCTGGTATCGTACCCGATCGACTGTACAGTACCCAACTTACTACCGTAACCCAGTTCCTTGGGTCAGATCTAGTTCCTTGGGACAAACATTTTTCTAAAAATCCAAAATCATTTTCTAAAAATCCGAAATCGATCATAAATTGGTTCTACACTAATTAGAGTTGTGGTATGATACTTCAAAATAATTTTATTATCGATTTTGCATTTTTAGAAAAATGTTTGACCCAAGGAACTGGGTTACGGTAGTCAGTTGGGTACTGTACAATCGATCGGGTACGACACCAGTTTGATTGTTCACGGTACCACGACTTCTTAAAAATAAAGTTAGTTCGCGATAGTCGGGATTACGGTAGTAATATACGGTATATGATGGTACTGTAGTATCGATTGGATACGGTAATTTTACTTTCTAATTAGGGTACGGTATTTTCAATTTTCGAAAAAAGTCAGTTTGTGGTAATCTGGATTACCGTAGCTGTATAGGGTATCAGGAACTACAGTGCTATCAATTGGTCCAGTACATAGTCTTGACCTACCAATGACCTACCATCAATTTTTTGACCATGACCAAGGGTTCATGGGTGGCAGGGGGTGGGCAAACGGCGCTAGCTCGGGGCAACTACAGGGTGCGGAGAAAGTACTTTGCCATGGATGTAACCATGTATCTTCCTTCAATGGCATCGATTTTTTTTAAAACAGTACACATTATTTATCAGAGACAGTAGGAAGATAACAACATGATATTACTCGATTTGACCTTGACAGCCTTGAGACGAGAAGGGACTGACTCGATGACGGATCGCAGGTAGTGTGTATCGATTTTATCCCATGCATTCTGGAGGGACTTCTTGATCTATCCAAACTCTGGTGGCGAACAGAGCAAGCATCCTTCTCCAGAACCGACTACATGCTAAAGTCGAGGGGATTCAGATTTGGACTATTGGAGGGTCATTCTTTGATGATATGAAATCGGGAATATGGCTCGCACACAAGCTCTGAGTGAGTCTTGCGGGGCAGAATCTTATTGGTAGGTCCAACTAGCCGAGTTCCGCTCGCTACGGGCACGCCGTGATTAATTTCGAAATCTGTGCAAAATTCCGAGTCGAATGAGGGGTTTCTAGCCGAAAACGGAGAAATTTGAGGCGAAACGTGTTTTGCGCAGTAGGAGCGCCGGGTTGGGTAGTTGGAGTGCTCGGGTGCACGCTAGGATACTTTCTGACAACTACCCGACACTCTGGGGCCATGCTAAAAATACAGCAAAAGGTTTGCACCGAGAGGGATCCGAACTTGAACTGTTGACAGCGCCTTTTCCCACTGCGCCACGCTTAAATCGAAATATATTAAAAGATCAAATAGCCTATCCGAACCGTCTCAACGAGTTCTACAAGATGGTATATAGCTCGAATCGCCACTCTAACAAAGAAAGCAGCGAGATCAGGAAATGTGTTTTCCGGACACCAAACTTCCTCCACTAAAATGGAGATATCTCACTTCAACATTGACCTACCGAGATGGCGTTGGTCTCATTCGACAGAGCGGCGTTTTCTACCCAAGAATTCACTTTGAGCTAGTACTTACCACGACGGCTTTCATATTTACCAAGCGCGAGAATGCGATTCGGAAAAAACGCGAAACTTTGACCCGTCGTATCTTCCTTCAACGACGTCCTAGAAGGTCGTCCGTTGAGGCAATTGCACAGCAAAAATTTTCGCACCGGAGTATTTCGACGAGATCTACAATTTTCTAAGCAGAACCGAAGCTCTAACTTCAAAGAGAAAAAAGTTATAGGCGAAAAACGGCGAAAATTGCGAGAGTGCCAACTTTGGCGGCCATTTTGACCTACCTACAGTAACCCAATCGATTTTGTGTCAACATGAAAAAGATGCGCCGTCATCGATAGTACCTTACCTATATATTTCCCACATTTTGCCATCAGGTTCCAGCCCGCAAAAAGTTACGGTAATCTGAGCAGCAAATCTGGCATTCAATGTTCTTTTATGTATAGGGAACTAGCCGAGCTCCGCTCGCTAGGGGCACGCCGTAAATTGGGTTTTACAAGACGATTTTTTGTGATAAAAATTCTAGCCGAGAAATGGATCATGTTCGAAAAGAATACATGAAAATACAGCGAAGAATTCACAAAGATATTTCTTGCTCCGACGCTGCGCGTCGTCGCAAGTAATGCAAACATACAAAAAATAACTTCAAGGGATTCTATGTTCCTAAGCGGAAACTCAACAATTCCGTGGACACACGTGGAAGCTAAGAAAATATCGAAAATGTGAAAATTTGTATAAAATTTAGATAATAATTTATTACTAATGTTTATTGTCTACAAATCAGTGGGTGCAAATGTTGAAAAAAAATGCAAGATTTAAATAACAATACACTTTATTTCTAGAAATATCATCGGGAACACATGAGTTACATCTGCTGTCTGCACTGGCCGAAGATGTAGTTCGGAATATTAGATGCATTGTCCTGACATGGCGACAGGCATAGTTTGCTTGATTAAGATATTCTTCAATATCCTTTGTTTATTCACACAATTCATGTTGTGATTCAATAATTTATTAGGTTTGATTATAGGCCCCTCCCACCATCCACGCCCATCACCACCTCTAGATATTTATGGTTCATCATTAATTATTTTCATTGATTATTTATATGTCTTTCACATTTTAATGTACCATTTGATGTACACTTCAATTGAAATAGTATTGTAAGAATAAATTATTTATTCTTAACTAATTGTCAGCATCATCGGACTCATTATCGGATTCTGAATCTTCCCCAAAGATGTGATGCCTCTCGAGGTCCTCATCATCACTGGATAATTCTGCCGCGTAATCCTGAGGATTCACGAAGTCCTCTTCAGGTTCAGCGTAAAATTCATCTTCTTCAAAATCAGAGTCCTCGCGGTTCTGATCTTCTTCGTTTTCGTAATTTTCAAAATTATCACTCTCATGAGACAACTGAGAAGAGTGTTCCTCAGTCCGCTCAATTCGTGATTTTTTCTGAGCAGGTTCGTAATCATCATCAGTTGTCTCAATAGCATCAGTATTCTCTTGCACTGGTTTACTCCAGAGATTATTGATCATTGTTTCCAATTCCTCATCTCCAATTTCTTCCTCATCCTCATCGTAATCTTCATTGATTACTTCTTGGGATTGTTGTTGAGAAAGGAAAATTGCTTGAGAATGGAATGTTTCTTGAGGTTGAGCCTGTGACCTCACGGGTTTGTCTTCGCCCTCTTCCATCATATCATCTTCGTCAAAAGATATAGGATATCCCTTTTGTTCAGGGAACTCTTCTTCATCGGTACTTTCTCCACCGATATTATCATCTATTCCGTACATCTTTACACTTGTAGCTTGTGAATTGTAAGGAGTATCTAAGTGACTCGTAAGATCTTCTCCGACAATTTGCAGCAAATCAGTGTTGACAACGTTTGTCACGAGAGTAACAACAGTGCCATCAGGTAGCGTTTTCTGACAATGTTCAGGTTGTTCGTATACTTTGATTGAATCGCGATCTCGGACTCTTGAAAACGCAACGTACATTTGCCCGTGCGAGAACGAGGGAGTTGTCATGCACAATCCCACTCTATCGAGTGTCTGTCCTTGACTTTTATTGATTGTCATCGCAGAGCACAGTTTGACTGGGAACTGCCTACGACTGAGTGCAATTCCTTGTTTGTCTTCGTATTTTATGACAATTCTAGGAATAAATACAATTTTTTTGTAATCATTTTCGACGGATAAATTCTCGCATTCCATCAATTTGTACGGATACGCAGGATCCTGATGAAGCCTTCTGAATATTACTTTCGTGCCATTGCACAATTTATTCTTAATATCAATGTTTCTCATAAGCATCAGAATGCTTCCTGCCTTCACGTGCAAATCGTGAAGTGGCAATTCATGGATATCATTTGATTCTAGATATTCGATACTGTAGGCTGGCATTCCGGCGTTATCAATCTCTTCTGGAGGAGTACTGATAGCTGTTAGAGTGATAAGGGGTTCATCAATCGTTTTGAGAGTCTCTTCGTTAATTGCATTGCACACGTCATTTCTGACAGCGAGTATCGCAGATGTGCTCATGAGTTTCGGATTCTTTCGAATATTTTCAGGGAATGTAAAATCGATAAGTTCTTTCATATCAGCACAGAGCATGCTTTCAGGAACATCGAGTTTATCTCCGTGGAAATTATTCTGACTCGTACCGACTCCAGCAAGCCATTTTCCGTATTCTTTTTGACCTGGTTTGAGTCTCATATTTTTGTCAAGCTTCAAGTGTTGGAACTTTTCAAATAGAGGTGAATTATTGATCGTGACTGAATCAACATTCGAATTTGATGGATTCTTCAGAATGGGGAGAATCTGCTTGAAGTCTCCTCCAATGAGTATCACCTTATTTCCGAAGGGCGCATCTTGATCACACTCAGGGCTTACAGCCTGGAGTGTTCTATTTACGTGATCGAAGGTATAAATATCAGTCATTGAGATTTCATCCCAAATGATAATTTCTGTTTCAGCCAATTTCTTCCCTCTCCCTTTTGTAATGTTGAGATTGGGCTTGGTGAAAACGGATGGATTCAGTGGGATTTTGAAAGCAGTATGTGCTGTCAATCCCTCTGGCAGTAGTGTTGCTGCGATTCCCGTTGAAGCAACTGGTTGAATCGGGTGATCATTTGCGATGCACCAATGAATTATGTATTTGTACAGAAAAGTTTTCCCGCATCCTCCGCTTCCTGTTACCATGAACAGTCGATTCGGATCGGAAGGATTTTCAATACATTTAATTATCTTTTCGGCAATTACTCGCTGTTCAGCATTCAGTTTTCCTCTGTTTTCGAGGCAATAATCTTGTGAAATTTTCTTCCTTTTGTCATGTCTTCTCTGAAGAATTTTCGGATCCAAAATTACTTCAGGTAGGCCGTACGTTTTATACTTGCGACCTTTTGACTTTAGCATTGATTTGATATGAGCGAGAGCTTTCTGCTCTCTTTCATCGGGGGTATACTTGTTGTCCCTATCGGGATCAATCAGCATAGCCTTGTATTTCTCCCAGAATTGACGGGGGTTGGGGACGTTACAATTTGCGAGAATTGTAGCAAAGAGCACTCGAGAGGCATAAGCCATCTTAGTTCTCGTGCCCAATTGCATGCAATAATCCCATTCCTCATCATCATTCAGATATCCCATGGCTCTTGCAGCTGTTTCGAAGCTGGTGTGAACGGTTTGGGTGTTCGGATCAGTGAGTAGTTCCTCATAACTTCTGTATCCTGCTCTTTTGCGAGCGAGGACATATAGTCCGTATTTTTCCATATTTGATGGAAATACGGGAACGAGGTATCCAACATTCTTATTAATTTGATGTTGTCTGTTTGAAGCATACTCAACGTAGACTTTCTTCTTATCATAACGCAGTTGCATGTTTGCCTCCTCGAATGTGAGGTCTCTACGTGCATCTGGCTTTTTCATATATCTCATGTAATCAAGAAATTTGGTTCTTGATTTTTTAATTTTTTCTGCAATTTCCTGCTCAGTTTCTCCTTCTTCGTAGCACACACTGTTTTCTCCTTCTAGATGAACATAAAGAGGAATTACAGTGTGCGAACAAAATGATTTAGGGAATCCGAGAATGCTCCACGCACTCTCATGTTGATCCACGTATCGAGCATGTTTGAATGCTTCTATTTCGTTTAAATCAACAACTGGACGTTTAGTTCCATTTTCGTTATCTTTTGGTTCTCTAATTGTTACTCCTTTGCCGACGAGTTCTTTGACATCGCCGATTCTGAAAATGATTTCATCGAGACCTTTATAGATATATTTAAAAATATATCTGAAATTCATAACTCCAGTGATCGCTTCAATATTAATGTGGCTCAGAAATTTGTACAATAACGATGGATTGTACGGTACAATATGTTGATTCGTTGCGATTCGAGGAATCGCGTGATTTTTGGAACCGAAATGAATGACGGATCCATTATCGCGTCTCCGATATTTAGGATAGTCGTGTTCGAGAATCACAGTTTCATCGGAGAAAGGCTTCGGGAAATTTTTGCGACAATGAGGTGCATAGGGATTAGTCATTTCCTTTCTGCAGCTCATTTCATTCTTCCCATCACATGGTCCGTGTACATGATGCTTTTTCACAAGTTCGAATAAAGCTTTTGTTCGCTCGTGATTGGGATCTCCAACGGGAGCAATTTCGGGGATTTCCGCACAAACTATGCGATCAATCTTTTCTTTAGTATCGAGAGGTTCTTCGAGTTTGATTATCATATGCATATGGGGTGCACCCCGTTTTTGGAATTCAATACTCGAAACGGCATACACAACCTTTCCAAGTACTTCTCTCTTGATTATGTCATCAGTGAGTTCTTTTAATTTTGCTCGGAAAATCCTTGCCACATCATATGCCATGTACTGCCAATCTTCGTGCTTTGAGATTTTCAGTGCTTCGATTTCTGGCCAGTGTGGATTAGCGGTTGCTGTGAGGAATAGATCCGGCTTTCCATATTTACGCATAATTGCCATACTGTCGTAGAATCTTTTATCCAAATTTTTCGTACTTCCTGGCATACTGTCGGGAAGCTGAATACGGATTCCAGGTTCGTATCCTTGCTTGTTTAATTTGTCTCTAATAAATTTACTGAGTGTATTCTCAGTAGTGAATCTCTTATTTCTATTAGCTTCAGCTTTCATCTTGATAAAGCTGAAATAATCGTTTTCACATTGATCATTTGCATGGAGCAGATACTCGGCAGTAATGGGACCTAATCCAATAACTGGCTGTTTCATGCCTTTTCGATCATCTCTTCTGTTCAGGAAATATCTCATTGTCTCTTTGCGAGAGGGAGTTGTTCTTTGATTAGTAGATTTCTTGGAATTTTTAGCAGGTTTTCTCTTCAGATTTCGATGATACAATGTTTCTCCTCTACAGAAGATGAATGGAAACATTGCTGCATCTCGATATGCTGCCATATGAGGAATATATGTTTGCTTATTTGGCTTATTGTGGAACACTCGAATTCCTTTGTTCAAGTCTTCATAATCATATAGTTTACCCTTCTCGTACATTTGGAAATACGCAATGGGTTGATCTGTTTCGGGTGCATTTAGATTACGTTCGTGGGTCGACGGAACTCCAAGGCATTTCAGAAATTCGAGCCTCTTTTTATTATTTATTTTCTTTGCATTAGGATCATTTCCTTCGGGAACAAGTGCGCCCGTTTCTTTAAGGTGCTTATCAAGTTTCCCTGCGGCAATGCTTTTATTCACCTCGAATGGATCCATAATGGTCATTACAATTTCGCGAGGTACTTCGTTAGCATTTTTTGCTCGCTCAAATTCTTCTTTGGTGAGCTCAATGGCAGTTTTATAAAATTCATAGAATGGATGCGTCTCTTGCAAACATTTTCTGTATTCTTCGCTGAAATACTGAACATCAGCTCTATCACTATCAGATAGTTTCGCGTTGCGATAATCTCTGTCCACTGCGACTTGCTGATTGCAGATATTCAGACAAGTGAAGTGATTTCCCGCATAAGGAGAAATATCAATGCTCACTGGTGTTACTTTGTATGCACCATTAATTTTGATAGGGATGGTTCCTCCTTTAGGAAATTTATTTCTCGGCATTGATTTGGTGGTTCGACACGCAAATGAATGTTTTCTGTTCATTTCTCCAAGCATTCTGTATGGAGCAGAGGAAGAACATTTGTGAACATTCTCTTTGAGTTCCAGCATTTTCTTCACTGTGATTTTGACGTGAATTTGATCACCAAGATAAACGCCGTTTTTGCAGCAAACTTTCGGATCTTCGTAATGTTTGTAAATATGAGCTTTGCAGTGCTCACACTCAATTTGAGAGGGCAATATGAAAATCTCAGGAAGAGGATTTCCAATGTGAAATCGATTCGTCTGTTGAGTGATTGTTCTTCTATTAGTCATATTCGCATTCCGATTAGCTCTGCGATTATTTACTCTAATAGTTTTAGAGTAAGAGTATTCTGATAATGAAGATCCATTATCATTAACTCTCATTCTACACACTTCATCAACATACTTCCACTCTGTATCTGTTGTTTCCACGAATGGTTCCGATGTTAGTTGTCTCTTAATCAAAGTTTTTAGAGACAGTGTATCGAATTTATACAAAATATTTCTTTCATGTTGAATGAAAGAATGGATGATTCCAGTAATGAAAGCCAGCGAATTTACTGGTTGCAGATATGGGGGATATATCTTTTCAATACTACATCTTGTACGGTTTCTACCATATATTGAGGCGACTTTTTCAATTTCAGCATACAATGATGAACAATTCGAATTTATTTCTTTGTCATATATATTGCACTTTTGCTCTCGAATTATTGCAAGACAGTAGTGCGAATCTCTTTTGAATGGAATTATCAAGCAATCCCTTCGGTCAAGAGAGAAGCCTTCGAGGCGAACTTCTGAAGAGAACGCTTGAAGTGGCAACACCATCGTGTGGGTAGACTGAATACTGCACACGTAAGCGTTAAATATTTCTTCACTGATGTCAAAGGACAAGTCATCCAATTCTTTTAACCGATCTGTATTGAATATCGGTTTTTTAAATGTTTTGCAAAATTTACTTTTCTCGTCATCGGATAAAGTGATTTCAATTTTTGGAGATTGAATAATATCACTTAAAATGTTAAATTTAATTTTATTCTCAAGATTTAAGTACTCATTTATATCAAATGAATGAGATGAATTGAGAACAAAGTTTAAATTAGTCAATAATGCCACAAATGAATTTGCTGATGTTCTTGATTTCACAATATTATTAGTATCAGAAGAGATTTCAACTGTTTTATCTGTATCCTTTAGTACGTCAGAAATTTGTAACAGTTTTGATTCGAAACTATTGTTCTTTTTACTTTTACCGAGGAGGATAGTCAATTTTGGACTTGTTAGATCGTTGTTAAACAAGCTCAAATACCACATCCTTTTGTGTAAGAACGGGATAATATAACGTTTCCCTTGCTCTCGTAATGATTTAATTTTATCTACATTTCCATCTTCAAAATATTCTGCGACATATTCTGCATTTATCACTTTGTAGTCAGAGTTATCAGATCGACAAACTCGTTCCGCAATGAGAACATTGAGCATTTTTGCAGGTACATCAGAATTATCTCTGAAAAACTGTAGATCTCCGAGTTCAATTTCAAACAATGGATTCTCTTCAACTTCTCGAGTTGAAGATAATCCATGTTTTATAAGATAGTCGATTAAGTTTTTATCATTTAATTTCTTCTTACTTTCAGGTCTTGTGGACGATTCTCGGCGTCTTTTTCTTAATCTCGGTAGTTGAGCAGTAATGTTTTTAGTAACATTTTGCTGATCAATTTTATAAGTTTTAATTAATTCGTCTTTCAACCACTCCTTAAAATCATTTGCATCAATATTATCCTCTCGTGAAATGGAGATGCATGCATTTATGAGTGTTATTAATCCACTGCTGCAAGAATTATCTACGAAACTTCTTTCTGGATCATGTTCGATATCGTTTTGATGCATTTTAATATCGAATAATTCATTCAAGAAGTCATGGACAATTTTCTTTTCTGCACTGTTTAATCCTCCTCGAGAATCGATAACAATTGCACAAGTAGAGTAATACTCAGCAAGTACCCATCTATCAGAAATTCTCAATGGCATGTAGAAACGTTTATCTGTTTGTTCATGCCTTTTAATTGTTACACCAATACATTCAGTATTTAAGTAATTATCGAATAGGTTTGAAGATAACAATCTCGCTTGCTTATATTTATCTCGGGGAATCATTAATTCAATTCCCGCATCCATTATTTCTGAGCATAGTTCTGACTGGCCAGATATACTATTGGCAATTTCAGCTGTAATTTGAACAGATTTGAGTTGCTCATCGTTAGATTGTTTCGAATCAGCGGTATCCATTGCATTATGAATGCTTTCTACATCATTAGAAACTTCTGGTATGTCCATCACTAAGTCTTCTCCTTTCATTTTTTTGATAATTTCTTCACAGAAAACATCATAATTAAATGGAGAAAAATTGTTGATGTGAGTTGATTGAGATAAATAAATTTTGCAATGACGAAGCATAAGCAATTGCTCTTTTAAGAAATCGTTCTCAGGTGCGAATTCTTCATTAAACAATTCAAATGAAACATCCTTATCGTATAACAACTTAATAGATTGTTGAATAATATTTTTAATCCATTCATAATCCCTCGGTTTAGTGGATTCTCTTGGAATACATATCCAACATTTCATTGTGACTGTAGAGTAAAATAATATCATGCAGAGTTCAACTTTATTACTTTTCATTTTCATAACTGGGAAAATTACTCGTTCAGCTTTCACTGGGAATGACAAATTGTAAAAGTATTTAGATGCGTTTTCGCGCTTCAGTTTAATACTTTTATTGATCAAACTGCATTTTGCTAATAAAACAGATGAGTCGATAAAACAACTCAATACTTGTTCAAAATGTGATGCAGTTAGACACTTGGTTCGTGATTGTATGATATCGATAATTTGCTCTTTGTCGGCACAAATTGATTCGTTCATAATTTTAAGAGAATTTTCAGTGTATTCAGTTCCATTTGATGTAACTGAGACAGATCGCGATCGTGGTGCACTTGATTCTCGATCGCTATTGTCAGAGAACAATTCAGGAGAATCAGCACGAATCGGAATCTGCACCGGATTAATTTCTGATATATCTTCAACGATTGTTCTCGCATCATCATCAATAAATCGGGTGCTTTTCACAGAGGTTGATCTCGTTGATCTTCGAGATGCGACTGATAATGCTCTGGGTGATCTATTGAACGATCGAGAAGGAGATTCCATCAATTCGTTTTGAAGATTCATATCGTTATTTTTGTTATCATTTTCAAATCTTTTGATTAAAGCGTCGTGATATTTATTTATATCGGAAAGATCGCAAGATTCAATGGAATCCGCAAAATTTTCCACACAACGTAAGAGAGTAATGACAGACATTTCAGTGTATGAATTATCCATCTTAGTCTCGTCATGCTTAGCTATTATGCATTCCAAACTTTTAGAAAGATTCTCGTCTGGGAACAGAAAATCGATTACGCTTCGTACTTTTTTAATTGCTTCATCAGTTGTATTCTGATCAATTTTGTTAATAACGTAGTGTACAACAACTTTGTTCATTGATCTCAAATATGCGATGAGAAAACAATTACCAACTTTTTTTCTTTCCATTCGGAAGCACGGAAATACTATTTTATCAGCATTCTTATTCAGGATAGAAAAGAATTCGATTCTAAATTTCTTTCGGAGATCAAAAATATCTGTTTTTGCGAGAGAAATATCTTTCGATCGCAGAATGAATTCAAGAGATTCATTCACAAATGCACAAGATACAGTTTTCATTGTCTTCATTTGTGCAGCAAGTTGTGCTGATGCATCGTGTGTTTCAGAATTTGTCATTGATACATCTGATTCATGAATTGTTGTGGTGGGAGTTACAGGAAACGGCATGCCAGCGGGAGACTCTGATCGAATTCTCTCATTGACAATTGCATTTGAGTCAATAGAAGGGACAGCAGGTGTCTTATACCTCGATCTCCTTTTTGGAGTTTCAGGAACAGCGAATATAGCATCATCGTTTGTTCTCCGAGTATTTTTTCGTGACTTCTTAACTGGAGTTTGAAGCACAAGATTCTCTGAGAGACAATCAGCTAAATCATTGCTCACTTCTGCATTATCTTGATTCACATTCGTTGGAACATTAGAAGATTCAATTTTCCTTTTCGGTGTTTTCGGAGCAACGCTTGTATCGATGTCTGTTACGTTCTCATTTTCAACAATTTTTGTATCGACAGTTATTGCACCTTTACTTTTCGTTTTTATTGCAGCTTCATATTTCGAGAACCATAACGCAGCTTCGGGTAAATCTCTTTTTCGTATCTCTCTGAGTTCTTTGTGATAAGTGTTATCAACAATTCTTCCATCCTCGAGGCTGATGGAGACACATAGTGAATCTTGGAGAACTATCATTAAATCTTCTCGATGTTTTGTCATACAGTGCTCTTTGGGCAACGTATGCTCACCCAGAAAATACAGAGCATGGAGACATACATATATGCCACAGTTGATCAAATCATTTTGAAACATTGTCTTGCCTCTTGGGTTAATTGTGAATGAGAGAGCTTGTTTTCCTTCTCTGTTTTTTTCATCTCTCAGATCATCCCATACGTTTCTGATACGTTCACGTTCATTTTTTGTGAATGGTACATTAAGAGAATCAAAAATGATCGCATTTTCATTTTTGACATCACAAATGCACAGTTTCCAGTGTCTTTGTGTGCAATATGGGAACAGCACGTACTCGTGCGTATACACATTCTCTTTTTTTAATATTCGACCTCTTTTTGGTCTATGGTACACTTCAGATAGTATTGAAAGAACGGGTCTTATTCCTCCAGTTTTGTATCTAGCATCAGTACTCAGAAACATTTTCGGATCTCTAAATATGCACATGTATGCATTGATCACTTGATCATTCACCCATCGAGTGCCATTCAGAGTGAGATAGTCTTTGACGTTGATAATGAAGAATGGGATTTCCTTACCATTTTCATCATAATTTTTCATTCTATGAACATCGTCAACGTCAAAAGTATTGATTGGATCATCAAAACAGTTAAACATATCATTATTATCGCGATAGTGTTCATCCGGCATCTCATCTAGTGGCTCTGCTTTGATGAGGGTAGGCTCGAAATCAAATTGTATTTTCGATGGAGAAGTAATCACCGGTACAATAGCATCTTGGTTATTCATGTATTCATTATTCTGCACTGTGGAATCGATTTGTGCAAGTGAAATATCGGAAGTGTTCGGTACAACCGATTCTTCAACGATGTTTTCCTTTTCATTTATCGGTTGTTCCCGAATCTCTTCGTTTCTCAATTGTTGAGGGAAAATATTTTCAGATAATTGTGCTCTATACTCTGTAGCAGAAAAATTATCTGATTCAAGTTTTCCATTCTTAATAATATTCTCAAAAAAGTGCAAAGTGTAAAGTGGGCATTCCCATTCTTGTAACGTTTGCACACATTTTTGAAAAGTATATTTAATTTCATCGACAGCTTCTTTTGTCATAATTTTGAACATTAAAAGAACACGTTTAAGAACACTTTTTACGTACTTTGTGTCACCTCTGCTTAACAAGAAGGGACTGTAGATTACAGTTTCTGTGAATGCTGGCATGAAGAATGCAAGCAGCATTTTCGATTGTTTCTTTCCAAAGCAAATTGGAATAAAGATTTTATCAGATTCAGAATTTTCAATAGAAGCTCCATTGAATTCACTGAAATATTCTCGAGCATTTATGTGTATAAGTTGATGCTGGTTGTGCTTCGGACGTGCGAAGAAAACTGAGGCATCACATCGAAATACCACATTTCGCTCGGTAGATGTCACGCTTCTTATAATAGTATTCATACAATGATCAACGACTTCTCTGGTGAGCGGATTTGGACCCAATTTAGTTGGTGCCTTATTAATATCTTTCCTATCAGACTCGTCGTCATTACAGTTATCATATGTATTGTACGGCCGATTACGATTTTCTGTTACAATTTTATTTTCTTCCTCATCATATTGAACATCATCATTTGAGATATAACTGACAATTTTATGAACAGTTTTAACATTCTCTGGTTTCTTCTTAGCTTCTACTTTCGTAGCGTTTTTCTTGGGAACCTTTTGAACAGTTGTATAGTTCTTATTAATGTTGATATTCTTATTAGGCACATTAGGCATAGGAAGTGGTATCGGTTTCTTGAAAACTGAGCGGTTTATTATTGGGTTCGGTAAATTTTCGAATAATTGAATTGTTGATGTGTTGATTGGATTTCTTCCGAGTGGAATTTCCACGGGTCTCAATACTCCTTCATTATCATGTGCAAATATTATTTCGGCAATGTGTTGTCGAGAACGGGCTGGATTGAAATTTATAAGAGCGACTCTGGATAGTATATGATTTATGTAGTGTAGTGAAAATAGTCCACAGCTTGTGCTATCATTCTGAAGAGGAATTTCAGTTATTATCTTTGGGTTCCATTGATTTAATTGTATTCCAAGGGAAACTTGTAGGATCTTTTGTACGAGTTGTTTTGCTAAGGAATTAGTGTTTTCGTTCAGGATATGTTTACTTGCAATTGAATCATACACATTCATGGTTTTCGATTGAATATCAAATTCAATTATCCAAAAATGGTGTGCTTCTCTTATAGGGATGATCACTTCACGGTAGAACTGTCCATGTTGATAATTTATAAACGCATTTTCGAGAACATCGTTATCTGATGCAAAATTAATTGAATCAATCAATCAATCAAGTTTATCACGTCAGGCGATTAACACCAGATGAGGAATAGGTCTATTCTTCGGCAGTTGCATGCCACCAGTTCGCAGTTGCAATTAATTGAATTATTCACAACTTTTCTTTCCAATATTTCTCCGGTATAGAGACTTTTCACAATAAGAATGTCATTTTTATTTGAATCGTTTAGTAAATAAGTAGCCATTTTATCAAAAGTTGCGGTCTCAATCATTTCATTCATACTTAATAGGAATTGCATTTCTACTTCTGCATTATCTCTGTATCTGTAGGTAATTGCACGTTGAGGCTGTCCCCACAACTTGATTCCTGTTAGAGAACGGAACACTTGATGTCTTACATCGGGAAGATATATTGAATTTGTGTCGTATGATTCATTGCAAATTATTGTTTTCAAGTTATTTAGCATATAAAACTTAGAGAATGCAACAGATGATTGCTGAGCAATTTTCTCGTAAGAATATGCGATATTAGAAGCATTGTGGAAAATAATTTTCATCACTCTTTCATGAACTGATTTTACGGATGAATATTCCTGAAGAGAAAGTGGAGCCTTTTCCGAAAAGGAATAGAATATCTTTGCTTGGTTATTTTCAGAAGAATAAAATATGCACATCGCACATGTATTGTAATTTTCAATTATTGTCACACACTGTTTCCTCTCATCTTCAAGTTCAATGAATCCAAGAATTTGCTGATCAGTTGCTTGAGGATCTTTGGCCACAGTGAATGCAGCATAAGGAACATAAATAGTTGGTGTGCATTTTCGTGATACTGCTACAATTTTACAATTCATTGCAAAAGTATCGATCATATCATTTGATAAATTATCGAAACTTTCTTGCAAAATATTGATATAAGGTGCAGTTGTATTAATTATCCTTTCTCGAAGGTTTTCAAAATGATATCCAAGATAAAGATGGTAATTTTGACTGCTTAAGTATTCATCTATATACGCACAGACAAATAGTCCACAGCTGGATCCATCGGTTTGTTGGTTACAATTGTCTTCAACTTTGACATCAATTGATGAATTATCATTTCTGAGAGCTTTAATAAATTTCACGATTATGTGCTCGTTTTGAGCATACGTTATTCTCTCACTTTTACTACTGTCAAGGAATGTTAAATCATTTCCATCGAGAATGGCTGCTAGGAAATGATTTCGTTTCGAATCACTAATTAAAAATATCATTTTATCTGTTCGTTTGTTTTCAAGATTCGGAATAAGATCACTATCGATGAGGATCATATGTTTAAGGCTAAGAAGGCTGCTATCTTTAGTGAATTCAATATCATTATTCTCTTGAAGCACTTTTTCACTTTTGGAATACAGCTGGTTGTTGAATAACAGTATTTTAGAATCGTTCTCAGACGACAGTAAATTATTTAATAGATCGGAAATGAACAAGTCAAGTTGCAGTTGGGAAATCATTTTTTCCGTTTCTGCAGATTTTCCTCCTCTTTTAATTGCGTGATCGTTAATTTTGTTTGAGTACAGGAATTTACTGTTTTCATTTGTATTTTCGTTTTCAAATGACAGTTTGTAATTCCTTTTAGCATCATTATTTTGATCAGTGCAGTTTTCAGTTTTTCCAATTTCACGATCATTGATTTTGTTTGAGACAAATATTTCTTTGTTTTCATTTGTATCATTATTTTCAATTGATTTCGAGTTTTTTTCTTCGTTGTTGTTCTTTTTGTGGTCGGGGGATGGCACAGCAAAGGTGCAGCAGTCCGTAACCCGGGATTGATTAACAGACATTATGCCACACCTTTGTAGAAGGCGGTCAGGATTCCTTGCGGAGTCCGTCATTCCACCTGGATCTCCCGGGTCGAAACCCGAGGGAAGAAGAGAGCGGAGGACACATGAGCGCATTCCTGCAATGAGTATTCTTTATAAGGGCATTGGACACAAAGACGCGATAATTCGAGCAAAAATAAATTCACGCGACATGCAATCAATATTGTACCATAATTAATGGATTGTGATCAAAAGTTAGAATAAATCGTGAATTGAATTATTACGAATTTCAATATATAAAGTGAAAAGAATAGTCAAATTCACTTCATGACTCTTTCTTACGTTTGACCACAATTCTATAGAAATGCGCGCACAATTTATCGAGAACTTTCTTTTCAATCTCATCATATTTTTTTCTCGTAAAGGATATTTCTCTGACATTTTGGAATGTTATAACCAGCTTATCGTCGAATACGATGATCATATTGTAAAGAACTGAGGCTAAATTTTCTAACTAATGTCTCATGTTGAAAAAGTCATATCACTCTACTAAATACTAAAGAGCTTTCGTGAAAAAAATCACTGCGGACAGGAAAAAATCAGTTCTTCAAAATATAAGCATCGTAATCCACAATAAATTAGTTATGCAATTTCAAAATGTTGGAACAATATCATTCATGAGATTATGATTAGAGGAGATAAGAAAAAAGTTAACGACGAATTATGTTGTAAACGTACTGCGAGTATATGACAGACATAATAGTTTCAGAATATTTAATTTTCAAATTTAGTTACATTAAGTTAATAAACGATGCGTTTAACATGATTCTTTATTATAACAAAGTGTTATTAGTTAAATGTTATTGGTCAAATACATGACAATACTTTCAAAACGTTTGTATTTTCGAATCTGAATGAATGATTCAAATTCGATAAAATCAAAACGATATGTTACTAGTTAATTCAATAACATTTGCTTGAATTATATAGAATTCGATTATTGCAACTTCCATTTTATTTGAAGTTTGGATTGCATTTACAGTGGATACGTATTGATTAGGTATAATTTTATACCAACAAAACAACACAAAAAGAGAGCATAAAGAACTAACAGCATAACTGGAGTAATAATGTGAAAAAAATCTAAATTTATGCAGTGCGTAGAGAATGCGAGTGTGCGCTGCGTGCTGAAGATAGAAAAGTTAGGGAAAGAATTGAATCAAGACATGAATTTAGCAAGAATAAAAGTAGAACTAATACGACTAACAAAGTAGCTTAATATAGATTATAATAAGTGCAACAAGAAAGGAAATATTGCAAATAGAAGAAACATAAAATAGATAAAATATTGTGAGGAGGTATTTGCTGATTTTAGTGCCGCATTATTCCAACTCTTCTCACTATAAATAGTGAGTATTTTCTCGAATGCGCTCTTAGTGTGATGCGGCTCTTCAGCTAACAGAAGACGCCTAGATTCACACAGCATTTCGACAATGTATTCACTATTATAAAACCATTGTTCAACTAACTTTTGTGGCTATAAATCTTCGATATTTTCTCGAATACAATGTAAATACGATGCGGCCCTTCCATCAAAGGAATATGCCAAGATTCGCATTACATTGTGAGGAGGTATTTGCTGATTTTAGTGCCGCATTATTCCAACTCTTCTCACTATAAATAGTGAGTATTTTCTCGAATGCGCTCTAAGTGTGATGCGGCTCTTCAGCTAACAGAAGACGCCTAGATTCACACAGCATTTCGACAATGTATTCACTATTATAAAACCATTGTTCAACTAACTTTTGTGGCTATAAATCTTCGATATTTTCTCGAATACAATGTAAATACGATGCGGCCCTTCCATCAAAGGAATATGCCAAGATTCATACGAAAAATGATAGCCAGAGCAAGGCGCATCTTCCCATGTAATTCATTGCTTCGATTTTTTCCCGTATATTCGAGTACTCAATTTTCAAATGTTCACCATATTTCAAAATATGCAAATTCGATATCGATGGATTCATGGTCAACTTATTTAACCTTTGTGCAAGTTTGAAGACGATTCGTTAATCGGTTCCCGTGTTATGTGCAGAAATATAGATGCAGCCTACATGCAGCCTGGCCCAACCGGTCGAGATGACGCAAAATGAAGTTGATCATTGTAATCAGCACCCTCGAGAACCCCTTTTCACAGGTTTTCGCAAAAACGCTGTGCCAGACCCCATAGAATATTGTTCGACTCTTAGAGAATCGGGCTCATAATTATGTTTTTTTTTCCAACAATTGCAGTCGACCATTGCCTTTTAGTCGATCATCAAACTATTTGAAACTCCAACTCGCAAAACCGAAAATGTTTCATAGGGAAACGTATCCCCCCTACAAATAGCCTATCAAAACATGAATTTACATTCTCTTCCACGTTACTGCATGACATCATCGCACTGAGCTACTCCCATCCCTTGCGAGGATCCTATCGAAAAATCAAACAATAAATTTTTCACGCACTCTATCCCTCCCTCGTGCTTGGTCCTACCGTATAAATATCGACCAGTAAAGGAGGCGCACTCCTTCTTTTCTTTTCATTCTTTTCACTGATACCAAACGAAATACACAATCAAGCAATTTATCACTCCTTACTCAACATTTTATCAATAGGGGGGAGCCTTTCCCTAACGTCTTAAAACCTACGGTACTCAATCTACTCACCAATCCCTGTTGTAGGTTCTGCATAAGCATAAGTTTCTGCATGAAGGACCTCCCGCGCTCGTCTAGTACTGATAAAGGTGAGAACTGCAGAAAGAAGTTATCTTACTTTATTGAGGACCGTCGAGAGTCGATGAAATCGATGTCGAATGGCACCCCAGATTTATTCAACCATTCGAGAAGCGCATGCTCCACTGGTGAAATAAAAATTTCATAAAAATGCGCATGTTGCAATTTCGAGCGAGTATCAACAAGTAACGGAAGCCATCTTTCGTTATCGCATATTGAGTTCAATAAAATTCCCAATATTGAGTTCAATAAAATGCAAAAAGAGTCGAACATATTCATATCTCATATTTAAATTTTCAGTCAGCTGTATTATTCTCTTCATTTCTACCGTATCCCAACATGTTCACATTGATATGAGTCGATGAGAAGTCGTTCATTTTCAGCCATGAGCGAGAACTAGCCTGCAAGAGCCGTAGCCTCGATGATCTGGAGATTATAGATTACTGACAATGGATTCCACTTCAAATTTTGTGTTTTTAAATTGTTCACCCAAGTGTAATGAAACTTGGTATGTTCGGCGTGTCGATTTATTGCTTATGAGACAACTAACAAAGGAGATAACGATTTGAATTGATTCAATAAAATATAATACGCTGCTGAAACGCAAACACAACACATAAAAGTGTGTGTTGGCGCGGCGCTCGGTCGAAGTTGAAAAATAAGCTAAAATAAGCCGATGGTTCATCAATACTTTCCAATAACTTTTAAGAACTTAATTACAGTCAGACAATGCGGTTATATATACGACGATTGTTTTTGTTTCTGCCCTTTCGACCTGGAAATATATTAAAACTCAAACGCTTCGGAGCGTATTGTCCCATCTGTGAAACGTAACAACATATAGTGGGATAGTGGGAAGCAAATAAACATTTAAAAAACAAAAACAAAAACAAAAAACTCACAGAATAATGTTTTCATTTTTTTCAATTAATACATCCTTTGTACTCACTAATCTTTGCTTTGTTCATCGTATAATCGCATCGTATCAAAACCAATGCAATGTTTCCTCCGGACCGTCATGCTGCTCATCAACAGTATATCACAGTTCCCATTCCAACTACAACATCATTAGGCGAAACTTCATGCACACCTCAATTAAAGACGGAGTAATAGCAAAACCAAAACAAATTGACTTTTTCTTAACCCTGGGCGGGAAGCACCGTTCCACCGCCGATTGTACCACACTCCAGGCAGTTTCCCATGGAGAAAAAAATCAATGAAAGCCCAACATCGGCAAGAAAGAAATGCTTTCTTCCACTATCGCAACAGCGATGAGCGAATTTCACAAGCGGAGCGATGAGCAATTTTGTCTAATCGTTTTTACCAAATATATTAGGTTGTCTCAAAAGTTTCTCCTTTTTTTATCAATTTTTGATTTTTATTTATCCTTCCCTTCAATGTTGATGAATCCCCACAAGTCCTTCAGTAGTCGAATGGTGTTTGGTTACTCTGTCGAAAATACGCTATCACAGATCTACGCAATTAGTAATACCAACACAGCAAACTTCCAATTCAGCGAAATTGCGAAAGAAACCTTATTTTTATTTGCTCAAAGTTGAATGGAGAATTGTGATAGGCACATAACTGACACAGTATTGTAAAGCGCGATATATGGGCATGTTGATGTATGCATTATAGTGAGGAGGCCTGATTATCCCCACTTGGGATGAGCTCTTGCTCGTACAATCACGCAAGGCAGTTTTCTTTTTATAAACATTGCATAGGCCTGCACCTTTTGTTATTGACTCAGCCAGCTCAATTATTGTGGTCAGTGAAGTACTTGGCATGTTTGTTATAAACTTTAAATTCGGGAAGTCTTCAACAACCTGATCGTGAACAATAGTATTCGAAAGCTAGATGGCGAAATTTGTCCTTCGAAATCGTCATTTTTTTATCTATCCTGTTTTTAATACGCCTTGAATGCCGGATATTTTGCTATAATCTTGAAGAATAACCCTTATAGTATCACATATCAAGAGGACATAATCAAATGTTAGCTCTCATTCAAAACTACTAGAATAAAAAAGCGAACGACTTAATATCTGCCAATGAAATGTCCATTGAATTACCTTGTCGTCTCCCTCTGATACCGTATCCCCATTGAATCTGCATCGATGGCGTAGCGGAACATGCGAATCATATCCTCTTCACACATCCCGATCGCAGCAGAGATATATAGAAGGGGAAGGACCAAATATCTTCATCAATTTTTGCAATCACAGACTACAAAGGAGAAAACGCTGAGGTCTTTCGTTTCTCGTTATTTTATTGGAATCGTTCAGTAAATTTGAAAAAAACCATTAGTGAAGCGCGAATGAACTTAGTAGTCTAGTACAGAAAATGTTAAAAAAATCTTAAATCTGAACGATTCGTTCCTTCGAATATTCTGCATTGATCGTGTGACGAATGAGAGCCAGTTTATATATGTTGTTACGTTTCACAGATGGGACAATACGCTCCGAAGCGTTTGAGTTTTAATATATTTCCAGGTCGAAAGGGCAGAAACAAAAACAATCGTCGTATATATAACCGCATTGTCTGACTGTAATTAAGTTCTTAAAAGTTATTGGAAAGTATTGATGAACCATCGGCTTATTTTAGCTTATTTTTCAACTTCGACCGAGCGCCGCGCCAACACTTTTATGTGTTGTGTTTGCGTTTCAGCAGCGTATTATATTTTATTGAATCAATTCAAATCGTTATCTCCTTTGTTAGTTGTCTCATAAGCAATAAATCGACACGCCGAACATACCAAGTTTCATTACACTTGGGTGAACAATTTAAAAACACAAAATTTGAAGTGGAATCCATTGTCAGTAATCTATAATCTCCAGATCATCGAGGCTACGGCTCTTGCAGGCTAGTTCTCGCTCATGGCTGAAAATGAACGACTTCTCATCGACTCATATCAATGTGAACATGTTGGGATACGGTAGAAATGAAGAGAATAATACAGCTGACTGAAAATTTAAATATGAGATATGAATATGTTCGACTCTTTTTGCATTTTATTGAACTCAATATTGGGAATTTTATTGAACTCAATATGCGATAACGAAAGATGGCTTCCGTTACTTGTTGATACTCGCTCGAAATTGCAACATGCGCATTTTTATGAAATTTTTATTTCACCAGTGGAGCATGCGCTTCTCGAATGGTTGAATAAATCTGGGGTGCCATTCGACATCGATTTCATCGACTCTCGACGGTCCTCAATAAAGTAAGATCACTTCTTTCTGCAGTTCTCACCTTTATCAGTACTAGACGAGCGCGGGAGGTCCTTCATGCAGAAACTTATGCTTATGCAGAACCTACAACAGGGATTGGTGAGTAGATTGAGTACCGTAGGTTTTAAGACGTTAGTGAAAGGCTCCCCCCTATTGATAAAATGTTGAGTAAGGAGTGATAAATTGCTTGATTGTGTATTTCGTTTGGTATCAGTGAAAAGAATGAAAAGAAAAGAAGGAGTGCGCCTCCTTTACTGGTCGATATTTATACGGTAGGACCAAGCACGAGGGAGGGATAGAGTGCGTGAAAAATTTATTGTTTGATTTTTCGATAGGATCCTCGCAAGGGATGGGAGTAGCTCAGTGCGATGATGTCATGCAGTAACGTGGAAGAGAATGTAAATTCATGTTTTGATAGGCTATTTGTAGGGGGGATACGTTTCCCTATGAAACATTTTCGGTTTTGCGAGTTGGAGTTTCAAATAGTTTGATGATCGACTAAAAGGCAATGGTCGACTGCAATTGTTGGAAAAAAAAACATAATTATGAGCCCGATTCTCTAAGAGTCGAACAATATTCTATGGGGTCTGGCACAGCGTTTTTGCGAAAACCTGTGAAAAGGGGTTCTCGAGGGTGCTGATTACAATGATCAACTTCATTTTGCGTCATCTCGACCGGTTGGGCCAGGCTGCATGTAGGCTGCATCTATATTTCTGCACATAACACGGGAACCGATTAACGAATCGTCTTCAAACTTGCACAAAGGTTAAATAAGTTGACCATGAATCCATCGATATCGAATTTGCATATTTTGAAATATGGTGAACATTTGAAAATTGAGTACTCGAATATACGGGAAAAAATCGAAGCAATGAATTACATGGGAAGATGCGCCTTGCTCTGGCGATCATTTTTCGTATGCAGAATATGGCGTTAAAAGCCATATTTCACAGATCAATCAAAAGGGTGGTTTGTGCTTCGCAAGGTGGATATGATTACTCGATTCTCTTGTTTTGCATTATGTCCTGTTTACTGGGTACAACAATACAACAATTAATATATCGCTGGGCGAAATTGTGAGTAAAATAATATATAGTGAAAGTTCATATTATCTCTGCAGATATATAACAACGTTAAGACGGCCGCATATATGAATCGTATACGAAAGGACGACACAGAGTTAGTGGTCTTCTTGTTTTGAGTTGACGCGTTGCTGATGTTTTGACTTTTCCGAAATAGTGGTAAATGTCGTCCATCTTTGGAGTGTGTGGTACATTCGGTGGAGGAACGGTGCTTCCCGCGCAGAGATCAATGCTAGAGCTACGGTATATAAAGACGGGTACGGTAAATAAATACGACAGGAGATTATGCGAGTCGATACGGTAGGCTTTCATAATTTACTTTGCTTGCAATTTTTCTGTGTTAAACATCCATTTAAACCATTGAACGAGTAAAGTTAGGGTCCTTATATAAAATAGTAGTAATTTGATTCCACAAGCCGTTGGCAGATGCGTGTAGATGAGAAGCATGGTAAGTTATTTTGGACGATTGTGTTCATCTTTGCATCAGTGGACTCAATTCCTGATCATAGTATTTTGTGAGAAAAAAAATGTTGATTGATCGTTTAGAGCCGTGCAGAATAGTTAGTTAGGGATGTTGTAGATGGAATGGGCATTGTGATAAGTACAGTAGGTGAGTGGTATTATGATACAATGAAATGTTGTCTAGCCTGCACGGAAGGAACACTGGATTAGCTCGAGATCGTATCAATATATGCTGCATTCGAGACACCAAACGTCCTGGTCTTACAGTTTTGCCTGCTGTTGAACGGAATTATGACCGCTATAAGTGAGGTGTGTGTTTCACAACTGGATCAAGAAGAGCAGAGTTCCATTCTATTTTAGCTTGTTTTGAATTTCGTCTTCAACAACAAACATGATTGCTCTGCAGATCACAGCGTGTCAAAGCTTGTTTGGCGCGGAGCCCGGTCGATCTTGAAACATAACATATTTGGCTGAAATGAACGAAGAAAATTTTAGCCTAAATATGTGAAAAATATATCATAGCTCAGCTACAAAGAGTACATATATATATTTCTAATGCAATATAGCTCTCAGGATTGTAACCAAGGTGCCTCCATATCATTTTTGACAATTTTAATAAAGTTTAAAATTTGTTGCATGCATTTTTCAAATTGGGAGCCATAAATCGAAAAAGTTGAGTATGCACAGCAATAGGGAACCCCACGTATGCGGAACTTTTTCATATCTACGTGAAGCGCACTACAAGTTGTATAACTTAGAATTTTTCGAAAATGTTAAAATATTTTGAGAAACTTCCAATTAAAGTCTTATTTTCAAAATTTCTCAAAATATTTCAACATTTTCGAAAAATTCTAAGTTATACAACTTGTAGAGCTCTTCACGTAGATATGAAAAAGTTCTGCATACGTGGGGTTCCCTATTGCTGTGCATTCTCAACTTTTTCGATTTATGGGTCAAAATTTGAAAAATTCATGTACTAAATTTTAAAGTTTATGAAAATTATCAAAAAGGATAGGGAAGCACCTTTGATTCAATCCTGAGGGCTCTATTGCGTTAGAAATGTATATTTACTTTTTATTAAAATAAGATATGATATATTTTTCACCTATTTTCGTTTTATATTTTACCGTTAGTTTCAGTCATAAATGTTATGTTTCAAGATCGACCTGGCGCCGCGACAAACAAAGGAATCCATCGATTTGACACGATTTTTTTTCTGTAGCAAGCGAACGCTGATGCTTCCGGCAGCAGCGGCACTAGGTCGGATGAGAACTATGAAGTCATGCCGCCTTATATAAATCAAAGTCGACATGTAATAGTTATCATCCGATCTAATGCAGCAGCACATCTTCCCTGGAGCTACAGAAGAAATCACCGCAGAGATCGGTAAGCGAATCAGTGTTCATGTACTTGAAAAGGGTATACTCGGTAATCCTTGTCATGGTTGAGGAGTACTGCTTGTGTTCTTCGTGAAGCCGAGGGAGGGACAAGGGTATGGATCTTCATTCTTTTTCGGGCTAGACGTATCGGGCTGTCCGCCCATCATCAGTCATGGTTAACACATGCAAGAGAACAAATTAGGAGGGGACAGACAATCAATCAATATAACGCGAGAACGAAGAAAATCGAACGAGGGTGCAAAATGAGTGAAACAAGGTGCGAGGCAAAGAGTGAACGGGGGTGGACGGTGAGGGATGAGCCAAGGCGAGAGAGTGAGTGAGAAGAGGAGAGAAGATGGAGTGAAAGGAAGACGCGAGAGATAAGGTGAAATAGAAAGAGCATGAAGAGAGGCGGGTGGAGGGGGGGGGGACAGACCGGCGAGATAGTGTGAGGGATGGAGATGTGAGAACACTGCGGCATCCCAAATTTGAATATAATTATGAAAACCTCAATCATTGCGTATTCTTGTTTTACCATACGGTAGTTGACCTAATGCTAATTATTGATTGACATACGGTAATTCGTAGATCAAAGTTTAAAAATCATACATCTGACCCACGGAATAATAGGTGACTCGTGGCTAATTATCGATTGGCATACGGTAGTTGACCCAATGCTAATTATTGATTGGTATACGGTAGTGGACCGATGCCCTTCTAAGATCATCTGTCCCTCCCCTCCCTATTTCGCAATCCGGACAGACGGACAGACGGACACAGCGCTTTATATATAGGTATTGATTATTTTTCCACGAACATGGCGGTCAGAAACTGCAAATACGAGTTGCAAGCTATCAAGTCGTAATTGTGAAAGACAAATCTGCCTGAACGCTCTTTTAGCATCAGCGAGTTGGGTTACATGCGCGATTGCATATAATATTTATTTTAATATTTTCCAGGACTCAAGTTGCGCGCGGTAGACTATCTGCGCCTGGTGAACGTGGGCAAGGTGAAGTCGCGCGAGTTGGAGTCACTCATGCCCGATTTCGAGGTACGGTAGATGATTCAGGAGTACGGTAGGACTGTAATATTGATTATTTGTAGTTTAATCATTACGGTAGGATCAAGTTATTGATTACTGGGATTTTCCAGACGGCAGTTGCGGTGCGCCAGGCGGCCGTTGATCCACTCAATAAGCTCGCCGACCTACCGTACACCAACTACCCCTACACGATTGTGAGTTATACTGTGGGCGTATGACGTTCGCTAATAGACGCGCGTCTGATTAATTACTTTCATGAACACAGTATTGCATTGTCATACAAAATCAATAATATTAGGGAAGTGAATTGGTTTTCGAGTACGGTACTTGCACCGATATTATTGATTACTTTCAGGCCAAAGATGCGTGCATCGAGAATCCGATCGGCTACATTACCGTACCTGTCGGCATCGCGGGACCACTTAAAGGAGGTGTAAATGCAAACGCGCGCCCGGTTGAAATATGTTTCAATTAGAGGAGAACTCTCCTCAAGTTGTGTGCTCTCTCGGTCGTTGCCTGAGCTTTCCCTGATTTGGCTCCCCGCCAACTAGCTATAACTCTTTTCGGAATGGAGATATCAATGTGAAAATTTCGGAGCTTCTTATCGTTGTTGAGCTCTAGACAGTGTATATGATAGCTTCAAAAATTGAATTTTGAGTTTACTCCTCCTTTAAGGTATAGTGTAGTCTAACAGCTGTCGAATACGCTGCCTATTTTCTAATAGCTAACGCATAGGTTGTTTTGTGCTTCATAGCTAGAATTTTGCTACTGGGAACTCTCTTTTCCAATTGTTGATGTGGGTTTAGAACTACAATTATACACTGTATCTCAAAAAATCCATGGTTACTGTAATCAATCAATGCCGTAGTCTTCTTTCAGATCAACGGTGGTGTCCCTCTACAAGTTCCCATGGCGACTACAGAAGGAGCTCTGGTCGCGAGCACAAACCGAGGCTGTGCAGCCATCATGGTACGATAGCATGTAGTGAATACATTTATTTTTGATCTAATCTCATCTCTCTCTTCACAGAGATCGGGCGGCGTCAAGACGGTCGTTACTGCAGAGGGAATGACGCGCGCGCCCGTCGTCAAGTTCAGCAGCGCCTCTGACGCAAAGTGGGTGGTATAGATGTGGGAAACGTCGGCTTGTCTATTTTTTGGCAAGGCAGGGCGTAGCGTTGTGCGCGCACGGTGAAACGTCGTCCAAGACGGGAACAGTCGGTGAGTTTTAAGTTCAAAATTTTGGAGAATTTCTGTTTCTGAATAACTTGATGCATTCCCGTTTCACTAATGGAACAAGAAGTGTTCAGAGAGTTAAAACTAATCCTTGAGCCAGTCCGAGTAGCAAAGTTAATTTAAAATGTATACACATTTTAATATTAATATTTTTTTCAGTTTCGCGAAGCTTCTCTCTCCACCGGAAGTTGTGCTGGATGGTCGTTACGCGCACATTCGCTTCACGAGCAAGTCGGGAGATGCAATGGGGATGAACATGATTTCCAAGTGAGATGATCACGGTATTAATAGTCTGGATTACGGTATCGATCTTTTGTTATTGATTAGTCGGCTCTGGATAAGGTAGCTAGTTAATCAATGATGATTCAATCTACAGGGCGACCCATCAAGCGATGAAGTTTATCCAGTCTGCCTTCCCCACGATGAAGGCTAGTTTTCAAAAAAATATTTTGCTGTTACCCGGCGCCTTATGGCTGCTTCACGTGCATAACAAGCCAAGTGCGGCTGAATTCCAATGATTGTGATTTCACCGGTCGAAAAAGAAAACCAATAGTTGTAGCAAGATGGCTGCTTTGAACAACGCACATAAAATACTTTTATTATTATTAAAATCGATAATTTTAGGTACTCGCTCTCTCCGGTAACACTTGCTGTGACAAGAAGCCAGCTTCGATCAATTGGTGAGGGTCTCACTGAGGGATACAGTATAATACTCGATTTCCAATTCTTCTTGGTTGCTACGGTAATCTATACCATAACCTGCGTATGCCTACAGTAACCCATCTCATCTCAGGATCAAGGGACGCGGTCGTTCCGTGTAGCTGTAGAGATTTTCGGGGATCATCTGAAATTACCGTAGATGTTTTGGATCAGGTTAATCGAAGAATTAATGCCGCAGCCGGAATGGCTTAGCAGTTTCAAATTATGTGAAAATCAAATTTGACTGCAATCTAAAATGTTCTTTTATGTTTCACTTGTAGGGTATGGCTTCGTGGAACTTTTCTTTTGCAATCGCATTAGCAGACCCGACTATTAAAAAAACTGTTGCGCGAGCATTGAGAACGGCCGTTGTCATTTATCTTTGCTCTCCTTATCTTATCTCTCTGCAGAGATAAAAAGTGCCCGTCGTAAAGTACAACAACGCATTTCATGAATGGTGAGCCACGTGATTGGAAGGAAACGTAGCATCGTAATTGTTATACTAGATTTAGCGAGTCATAGTACATTGCCTATTGGTTGTGAAGCGTCGTCGTGCTCGTTTCGACGGTAAATATGTGGTAAACGTCGTCATCCGCCCTTTTGCAGCCGCGTCAGGCAACGAATGCAGGCGCCCACAAATGTTGCCAAGATCATGCCCAAATTAGATGGATCGACTGGCCAAGTTTGAATTTTGTTGTGATTGCGTTTCACTAATGGGTCTAGAAGCTCCACAGCCGCCTTATTTGATTCTCGTCTGGGAAGGTAGCTAACATTCAACAAAATATACATTGGTTTTAGCAAAGCGTATTGCATAGCTGTTCACGCCGGCGGTGAAAGGAACAATATGAGGCCGGTTGCCGAAGAGTCGAGCAACTGTGTGTGGGGGCTGGGACATCAAAATTTCGAAAATTTGTGGGAAGGGGTTTTCCAGGGCGCTGGTCATCATGGTATGCGTCATTTTGCTCCAAACCGACCGGTGCAGCCGAGCTGCACAGTGCTCTGTTTTCGATTTCCCTAAAAAAAAAAAACTAAACATGGAAGGAAAAGAGCGAAAATGTAACTAGCATAGTGGGAGGTGTGATTGTTTGATCGGATTGGATGTTTAATTTCACTTGATTTCGTGAGAAATATTGAGTTATTGAAGTATCTATCCTTACTTGCATTACTGGAAGCGCGATTCTGCTTGGTCTGGAAATACCGAGGGAATCCAAAACACAATGGTCGCGAGCACTGACCGAGGGTGCTCTGCGATCATGATAAACTAGAAATAATTGAGAAAATAAGGAAACATCAATTGATGATGGTGTATTGTATTGTTAAATTTGTTGCAGCATCGGTAGCCTTATAGATATGACATTATGCTCTGAAGTGTGTCAATTTCACGCATCGCTCAACAATTTGGTTTGTGCATCACTAGGAGGGTGTGCATTCTCGAAACTCTAGTTTGTCATTGTAATTGTAATACAAATACAAAAAATAGGTATTACTATGTGATGTTTTTTCGATTGAAATACATGACGATGGAACTTTTCTACTACTCTGCAGAGGTTGGCCGCAACGTGAATACGGCCGTCGGTGAGCGAGAACTCGCTTGGACAAATTACGTCGCCGTCAAATTCCCAAGTGATTCAGGGAGTGGTGTGGGAGTGGGGCACGTCGCCTCATTGAAAAAGCTGGCGTATTTTCACTAAGGATATGAATTGTAGAATGCTGTAATACGGGTGATTATGAACGCAATATTTGAATGTGTTTTTTTGGACCAAGGGTCAGATCTATTGATTAAGCCGAGACAGTATGATTATACGAAGCCGTTGCAACATAATATCACATATTCGTGACGACGGTCGTCATCGCTGATAAACTTGACGTGCGCGCCCAAACGCATTCAGGGTGAGTGGTGCGACTCTCGGTTCCCTGCTGACATTCGAACTATCATGAAGTATTAAACTTTCATTCGAAATACATGTTGAAAAAACGATTTATCTTTGAAAGCCGCCAATTAGACCTTTATAATAATGCTCCCGATGGGATGGAAATTGCGATAGGAGCAATTTCCGGCGTCAGATGGAATCTGATCAAAAAACTTTCAGAAGTAAAAAAGCCTTAAATTTGTCAAGAAGTACAGCGCCCCTACCGCCGCAATGATTGGGAATGATATTTATAAACATTTTCGAGGATTACTGCATTTGTTTTTCAAAATCCGCGCCGCCGCGCGCGCGGATGCGGATCGAAAATCCTGCGATGTTCGTTGGTTTCCCTCGTCAAGGCCGACCTATTGGTAAAGTCAGAAGGAATTCGAATGTTGGGCCAGTGCCAAGTCGCTGAAGAAATACGTCGACTTTCTCAGATAGTCTGTTATATATCTTTAGGATTCTTCGTTATTCCGATCGTATTTTTCCTCCTTCACTCTCTTGTCTAATCCAGTCAGTCTAGCGTAGGCCGAAATTATGCTAATCACCCCTCCCTCAGTATACAACCGGACTTTCAAAAATCGATCATTCATCATATTCACTTCCACCAAACAATCTGCATATCGAGGGGATAACGCCATTGCGACTCCGTTCTTCAGACCATCCCCCTCCGCTCACACCACTTGGTATCCATTGGCCCCCTGCTCTAGTTTAGAGTTCTCTTGTTGGAAAATTTTCCGGAATTCCAATAACGAGAACAAAGGAGTTTCTCTCTTCATCAATTTTCCAATAACGGCCTTTGTTCGACCTCATTTTCCAATAGCTTATTGGATTTCCAATAAGGATGATCGCGAACTGATTATTCAATATCATTCTGAACGAACGATTTTCGAGGTGGTGGTCTTCACACAAATCAATCAATTCAATTGAGTTTCACCAATCATTGACCCATTCTGTTAATGGAATTCCATTAGCTTTTTTTTCCAATAAGAGGCCATTTCCAATAGGCAACCGCCTCATTTTCGATCGTTATTGGAAAATGAAGGGGAAGGGACCATTTTCCAATAACGATTTTTTTCCAACAAGAGAACTCTACTCTAGTTCCCTTTCCACAGGATCTCCTGCACATGAGCACATCAATCCGTCTTCGCCTCCTCATATCAACCATCTCCAACAATATCCCTGATAATGTTCCAATATTGAGACTTCCAATCCGATTACACTCTGACCTTCTCATCCTCATGGCAATTGTTAAACACTTGCAATTGCAAACTATTTCCGCACGCAAACACATAACAAAGCAGCCAAACAAACAAACAACAAACAAGTCGAGCAGAAATTGAGTAGAAAACTGTTAGCGGTATCGGTTTTCGTTTATATCTTTTCAGGTTCTCCGTAAACCGGCTGAGTGGACGATCGCAGTGAACTGCCCCTACACACTGTTTATTATCGATTGTTTTCGCTCCATGAGCGATTACGCTACACACATATAGTTGCTGAAATTAGAGTTTGATTTCTAGTCGATGCAGCATGACACAATTGGCTGAAGATGTACCATATTCTATTGCAGAATCGGAATAAGATGCACATTTATCCCGAATATGTATTGAGCAACCGTGTATTTCAGATGAAGCACATGGATGTGTTCAGGGGGTGGTTCTGGTATTATTCTGATGTGAAGGACAGGGAGTTATTAACAACAGACAATGGTTGCATAGACATGAACATGATTAGAATTGGTGCATAGGATTGATACAGTGTGACCGTGGAGAGAACAATGGGGATACCGATACGGTAGATATTGATCATGATTATAAAACGACTGGACAACTTTACATTTGTAAAAAAATCAGTTCATACAATGAAACAATTTTGCGATTCTTTAAATTGTTGAATTGGGATAAAAAAGGAATGGGAACCGATTGGGTGCTACAATACATCAAAAAATGGATCACCACACATGCAACCTATCGAAGCATGCATATTTTGGATGTACAAATCAATGGATTCTCGAGATGAATTCGTATCGATAATGTTTCGATATCTGGTGGATAAGTAACAGCTAATCGATACATACAACATATCGAGGAGATATAGTAGATCAGTGTAAAAGGTTGATCATTGGTGAAAGAATGGGGAAAAAAGGGGTAGGCAAGATAATTGAAGTCTGGTTATTGCAGGTGGATGGTGTAGAGGGTTGCTTTAGATCACCCTAACTGATTTGGCGGAGCTCTGACGCTCGTTCTGCTGCTTATCTGTGCGCTTGACGCCGTAGCCGTGACTGCAAATTAGCGGGAATTGAAAAGTCTTTGGTGACAACTGTTGTGAAAGATTCACTAAGTGCTCCAGTATATGCAAGTTTCTTGTGACTATTCCAGCGGTAGAGAAGAGAAGGTCAAAGATCGTGTAGTCTAAACTTGAAAATGACTCACCGAAGTGGGGGCAGCTGCTGCAGCGCCTCCTTGCCACGACGCGTAGCTGCTGCAGTGATTGCGTTATCACTACTTGTAATGCTACAGCTTCGCCACCAGTATGGTTGATTTATCCTACGTGAAAAATTTGTTTCAATGCAACTTTGTATCAAACGAAATTCCTTATATTTCATTCATAATTTTTTTTACATTTGCTGAGTTTTTAATTCAATTCAAAAATTGATAATCAATAAAATCGATATTTCTGATCAAGTACCGTGGGCGTGATCAGACAGCGAGGTAGTGGGCGGGGCGAACTGCCGGGTCTGCGACACGGAAAAGCCCGTCTCTGCCGATCGCTTCGTGAAGTGCATGCAACGAACTTCGCAGATCTATAAGTTAAGGTTAAGGCTAATTGTAAGGCAAAGGAATGTTAGGGTAATATAAACACTATGTGGGACAAATGATCTTAAAAGGCAAAATGATTGCATCGGCCGGGAATCGAACCCGGGCCGCCCGCGTGGCAGGCGAGCATTCTACCACTGAACCACCGATGCTTGCCTGTGTTGCTCGGAAAGAGCGCTAAGGCACAAAAGAGGAACGTTAAGAAGTGAATTGATAAGTTTGAAAAGATGGAAAAAATACTTACAATAATGTAGATCCACATGGATAGGATGAGCATGGAGAGGCCGGAGGCGAGGACGTAGGCGCCTTAAAAATACAATTTTGTTTTAAATCTAGTGTCCTTCCGTAGAAGATGCCCCAGTCAATGCGCATGATGAAAACAGAACAACTCTATGTGAACTTGAGGCGCTTGCGGATCATGATCTGTTTTCTATCAAATATGCGCAATGTGGAAGTGGAATCGGCCGCCAGACGGGACAACTTTATATGATGCAGTACTGGCATATTTCGCATGGTGTTTCAGTAACCAATTGTATCAGTATTCCGACAGTATACATTTCGTAAAAAGCTAGGAAAACAAGAAACAACTACGAATTCACAAGAGTAATCTGGAGTGGCCTCTATCGATTTTCACAAGATACAGTATTCCTCTCGTACCCGTTGTGCTAGAGATGATGGTGATGCGTATGAAGATCACGTAACATATCAATCCGAGCAGCTTCAGGCAGGCGACCCTGATTTAAATTTTAAGATCACTGGGAATCAATTTCCGTTATCTTCAGCTAGGTTATTCTTTTTTTTGAAAACGACTCACGAGACCATCAGTGGTATATATGTTTCAAATAATATCACAACCACGTGAACTCAAGTGTTGCTTGACGGTTCGTTGAGGGCTTGGATTGCAAATTGTCACTTGCTTTGTAACGCGAGAGACTCGGAATTAGCTAATCGCTAGGGTTAAGAAACCTCTCTTCATTCCGCCTTTGTTTTCACAAATCTGACCGGCGAGATAGCACGCTTAATTATGAGAGTCATTTCAGTCTTTGTAAATCAGCCCCCCCCCCCCCAAATATTGAACAGCAGGAGAATGGCGAGAAGAGGTTCTCCGATCGACTGTTTCTGGCAATATGCCTACCAAATGCCGTGCAATACTACTCACCGAAAGAAGAGATGCGGTAGGTACAGGTACCACATCACGTTCTTGATGCCGTAGAACATCAAGTTTACCGCGAAAATCTGCAAAAGCAAGTGTAGGCAGAACTTATCGTATTTCTTTATCTAATTTTATTTAATTAACAAAGATTGCCATGAAATATACAGTAACGAGTTGATTGAAGGAGGGCGGCGGGAGAAGGTAAAGTAACAGTAATTTTCCAATATAATTTTAAAAATACCTGAGCGATGGCCCAGACCAGCCAGAGGACGTTTAGATCGCAGGCTATTGCTTTGATCCAGTTGATACTCGCTGCCAGTCTGCGAAGATTTTCCTTATTTTGCAAACTCTCTCGCAATTTTGTACGAGAAATACTATTTCTCCAGGTACTAGACCGGATGAGAACAATGGCATGATTTTATAGTTCTCATCCGACCTAGTGCCGTTATCGATGCCCTAACAAGACATGACGTAGCAGGGCTTGATTATTCATTATGCGCCCTCTCCCGCCGATATCACCGGTGAGATATCACTCAGAATTTCAATTATCGTTTTTTTTACCTGAGGGCTCAAGAGATAAAATCAGTGGGAGATTGGTTTCAAGTAATATCACAATCATGTGAAACGGAAATGCTCATTGCCGATTCTTTGAGTGGTTCGCATGCCACCTGGAACTTGAAATGGCCCTTGATAGATTCTGAGGTCACAGATCGAATTTTTCGTGAAGCAATCCCTAATCAAGTAGTGATAGTTATGTGAAACAATTCGCTCACTTCTCGTTGGTGTCCTCTACGGGCGCAGCGGTGGTGGTTGCAGCACCTTCAGCAGCCTTTCCTGCTGCAGTATTAGAAAGGTTCTGCTGTAGCAATTGCTGCAGCGGCGGAGGCAACAACTTCGCCTTGGGAGTTAGTGGCTTGCACACGCTCATGTGCATGTCTGGCAACACTGAAAAACATGATTTAATATGGAAATTCTTGTGATTCTACCAGATTCCATAGTCAAGAGCTGAGGCCTCGAACTCTGGTTGATATTTCGAAAAAGGGGAACTAAGAGGGGAGTTTTGAAGTAGTTGCTAATAGGTTTCAAGCATGGGATATGTGGGCGACAGGAAGAGCCCAGCACTGCCTTGTTCGTTTCTAGACAAATACAAAAAATCCAATTCTCGTTGTAGTCAACTAATTAATCTAATTTATTAATTAGCCACTAATTACGGTATTATTACCTGCGACGAGAATGAAACATATGGCGAAGATCTCGATTATGCCGAAGACGATGGTGGCAGTGCGGACATGGGCACAACAGGTCTGCAGGAAGTTGATCTTTGATCTTTGAACTTCGATCCGGGCTCAATGTTGCTTCCAATTGTGAGAACAACATTTGTATGTAGTTGCAGTTCGGATTTGATAGTTAGCTGCACATGTGAAGAACTCCGCAATTCGAAAATATTTCTTGTTAGACTCTCTTTATTTTGTGCGCTCTCTCATCAGGAAAGTGAGCGCGCAGAATGCAGCGAGTCCTTGTCAAGCCATATCTAGCACGCCAATTAGTTAATTAATTAATTATTTAATTAATTAATTAAATTAGAGATAACATGATCGTTGCCCTTTTTCTCTCATAATATCAGCTATTCGCCAACACAGATTCAGTGGCCAATGGCTTCATTTCCTTGGTGCTTGATGACGTTAAATGCATGAAATCGCCCATTTTTCCCTTATGACGCAGTGCGGCCACCAAAATGGACGGGAAAATCACTATTTGTAGCCTCAATTTCCCATCGCAAACAAACCCCCTGGCGCACCTCGTAAACACGAAAAGAATGTTCAAAGATCAAGAGATTCATGAGTTGTCAATGTGTTTCTATTTGATGCAAACACTATATTCAGTGAACATACAAAGATAATGCCACGTATGCATTTTACTAGTGAGGAACCGAAGGATCAAACGACTCGTGCACAAACTTTCAATGAACTTAAAGAAGGGATAACACGAAAATTTAGTTCAGTTAGCCACTATTTGCGTGTGATGGAGCAGAAAGCGCGATCATGAATCACTTTATGCGAAGTTTCACAGACAGCTCTGTGGCTATTTACATACGCGCAAAGTTCATTGACAGCGCAGGGTAGTGGCTAGTTCGTGTATGTTTCACTCGCTCTACATAATTGTCGCCTCTCTTTTGAGATACATTGACTTCAGTTTCCCATTGAGATCAATATCTTCGTGGTGGGAGTCCCTAACATTCATTCGTGTTACCCCTTCTTTAACTATATTCAAACTTGAGATGTACTGAGCTCATCAAAGGATCTAACTGACCTTGTACAGGCTGGCCTGCGGATTGAAGGGCATCTCTCCTGGCTTCATCGGACTCGCAAGGCCCTGGAGTGTCGCCGTGTTCAAGTGCTTCGTAGATGGAGAGCCGCAGAGGCACTGCAAAGTGCATTTTGAGTGCCAATGTTTAACATTATCTTTTGCAAAATTTACCCTAATTGCTAGTGCTTACCAATGAACACAGTGCAATCTAATTAATAGAGTTTAGAGTTCGAAAAACGACCACAGTGGTGAGAAAATGTGAAAATGTGTAGAATATTGCAAATAAACCGCTCTTTCTACGATTGATGTCATAATAAATTGTTGCGCATCGAACTCTATTCATCATACTCAGAGTTTCCCCGAATACACACTGATTCATAACAAGCCGTGTTTTGACTCTACATCAGCTACTCTAAAGGGCACGTTTCTGCACACATTGGGGCTAACGTTCAAAACAGGTGAAACCGAAGCTAACTGCCCCCTCCCCTCTCCCTTTCCTCGAATTGATACCTTTTTCGATGTCTCGCCTCTCCCTTTCGAACCAAACGTTGAATGGCGAAAGAATTTTCACGATAAATGAGATATATCGCCGCTTTGACAGCTCATTCGGAAACAACAAATAGAGAACCGATACAAAATACTTGTATTTCCTTAGCAACATTACGTATTTGTTTTGCTAGTGAAAAATTCGACATCGAAATGAATTTCCTCCACAACAACCCTCCAACATTCGATTTCCTATGAATATAAAAACTTGAAATAAATGCATTGCCTTGAGATTGTATTTAGTCATGTTGTGAAGGAAGCTTTGTCGTGAAGTAAATTTGGTAGTATGTTGAGACTGCAAAATGACGCGTTAACGCCGTGGGTAAAGTTGACGAAACGACGAAACAGCTCGTGATTGGGTTGCAAATAGGCATTTTCGGGAGAGAGAGACATGCTGCGAAAAAATTAATATGAATGTGAGTCGGGGGTTGTTGGGGGGGGGGTGTCATTTTAGAAATCTACAGAAAGGGAAAAGTGATTCAAAACACTGCCTGATGCCGATAATATAGTTCTAAAATGAGCAGATCTGACGATGATAATGTGTTCATCAACCAGAAAGGTCAATTCAGAATGCAGAAAGTACTGTTGGACGGAGTACGAAAATGTCATTGAGCATTATTTATGGAATGAGACTCGCCCTTACTATCTCTCTTACGATGCATTATGACTGACACTACAGTTGGTGCAAAAAATGATAAATTGGAACCGATATAAACCAAGTGATGACTCAATTTCGTGGCCATTCAGAGAGTCAAAGTTCGCAATATACGTGAAAAAGAGAGAAGAAGAACCACGTGAAATTCTCGGAATAGCAAGTTGATTGGGAGCGGCTTCGCGGCTCGATTTGGCCACTGGCGTGGGCAGGTGACCAGGAGAAGAAATGAATGTATAGTTCGAAATGCATGCTGAAGTCTCTTTAGTTCTCGAACTCTCTAGCTACTCGACCGGTGGAGATAGTGCGGGTACTAAAGAGGCGTAGAGCGTTTATCGAACGCTACTGGGGAGGATATGAAGGAAATTGAAAGATTGCCGTACTCTTGCATGTTTGCATGCTTTCAGTGGATGTGAGAGTCTCTCTCCATTCCGAGTGCAAACTCGTAAGATCGATGAGATCGAGATAATATGGTGAACGAAGTTTTGCATTTCTTTGATATTAGGGATGGCAAAAATTGTCTGAACCAACCGCTTCGTTCTCGAGGTGAAAGACAGGAATGAGTCCGAGAGTGAAACATACTCTCACCTTTCGGACAATTTATTATCCGAGAGAGAAATGGTTGGGACAATGAATTGTCCCAAAACAGTGTTCTGATTTTGGACAACTGTTCAAATGTTTTCGAGTAGGTTTCAGCTGCTCATAATAGTTGATGAGCTCTTAAACTATTTAATGCACCTGAAACCTATCCGCAAAAACGGCAATTGTTTTCCAATAAATCATCTCTTTTTTCACCAATTTACAGCTGGGACAATGAATTGTCTGAGACAATTTATTGTCCGAAACTTGGGACAATAATTTGTCTCAGACAATTAATTGTCCCAAATTTCGGACAATGAATTGTCTCAGACAATGGTTCGGACAATTTTTGCCATCCCTATTGGATATCCCTGGTTATTGCCTACCGAAGTGCACCGCACTTGTGCACCTAATTGCTTCCCGGAATAGCTATTAGTTCTAGAAATGGACATTAGTAGCCATATATCGCATTATCCAGTCCAGTCTAAAATGATATGTGAAACATTAAGAAACAGAAGTCCGTTTCTCAAATTAGATTAGTGACAGATGTAGGAGCGTTGTTATTCATCCCGGGAGTCATGAGGTATGTTTGGAGGAAAACAAGCACGAATTTCGATGTTTTGCAAATAATGATTCACGTTCTTTTATGCGGTAAATGAAGAACCTAGAGCAATGACCTTATGTTCATAACATAGGAAACTTAGAAGTAACCATGCCTATCGCAATATAGAAAGAAAGGTGTGCACCGCAGGACCAGATTTCGAATCATCGACCAATTCCTTGAGAAAACATATTTCTGGAAAACGATCCGATTGCTGGGAAAATGGTTCTGTATCTCGGAATCCGGTGTGAAAAGGAGCTAGAGAGCGAGAAATCAAAAGTTGTCAGGGGATGGGACCATCGAAGCAGGGAAATTTGTGCTGAAATGGGAACAGGTGTAGCCTTGATCCCGCCTAGCATCTCAAACCATGAACATTGAACATGGAATCTACGTCCAACGACTATTGAAATGTGTGCTGCATAACTACGTCGAGGACGACTGAACCAAGAGAGGAAACTAATATATAATGGCAAAGTTAAGGAAGTGGGTTATGCAAATGATGCGAGTAGGGACGCGCCAGACGTCAAGGGGGAGGTGGCTAACATATTTAGAGAAAGAAGAATCATTGGGTCCACACTGCGACTCCAAAATGGAGAAGAATATGTCATCGCATAAGCCGATTTGAGGAAATGCTCACGATGTCTCCAGAAAAGTGAAGGAAGTGCAATCATAAGCGTCACCGTATTAACCGATTTGCGTAATGACAGGTATTTCCAGATATCACGGAATGTGGATCATGAGGTTCAAAATGAAGCCCAGCTGAGTTAACCGATTCTGGAAAGTGCAAGCGCAATTTAAATACTTCATTTGTAGGAGGAACAGCAGGAAAACATCACGAGGAATGAAGATAATATTTCCCACATGCTACTAAACTCGGGCCGAACGGGGCGAAGGGAGAGGCTGAAACATACACGAGTAGCTTCTCTCCTCTCCCTCCCTTGACTATCTCTTCCCTCAATCCCCTCCCTCCACCTCCCTCTATCCCCTCTCACCCTTCCATATCCACACGCCCGGGCCTGATTTCCTTGGCAACAGCGAGAGCGGGATAGGTAGGGTCGCCGAGAGGGGAGGGAAAGGGATTGTAACTACAAGGGATAGGGGGGACTTTTAATCTCACATGCACTAACTCTGAAAACTATGACAATTACAAATGCAAGAAAGGTTATTTCATAAAAGCGGAGAAATTATGCTATTATCTTAATGTTTTAATTTTTAAAATATTTTTTCACGGAAAACTCGAACTACAATCGAAATAAGCTGCCTTCAGTGATGATATCCGAAATTTGAAACATAACTTAACTAGGTGTAAATTCAATGAAAGGTAATGATGCAAACAAATCGAAAAAAGTTGTGAAGATCATCTAGATAATATTTGATAAATCACGAAAGTGCAGGGAATTTGTCACGATGGCAGCGTTCGTTTTATTTTTCCAGGTCATTCAGTGTGCGACATAGGGGCAAATAACTTGTGAAGTTGGTAGCTTATTAACCTATCAGCGAGGAAATTAGAGTAATGAATAATGGGGACTGCCGGGATAGATTGAGGGAAGACGGCATGAGTCACCATGGCAGCTGTGAGAAAGTAAAGAAATTAGAATGCATCTATCAAATCAAGGCCTGCTCTACCGGTCCCGTGCCAATTCAGAGTTCATTCTGTCCTGATGTTATCAACGACATATGCGTTTGGCTAACCGCCCGCGTGAAACTTAGGGAGAATTAATAGAAAAAAAAGGAAAACTAAGAAGATATGTGAAGGAAGTAGGACTAAAATTGATAGGTGGTCATCCAATTTCGCAAGTACTAACTGCAAACTCTCGAAGAGTTAGTGCACGTACGAGAAAGGTACCTTTCCAAACGACAGCCTTGTGATTATCTTAAGTTTTTAATTTTTTTAAAATTAGTATTTCAATCAATATCAGCCGACTATCGGAAGTAGCTCTCTCCAGCGATGTTATCCTAAAGGAGAAACACAACCGAAAAAGGCACGAAATAGACGAGGCTGTACAAATCCTAAAACTACAGTCGGGAATATCAGTCAGTTATTTGCAGAACTGATACATGGCGAACGTGCGGGGAACTTATCATGCTATTCAGACCAAGTGTCTTCTTCCAGCCTGGAAAAGTGCAATAGCTTGGCGGCATAGGAACAGTTCACTTGTTAAGTTGGTAGGTGAACGGTCTATCAGCTAGGAAATTAGAGCGAGGAATGGAGATTGGCGCGACAGATTGAGAGAAGGTGGCATGAGTCACCATGGTCGCTGCGATGACGTCAAGAAAGTAGTATAAGGCTATCACGACAAGGCCTGCTCTACCGGTCCCGTGCCAATTCAGCGTCCATTCTGCCCTTACTTAAGCGTTTGGCTAACCGCCCGCGCAAGCTTTGTTGTTGTCTTATTTTTATTGTTTTTTTTTAAATTATAATTTATATCAATCCCAACCGACTATCGGAAAGAGCTGTATCCAGCGATGTTATGATAAAGCTGAAACATAACCGAATTGAAGACTGTGAAAGGCAAATGGAAGATGCAGACTAAATCGTAAAACTACAGTCGGGAATATCATCACGTTAATAGCGGAACAACTAAATGGCTCGACGACGGTAAATTTGTAATGCTACCGAGACCAAGTTTCTTTCCCCTTAGCCTAAGGTTTCTGTTTCTGTAATCGGTTTCTGACGTAGGGACAGCTCACTTGTTAGGTTGGTAGGTTATTGGCCTCTCAACGAGGGAATTAGAGCGAAAAATTTAAATTAGCGCGGCAGAATGAGGGAAGAAGGCATGAGTCACCTTGGAACTAGGTCGTATGACTATACCGTCATGCTGCCTTCGAGATATGAAAACGGTATGGTGTTATAGTTCTCATCCTAGCTCCGTCGCCTGGTAGCTGAGATTTATCGGTAGAATTAGTAGAATTGAGTAACTAAGAGAACCGAGAAGATATGGCACGGAATTCAGGCAACAATTGTTAATGGACACTTCCAATTTCGCAAAGCGAACATTAGGCCGTTTGAGCGCAAATGCAAGGAAGGTCATGCTCTAAACGCATCGTTGCCTTGTTATTGTCTTTAATTTTCCATATTTATTAAATTTTTTTTTTCGAATCACGGTCGACCATCGAAGGGAACTGTCTACAGTTATGTTATCCGAAAGTAGAAACACAACCGAATTAAGTTTGAATTCAATGAAAGATAATTTTTGGAAAAATCATACACATATGTGAGGACTAGAGTTCTCTTATTGGAATCTTATTGGAATGAATTGCATCATTTTCATATATGTTTCACGTGCACTATATAGATCATACATATAGTGCATGTGAAATCTATATGAAAATGATGCAATTCATTCCAATAAGATTCCAATAAGAGAACTCTAGTGAGGACATGTACATTACGGAACTGAGAGTGCAGGGAACTTTTCATGCTTCCCAATCTACTATGCTTGTTCGTTAGTCTGACATTGGTAAACGAGAGCAATCGTGATTGAATGGTATGATTCACTTAGATTGACGAACTAACGGCATCTTAGCGAAGACGTGAGATATAGGAATTGATTCTGGCGCGATAGGCTGGTTAAAATCGGGAAGAATCACTGCTTCCATCTTTCTCCCAACCAGACTTAGTCATTCCACTGGGTACAATGCAACAAGGTGAGATAACCACAGGTTTGAAAAGACGCTTCGCAGAGTAGAGCGAGAATCGATCCATACTTTCGACACTACTTCGGATGAGAACTGTGAAGCCATTCCGCCTTTGATACATCACAGGCGGTGTGAGTTACAGTTAACATCCGGAATAGTGCCCTAGTTTCACCAATGTGATCTCGGTATGCATTCCAATATAATTTCTTCAAAAACAAATATAATGAGGTTCTTCGTAATTCTTATTAGTTATCGATCAAATTAAAGGGGTGCTCCGGGGAATGTTCAGTCACCCATAGAGACATCATGGATGTTGTAGAGCTCACTCACCCGTTCACAGATCACTTTACGACGTTCCACAGGCGCCTCTAAGACTATTTACACGCGCGCAAAGTTCATTGAAAGCGCAGGGTAACGCCTGATTCATTTATTTTTCACTCGTTCTACATACGTATTGGCTCATTACTGGGGTAAAATCGCTACAGTTTCCCACTGAGAGCGCAGAATTTTCGTGGTGGGACTCCCTAACATTCATTCCCCGGAGCACTCCTTTAAGTGCACATGTAAGCTCTTTTCGAAATATCTTTATATATATTTTAAAAAAATTTGTAATGCGATAAATATTGGATAAGATATGCACTCCAAAGCTATGCGATGGGGGTACGCTGTAGGGTAGGCAATTCGAAATCGAATTGTGAATTCGACTTCGAATTGTTAACCCTACTACGGTGGAGAACATTGATCATCGTCCACCAATTGGATGGTCACTACAGATTCGCCTCCAGATGGCACCTTTCGGCACGCAGAGTAGATCATCGTCTGCAAATTTATTCATTAGATAAGCTAACTATGGCGTCGCATGAAGAGGTTTTCCAAAAAAATATATCATTAAAATAAATGCCTATTCAATTTGTATGACTTCTTTTCATTTCCCTTTGTATATCTAATTCTTCTCACCTGTTTATCTGTGTTGAATATCTTACTGAAGTAGCTGTACCACGACCTGAATACGTTGAATCCATCGCTCTTCTAGAAAAGGGACTGATTAGCAAACAAATGACATTGGAGATTGTTCCGTCATAATTACCTTGTGCTCTCACTAAGCACGTGTTGAAGTATCGATATAGGGATGATTTCGCCTAACCTCTACTAATTCTACGTGCTATCTCGCCTGAAGAGGTGAGAGGGAACTCGCAGAATGAAGAGAGTTATTTCTTATTTAACCATCCCTTATTAGTGTTCTAAAGATAAATACAGTATAAAAGATTACCTTGCATAGAGTGACGAATGTAATGTATGGATGGTTGAACCAGCATGAATTTCTCATATCCGTGATCGTAATCAATTTCCCCTTCACCATATCGTGGTCTCGGGCCAAGATCTTCCTGTCTCCACCAACTAAACATCAAAGATCAGAAAGGGGAAAAAATAAGATGACGAATCGTTCAGGACATGGATAGGGTTCTCTTATTGGAACACTATGGATCCCTATTCGAATATGTTTCAGGTGCCCTGCATTAATGACGAGCCTTTTGCGCACTTGAAACATAACCGAAAAAACAAAAAGAATTACAATAATATATTCCTATAAAAAAGGAGAAACAAAAACAAATCATACACAAGACGTAGTTCGCATCGTAAAGGTTGGCTACCAAGGGACCAGTATAATCATCTTCACCGCATAGAAGACGAATCTGCGAGATATAGAGGGGTCGAAAAACGGGTCGAAATAATGTTCCAAATTAAGAGATCAGGACTCAAATTTCGACCGTTAGATTAATGGAAAGAGGTAGGGTAATGGAAGGGTTCACGTAAGACTTACTTTTGCATTGAAACAGTCCGCATTGATCAAAGGGAGGAGGAAAAACAGGAAGAAGGGGATCATCTCGAATGAATCAGTGGTTATGAGGCGATGCTTAAGAAGAGCCGAAACACCCAAACAATTAATCACGCAACCACCACAGATTTGAAAGCTGACAACTGCACGTTATGTACGTGAGATTTTGTTGGCACTGCTCCAACAACATCGCTCCGGGAATCAATTGCGAGAGAGTATGTACATGCGAGTGAGTGTTCGCCTAAAGTTCTAAAAAATACTAATTGAGATAGATTTCGTTCCATAATGCGGCAATTTAAAACAAACGCGAATAATGTTTTGATTCATTTTTTACAGTTATTTTACAGTTAGGTTTCACCGCATTATCAAATTGTGAAACCTTCATCATTGATCAATGTCTCTTTCGATTGCTGCTTAAACAAAACAAATCATTTTCAAAGTTACAGACAGATTTATCGATGTCTATTTTGTAAAAGTGTTGTCTCATCATTTCATGGTCAAAACAAAATTTAAAAGAAAGCGATTGCAACATGTGGGAGTAAACTCCAATGCTGGTAGGATTGCGTATCTCTGTTACATTTCCCGACCGAAGCCACTACCTTTTTGCTGTTCACGACGGGGGCTGGTTAGTACACAAATATAGTTTAGAACATGATGATTTAACCAAAAATGCAATTCATCAAAGTTTAATGTACTCGATATAATAGGAAAATGAAGCGATCACGAGACAACAACTTTACCCAGAAATGCAGTGACCACGCTCGGCGTGATGGAAAAGGTGAATTGTCAAATTGAATAATGGGGTAATCTGTTGAAATCATAGAGAATTCAATCATTGAGCAAAATCGGATTTGATTTGCGCAGCTAGTGGATCAATTATGTAGTCAGAGATAAATCCGAATAGGTTCGAGACATCAATGAACACGAGGATGATATTAAGAATAGTGTAGAGGGAATAGTATCCGAGGTAATATCCACCACACAGCATGTCAAAGGGGGGAAGAAAGCACATTTGCGTGGCAGGGGGATTTTCAGCTCAATTTTGCTTGCTCATTGTGACCAATTCTCAACCCTTCATTCGGTTGGTAGGGAATCTCTCGTCTCACCTCCCACTCGTTTTGAATCGCAAATAATTTTCTTGAAACGACTATTTCAATTTTCGATTACTCTTCAATTTGCCCTTGTCTTTCGGAAGTGAAACCTATATGATTTTACAGTCTACAATCCCATTTCAACTTTATATGTCGCATTCAGTGTGATCATCAATGCAGTTTATCAATAGTTATTATTATTCAATAAGTGAGTGAGTTCTTGCTGTTGAAGCGTGACACAATTATGAAGATTCTGTGGCTTAGAGGCATGATAGAAGCGTATTTTGGCCAGATCATGTTGATTGTCTTGTGCACATGCTCTATCGTCTCTACTTCCCTTCCTGCGTGGCCCTCTCGGAGCATGGCTTCCTGAAGATTAGAGAGTGAATGCATTTTCAGCGTCACTGTCTCTTTGGGGTTAACAGCCCACAGGACTTGCAGCCTCTCGATAAGATAACGAAACGCATTTTTTTCCTCTTCTGACTGGAAACCAGTATGCAGCAACTTGAACAATTCATGCAGGATGTCGAATAAAGCAATCCCGAAGTTCCGGGTCTAAAGTAGAGTAGGGAACATGGTGTACAAACTAACATTTTCATCCTCGACAAGGCTCCATAATTGTTGTAAAAAATGAATTTCTCACCGAATAAATTGGACGGAAAAAATGAATTTCTTTCCCAGCAGTTTCGCGTTTCTTTAGAGCTACGATTGATGAAGTGAAATCTTTCGAGCAATGTTCTGGATACATGCTGTGTAAGAAAACAAACCTCCACCTGATATCATTTCTTTAATAATGTAGTAATAATACTTACCCCCAAATCGATCTCTGCGCAATCAGCCAGATATCGCCTACTCCATGTAAAAAGCTGAAACTGAAATGAAATACATTTAAAAATTTAATTAAACTGTCCGAGCAAATTTAGAGTAGGGACTTTTGTGCAGCGGACAGAAGGTATAGGGCATTTTTTACATCAAGTTGTAATGACAGAGTTTTTACCGGTTAAAAAATATTTCAATATCACACCTTGGCTACAAGTGCTTCTTGTGGATGCTCACAGCTTTCGCTGTTCTCCTGCCAATCTGAAGAGCAAATTAACATACTTACCCCGTTTAAAAACCCAGAAATTTTCCTGCCTATTAAACTTTAACCGTCTTCCAATATTTTAAACCCGCTAGGTTCGCGCTCTACAGATACTACAACTGCCCAGCATAATGTTCAGCTGTGATAGACGGGGCTTTTACGGGTGAAAAAAAGTGTTTGGATCGATGAGTGCCAACATGTACTAGCAGCAATTTCTTTTCATTCCGCAACATAATTGACGTTGTATGAATCGAATGAGTAAATTGGAAATCCGTGAAGCGAGAGTCTTGTCTGTTCAACTCCTTTCTCACTTTCCGGCGGGAAAACCAATTCGTAATCCGATAGCTTTCTTCGAATTCGAGCAGGCGCACTATGAATGCTTCAAGGCCAACTTCGCATACACTTCCATATCAGTTTTTTAATTTTTTTAATTTTGCAGAAATTCAACGACTCAACACATTCAACACAGTTCAATTCAACACAGTCTCCTGCTTCATAAGTTCTCCAAACACGGTAGCAAGAATGTGGCTGAGCTGTACAGGACAGCCCACTCTCTGTAAATTATTTTCGTCGTTAAGGAAACTTACCAGCTTCTTTTCTAATATTTCTGAAATGATATATCATTTATTATGATGAACTCGCGTTTTTTAACTATGTCAGTGATTAGCCAACACACGTAATTTCATCAAAATTCTCAATAAATGGTGTATTCCTATCTCACCATCGAGAAAAAAAATGTTAAAAACCCTGACATTATAATGTGCTCTTGACTTTGTCCGCAAAAAGGAACTATCTCTCACTGGCTCTTGCTCTCACTCTCTCACTCTTGGAGTGAAATAACGGATAAAAATGAGGTGAAGAGGGAGAACGCGTGAGAAAAAGTGTTCGAACGACGCCCGTACCACCCCTTTTATACAGCTATTACAAGTTAAATCACGATAGAACAGGTTACAACAAATCAATTTCAATTACAAAACACGTTTTAACGTCATATGACCAAATTGGTTCTTCTAATTTAACTGAAACACAAATAAAAATGCATGGAAATGAATTTGAAACATAAGTTGGGCTCCTCAGAGGAGAGTAAAGCTATCGAGATGGGGTTTGCGCACAAATGTGCCTAAACACTTTCCCCACAATTCTACGTTCTTCGATTTTTCAATTTCGACTTCGTTCAGTAGCAGCATTAACAAATACGAGAAAACCAGCCAAAAATAGTCGTTTTTGACACTTTAGAGAGAACTCCTCCGAGGAGAGTAAAGCTATCGAGATGGCGTTTGTGCACAAAGATTCCTAAACACTTTCCGCACAATTCTACGTTTTTAATTTTTTCGATTTCGATGTTGTTTAGTAGCAGTGCGCAGAAAGGTGCTAAAAAGCAGCTTTCGATGCCGCTCTTTCCTCTCGTTGATCCGAGAATGAGAGGGATTGGATCTGCCACGCAAATGAGCTTTTTCCCCCCTTTGACATGCTGTGCACCAACGATGATGTAGATCGTCTACTTTTCCTGCAAACATTAAGAGAAATGTATTCGTGGAATGGCTTAGAATGAAATGTATATTCCTTGTTCGTGCAATCTTATTTGTCTAACCAGTGAGAGAGAACAAATAAGAACGTCATTTCTTTACGAAGTCATCAAATAATCCGCATAAACTAACCGATTTTCCCCAGAAATGCTCGATGAACCATGCAGTATGTAGACCAACAGCACATAATATGAATACAATAATAATACAGTACGGAAGGACAAAACCTTCGTAAAACGTGCCTGTGATGTTGATTTTATTTACTTACTGATGATCTATGAGGCTGGTCGCCTAAGAATCGAACAATCGTGTGTTCAAGCTGGCACAGTCAAATTTTGGAAATTCGTAGCAAGGTGTTCTCAAGGGTGCTGAACATCATGGTACACTTCATTTTGCACCAATTCGATCGGTAGAGCCGGGTTGCATGTGCACTTTCACGCATGAATTTTCAGCAACCCAACAACTACTGAACGAAATGATATGAAATTTTTACATTATATCAAATCGAGCATGCAGATTCCGAAAATGTAAAAATAATAACAAATTTCGAATTTCTAGAAGAGAAGACATTATTTTCTCGAATATCAATCAAATGCGGCACTAGTTTTTATATGACCGGATGCTCCGTATTCAGGCGATCATTTTTCGTATGCTATGTGTGGGTTCTCGAGGTGAGTGTTTGTTGCTACAAGTTGTTTTCTATCGAATCCAGCATAACGTTCCCTGCATGAATAATGGAAATTTTGAAAATTAATTGAGTTTCACCTATCATACTTTCCATTTATTCGATCAGCAGTTATGGTTAATACATATTGGAAGTGAAACTCAATTCATTCTTACATTTTTCATTATTCGAGAAGGGAATCTGATGATACCAGCATTTAGAAAACAACTTGTGGCAACAAATAGTCACCTCGAAAACCCACACATAGCATATGAAAAATGATCGCCTGAATACGGAGCATCCTCTCATATAAAAACTAGTGCCGCATTTGCTTGCTATTCGAGAAAATAATGTCTTCTCTTCTCGCAATTCTAAATTTGTTATTATTTTTACATTTTCGGAATCTGCATGCTCGATTTGATGTAATGTTAAAATTTCATGTCATTTCGTTCAGTAGTTGTTGGGTTGCTGAAAATTCATGCGAGAAAGTGTACATGCAGCCCGGCTATACCGATCGAATTTGTACAAAATGAAGTGTACCATGATGTTCAGCACCCTTGAGAACCCCTTGCTACGAATTTCCAAAATTTGACTGTGCCAATTTTGTGATTCTTAGGCAACCAGCCTCCTATGGATAAAGAGGCGGTTCTACACATTGTCGCAAATGACTGATTTAGCTAAAATGTATGTATAATCACCCTCAATCGTTAGCGAGACGTGGGTGAAGCTCTTGAAATGCGGACACATAAGAAACAAAGCAATGACGAAAATGATGCATTAGTCATCTTCCGATCCGATTCGATTCTCCATCCTTGATAGCTCACCTTTTAAAACGCATTCTCCGTAAGAACGCAGCGAAGAAGAAATTGAGACTGCAAGGGATAGGGGGACTTTCAATCGTGCATGCACTAACTTTGAACTCTAGGAGAATTGAATGGAAACGGAAAGGTTATTTTCTAAAGGCGAAGAAATCGTGTTATTGTCTTAATGATTTCATTTTGTTTAAATAGTTTTTTTTTCATAGAAACTATCGAAATGAGACGCCCGTAGTGATGTTATCCGAAAGTTGAAACATAACTTCACTAGGTGTAAATTTAATAAATATAACGATGGAAAAATAGTAAATAAATTGTGAAGATCATCTAGATAATAACGGAATTTGGAAACTCACGAAATTGCTGGGAGTTTCTCACTCTGACCGCGTTATTTTTTACTTTGGCTGACTAGGACAATTATTTTGTGACATAGGGGCAAATAAATCGTTAAGTTGGTAGCTTGTTAACCTCTTAGCGAGGAAATTAGAGCGAAAAATTTAGACTTGTCCGACATTTGGAGGGAAGGCGGCATGAGTCACCATGGTCGCTGCGAGAAAGTAAAGAAAGTAGTATACGCCTATTAAGACAATCGTGTTCTTCCACCCCGGTTCAGAGTTCACTCTGTCCTGATGTTATCAACGACATATGCGTTTGGCTAACCGCCCGTGTGATACATCGGGGGAATTAATAAAATTGGAAAACTAGGAAAATAGGGGGATGAATTAGGTTTAACTTATAGGATAACTTCTATCTACCAAGCACTAACTGCAAACACTCGGAGATAGTGCACATGCGATAAAAGTCACTTTCTAAACACCAGCCTTGTTATTCTTTAAAGTGTTCATTGTTGTATTAATATTATTGCCCGACTGTCGTACGACCATCGGAAGTAGCTGTCTCCAGCTACGTTATCCTAAAGCTGAAACACAACCAAATCGAAGAGTGTAAAAGACAAAAAAATATACGAGGCTGATCAAATCCTAAAACTACATTCGGGAATATCATCCAGTTATTAGCAGAACTGATAAATGGCGAAAGTGCGGGTAACTTATCATGCTATGCAGACCAAGTTTCTTCTTCCAGCATGGAAAAGTGCAATTGCTTGGCGGCATAGGAACAGTTCACTTGTTAAGTAGGTAGGTTAACGGTTTATCAGCGAGGAGATTAGAGCAAAGAATGGAGACTGGCAGGATGGATTGAGGGAAGGCGGCATGAGTCACCATGGTCGCCTCGATAAAATAAAGACAGTAGTATACGTCTATCAAGAAAAGGCGTGCTCTACCACCCCGCGCTAATTCAGCGTTCAAGATGTCCTGATGTTTTCAACGACATATCACGCGTCTTCTGGGAGATTGCAGGACCATGAGGAACCAGGAGCCCCAACTTTCAGCAGCACCCTAGCCAAATTTATTCCAGAGTATATTGGGAACGAGAAAATTTTTGGAGTTGGCCATTTTTCTCAGAACCGGCTTTTAGGAAATTTCGGTTCTGCTTCCGGCTCTGTCATATTTTAGCTCCCAGGTGAGCTAGAGAGCTGGCAAAGAGCTCAGAATTCCCGGAAAATTATTTTGAACAACTTTTATGTTGGCAACTAAGCGCAATCTCACCATCTTCGCTATGAAAAAAATTGAAAAACACTGAAATTCAAAGAGAAAAATAAATCGTACCGGCTGGGGGACCCCCCTCTTAACCACTTTTTGAGCTCAGAATCGAGTTCTACGGTATCGGTTTAGTTTAGCGCAACTCAGAGCTAAGGTCCAAACCCGTGGTGTTTTGAGTTATATGGCCGGAAATCTCAAAAAGTACCGAAATCATGACATTGATATCGAGAAATATACATGTTTACAACCTCTATTCCCACTATTTGGTGTTTTTACAATGTTTAAAACTCATTTACATACAATGGCAAAGAAACAACCCGCAAAAACCTCAATTCTGAAATTTCGATTTTTCATGACTCGAAAAATCGAAAAATTTCGACTTTTCTATATTTCATATGTTTGCACTATTTTGACTCCTATTGGGTCGTCTAAGTGTATTTGGTGATATTTGGATCAACTCCAGTCATAATTCGGCTATTGTGTTGACCTAAACGGATGCTCACCTTCGAAATTCGATAAGTTGCTATTCCGACCACGACTCTTGACCACCACCACAATTCTCCCTCTGGCAGTCCTCCCTCCCCTGCCTCTCTCGTGGTGTGGTGAGAGAGAGTCGGGGTCAAGGGGAGAGAATGAGTCCATTCAATCAAAAACTGACCACTATTTTTAGGTTTTCTTAAAATTTTGATGTCGAAATTGGACAAAATTGTAGATTTGGAATCCTCTCTTTGCGTGCTCCTATCGGTGTATTTGCTAAGCTCGGGATTTACTTAGAGAAAAGTTGAATTTTTAATTTTTTAATTACAAAATTAGTAAAAATGAAGTATACAGGCGTGTTCGTCATAAAATTCTACCCCGGAAAACTTGTTCGGCTAATTTTGGCGCTTCATAGAGCAGAGGAATTCATGAAAATGCGAATTCGACGCAAAGTCGTCTGGAGCCAACGGAAGCTCCACGTGCAAAATGAATATGCCTATCTTCATCAGCCTTGAGAACCCCAAATCACATGAAATTGGAAAATCGACTTTTTTTGCTGTTCCAGACTATGTTCGGTTCTTCGGCAAACGCCCTCATATCACTCAAAACACCACGGGTATGGACCTTAGCTCTGAGTTGCGCTAAACGAAATCGATATCGTAGAACTCGAATCTGAGCTGAAAAAGTGGTTAAGAGGGGGTCCCCGAGCCGGTACGATTTATTTTTCTCTTTGAATTTCAGTTTTTCATTTTTTTCATAGATTGTGAGATTGCGCTTAGTTGCCAACATAAAAGTTGTTCAAAATAATTTTCCGGAAATTTTCAGCTCTTTGCCAGCTCTCTAGCTCTTCTGGGAGCGAAAATATGACAGAGCCGGAAGCAGAACCGGAAATTTCCTAAAAGCCGGTTCTGAGAAAAATGGCCAACTCCAAAAATTTTCTCGTCCCCAATATACTCTGGAATAAATTTGGCTAGGATGCTGCTGAAAGTTGGGGCTCCTAGTTCCGCGGGTGGTTCGGTTTCATGCAATCTCTCAGAAGATGCGTGATATGCGTTTGGCTAACTACCCGTGTGATACATCGGGCGAATTAATGGGACAAATGAAGAACTAAGAAGATAGGGGAAGGAATTGTGTAGGTCGGATGAGAACTATGACGTCATGCCGCCTTTGATCTATCAAAGGCGCTATGACGTCATAGTTCTCACCGACCTAGTGCCGGAATTATAGTAAGACTAAAATTCTTAGGGGAACTTCCAATCTCGGAATCACTAACTGCAAACACTCTCCAGAGTTAGTGCAAGTGCAAGAAAGGTAGCTTTCTAAACGTCAGCCTTGCTATTATCTTCTTTTTTGCATAACGAACGTGCGGGGATTTTGTCATGATACGACCTGAATACGTTGAAGCCATCGCTCTTCTAGAAAAGAGACTGATTAGCAAACAAATGACATTGGAGATTGTTCCGTCATTATTTCCTTGTGCTCTCACTAAGCACTTGTGTTGAAGTATCGATATAGGTAGACTCTGCAAGCTCCGCCCACTCGGCTCTGATACTTTTCGCCGCGAAAGCGAGATCAGGAAAGCAGACGCTTCATTCTCAACCAAATTACTCGCTCAATAAAAAGATTTCGAAAGCTCTTCAAATGCTCTTTCAATGAGGGGCTGGCGAGAATGATCGGATTTATCTAAGTAGGTCAAAATCCATAAAATTGGATGACAAAACACTAATGTTTCATTTTGTTAGTACTTGCGATGTGCCTACGATGTTCGCCAGAACATATGTTATGGCATCAACGTCTACAAGAAAGTATGTTAAGAAAAAACACTAAAAAGTTGACTTTCCTGTTTGTGCTTCGCAATAAACCCCACCGCGATGCACGAAAACCACGCGACAAAGGCGCTCCCTCTCTCCTCCCTCTCCCCTCGCCTGTTTAGATAGATAGATAGATTTTATACATGTCAAGGCATGTGGGGGTGTAAGGTAAGGGAAGGACTCTGGCGCCTTCTGCCATCGACGAGGGGGGGGGGGGGTGGGAAGGCGTTGGATCTTTGGACTCATTCATCTTCTTTTGAGATTTCTTTTTTTTTTGTTTTTTGTTTTTTGTTTTTGTTTCTGCCCCGGCGTGTGTAGAGTGCGCGCGCTCTAGAGAGGATTGCGGGCGCATCGCTCCATCGCCTCTCCTTGCTGGGGTGAGGCGCAATCCGGAAAGGGCGAAGCCCTGCCCAATTTTTTGGCGTTTTGACTCTGGATGGGTCGGAGTTGGCTCCGCCCCTTCCTTGGCTCGTCTCGCTTTCTCCCCTCTCTCTGTTGATACCTTTCAATCACTTCTTTAGCTGTAGCACGATTCAAAGATGAGATATCGATAAACGGTCAAAAGTATGATCATATTAGGACCCCGACGGTTATATTGAGCATAGTTTGGATGGCATGGCTTCATTTTGGCAATAGCCGTTGTGGTCCCTAGATATAGGGATGATTTCGCAAGAAATAACCTCTACTAATTCTGCGTGCTATCTCGCCTGAAGAGGTGAGAGGGAACTCGCAGAATGAAGAGAGTTATTTCTTTTTAAATCATCCCTACGTGTTCTCAAGAGAAATACATTATAAAAGATTACCTTGCATAGAGTGACGAATGTAATGTATGGATGGTTGAACCAGCATGAATCTCTCATGTCAGTGATCGTTATCAATTTCCCCTTGACCATATCGTGGTCTCGGGCCAAGATCTTCCTGTCTCCACCAACTGAAAATCAAATATAAATTGCTAAGAAGCTAACAAAGGCTGTGAAATCACTACGTCGGATGAGAACTATGACGCTATGCTGCTTTTGGTATATCAAATACGACATGGCATCATAGTTCTCAGCCGAACTAGTACCGTCATTCTCTTCGTTCCTGAAGAGAACGACACGATCCTGAAGAGAACGACACGTTCGTCCACTTTGAATGGGCCGTAAGCGAAATGGAAAAACAAGGACCAGTCTTACACAAAACGTAGTTGGAATCGTATAGGTTGGCTACTAGGGGACCAGTATAGTCATCTTCACCACATAGAAGACGAATCTGAAAGCTAGATAAAAGTCCATTCGGGTATTCATCTTGCCATTTGCCATACTTTATCTACTCTCCACAGGTCGAAAAGAGTGTTACAAATGAAGAAATCATCCTAAATTTGCCCGTTAGATGAAAGACACTGTTGCATTGAAACAGCCTGCATTGATCAAAGGGAATATGAGGAACACGAAGAGAGGGATCATCTTGAATGAATCAATGGTTGTGATGCGATGCTTAAGAAGAGTCGGCGTACCCAAACAGTTAGTCACGATGATCGTTTTGAAAGCGGATAGCTGCACGTCATTTCAGTGACGTTATTGATTTGCCCTCACGGCAGATAGTGCTCATCATTAGTTATTAGTTGATACCAACTACTAAGATCTAGGACGGATCTGTACAAAGATATTTCGAGTTGTTGCGCCTTTATCGTTGCGCTTCTGTCGTACCCCAGAAATGTGCTGTCTCCAGTGTTGTTATCCGGAAATTGAGACACACAGACCATGTTTCTTTTTCTTTAACTGAAAATGGGCAATCAGATGGTGAAATATTGGTAGGTGCGTGGTTTCTCAACGAAGAAATTTGAGCGAGGAATTGAGACGCGATAGATTGAGGGAAGACGACATGAGTCATCGGCGCTTCTTGAGAACTCTGGATCAAGTCAAAGCAATGTGGCATGCACCCAATAAGCCTTAATCATCTTAAGGAGTGATCCAATCTAAGATGGGAATGTCGAGCACTCCGCTCTTAACCTATCCTCAACTGTATAATGACAGCCGAAAAATACATTAATTAACACTTATATCTTGGCCCGGTCTGCTGCAGAAATGCCGAGTTAACTTGGTAGCTACGATATATAGAGATAATTAGGTCCTTGTTATTGTCTTAATTTTTCATTGCTTTAAACATTTTTTATTGTTTCGCAGAAGAGACAACGGCATATCGAGAGGAGTTGTATCCATTGATGTTATCAGAAAGTAGAAACAAAACTGTGTTTTCGAGTTTTTTAGTCCACGAACATGACGACGGATATTGGTAATTGCTGAACCGACAAATTACCAAAGCGCGGGAAACGTAATATGTAACTCTTACTTCACTTATTATTTAGTCTAATAGAAGAAAATGAGTGACATATTCATTGAATGGGTGACTCAATTCTTAGGTTTGCAGACTCTTAGTGAAGTAACGAAATCAAAAAAAAATCGTGAGATAGATAAATTGAGACTGCCGCGTTAGATTGTATCAAGTCAGAAATACTCACCTTCTCCACATTTCTACCAACCAGCTCTAGCCAATTGCATTGGAATAATGCAATGTTACTATCACCGGGATTTGAGAGCACACATAATGAGAGCAATAGTCTGACTCTCTCCGTATCACACATTCTCTCGTTGGTGCGAGAAAGCGAGAGAGAATGAGATTTGGAGAGACTCAGACGATTACTCCAGAATGAATATAATCTTTCTTTCGAATCCATCCACCAATGAGATCTCGATAAGTATTCCGCAATAATTTTAACAAAAAGAAAGATAATGATGTTCTTTGTAGTACTAGTCAGTAATCGATCCAAATAACTGCAACAGTAAATTATTCTTCGATATCTTTATTGTTTTTATGAAATTTGTAGTGCGATCTCGATACGTTTAGTATAACAAATTTTTGTATAACATAACACAATTTTACGTTGGATTGCGAATTCGCAATTGATTCGACATTGCCAATCCTATTGCGGTGGAGTACATTCGTCGTCGTCCACCAATTGGATGGTCACGACAGATTCGCCTCCCGAGGGAACCTTTCGACACACAGAGTAGATCACCGTCTGCAGATTAAGTGTTACTGGCTTCTCAACAAATGACCATGTTCACGGTACTAGGACGGATGAGCACAATGACATCATGCCGCCTTTGATATATCAAAGGCGGCATGACGTCATGGTTATAATCCGTCGTAGCGCCCTCTTTACTCTACCTAATATCCAGCAGATCATATCGGAGTAAGAGTACTCATAATGAAGTCAGAGACTAAAGTCATTGTGCCATCCCGAGTACACAAATTTAGGCATTAAAATGCGTTGAAAACTCGAAGATATTAAAATTTTATATTATGTTCACCTCTCGACCAGTTTTGAATCTTTGGCTGAAGTGGTACGACCACTTCCTGAATAGGTTGACGTCATGGAAATTCTACAAAAGTGGCTGATTAGAAATTCAAAGAATGAGATGAATGATCTTATCCCCGCAAGCTATGAACTTTTTTGAAGAACACTTTTTGGTATCTATATTATGCGTGCTATCGACAGTTTGACTGTTGAGAAAACACGCTGAATTAAGAGAGTAGTGTTTTTCCCTGCCATCCCTATTGTTGTGCGTGATAAATACAATACACAATATTACCTTGCAGAGGGTGACGAATGTAATGTATGGATGGTTGAACCAGCATGAATCTCTCATATCCGTGATCGTAATCAATTTCCCCTTCACCATATCGTGATCATTGTCCAGGATTTTCCTGTCTCCACCAACTGAAAATCGGCATCGCTGTTTTATTTCCCTTAGTCGGACAGATCTATCATAGTGCGCGCTAAGGAGAGTATAAATGCCCCTATCTAGCACTATAAGATCTTAGTTGATTGGGCAGCAACGAACGATGGTAGATGTTAGGATGCACTTTATTCAAAATCGCGCAAAACTTTAGGCCCAACCTAATATATAAATGTAAAAGGAGAAAGAAGGAAAAGTCTTACACAAGTCGTAGTTGGCATCATAAAGGTTGGCTACCAGGGGACCGGTATAGTCATCTTCACCACATAGAAGACGAATCTGCGATAGATAAATGCACATAACGTTCGTTATTCAGGTATTCGCCTCTTCTTTTTTCCACGATATTGTTTTTCCCACAGAATGAATGGACGATTACACGAATTATGGACTCTATATGAACAGAGAGATAAAGGGTTCACGAAAAGTCTTACTGTCGCGTTGAAACAGCCCGCATTGATGAGAGGGAAGAGGAGGAACAGGAAGAGGGGAATCATCTCGAATGAATCAATGGTTATTATGCGATGATTATAAAGGGAAGGCATACCCAAACAGTTAGTCATGCAACGATTACAGATTTGAAAGCGGATAACATCATAGAGTTTGCTGGCATAGTTCCAGCAGCATTCGATCCGGGAGAAAGCATGTACTGCACCCATTTTCGATTCCGTACTGCGATTAAATCTTTTTTTTTGAATGAGGGTGAACACCAACGCTGCTAGGACTGTGTATCCCTGCTGTCCAAGGTACGTCTATGGAACGTTACTTTTCGCGATCGAAGTCACTATCAGTTTACCGATCCCTCTGGGGCGAGGTTGGTCGGACTTACAGTTTATAATAATGAGATTTAGCCACTCTTATAATTTATAAAATATGAGATGGAAATAAAGCAATAACGAGACAGCATCTTTATCCGGAACCATATATTATGGAAATAGTGAACACGCTCCGCGTGGTCGAAAAGGTGAATTACCGAATTAAGTTATGTGGTAAACTGTTGAAATCATAAATAATCCAATCATTGAGCAAAATCGGACTTGATTTGCGCAATGATGGGAGCAAATATGTAGTCATAGATAAATCCGAATAGGTTCGTAAAATCGATAAATACTAGTATTAGGTTGGTGCATAAGTTTCTTTCTTTTTTATTTTTCAAATTTCTGTTGGCGTGCCTAGAGTATCATGATTTTCTGAATACCATGTGGTATGGCCATGGCGGTAGATTACTACCATACATTTGATTTGGATCTACGCGTCATCGTGAGAAGTTGATAAGTCTCAGAAAATTATCATCGGAAAATGGCTATTTTGAGCATTTTGCGATAAATTCAGCTTATCGAATACTTGTGGGATTCTGATTCTACCCAATTGAGGAATACTTGGGCAGGAGTTATTTGTTCTACTAAGCACAAAAAATCCGGATTCGAACGTGTGTGTGAGACAAGGTAATCCAAAAAGTGTTGATTTCAGCGGATGAATCAGAACACGGTTATTTCAAAATCTGCAGTTCTCCAACGGGAGGTCCTATCCTTTCCTAAATTTGATAGCATACTTACAAGGGAAAGTACTTCACAACCCATCGAAAATGAGCATTCATCAACGCTGTGTATGGAAGTTGCGCTCATAAATTTATGATCTATGATTGTCAAAGACACTAGTTCTGTAATTGGGCTAACATTTCTAGTACTTTTTCACGGCAGGTTTGGTGGGCTATATCGTATGGTATACCCAGTCAACGTACTTTGTAATAATGTGCTAAATGTAGCCTTTGCGCTATTCCCCGCGGAGTCTAGAGCAATTGAAAAGTCGGATTGCTCGACCTGGTGCGATTACTTCCGAACTAAAATGCTCAATTCTAATTGATAGAATCAACACAATATAGTACTCACTATAGTGTGTACCCATGTCCGTATCAACAGCAAAAACAATTATTTGATTGTCTCATTACGACTACCTGGGGAGGTCAGAATGTTGGTGCATGAAAAAAGAAAGAAACTTTTGCACCAACCTAATATGATATTGAGAATAATCGGCTTGTTTAATCTGTCAGAAATGTGCGAGAAAAGTTGCGTAAAAAGTTGCGTAAAAAGTTCGCGAACTTCTGATTCTCTCCTGTTCGTGTACTCTCTCTCTTTCTCTAACCAGGTCGTTGAAAAGTTCACGAACTTTTCGACGAACTATGTTCGAAAATCATACTTTTCTTTTGTTTTACTTATTTTTATAAACTATTTTTGCTTTTAACTTATGACTTCTTATAATGACAACCTTCCCTTAGCTGGAATAGCTTCAGAATACAGCGTAGTGAAAGTAAACAGGGTTGGAGTATTTTTTTCGAAAATGGGTCACCACTTTCCCCACCCTGTAATGTCAAGCTATTCCATCAGAGGGAAGGTTGTTCTTATAAGCAGTCATAAGTTGAAAGCAAAAATAATTGATAAAAATAAGTAAAACAAAAGAAAAGTACGAATTTCGAACATAGTTCGTCGAAAAGTTCGTGAACTTTTCAAGGAGCTGCGTGAAAAGTTAGAGAAAGGCGAGAGAGCACGCGTTCTTGAGAGAGGGAAAAGGAAGTAGTGATTGTTTACTTCCTTTTCCCTCTCTCAAGAATGCGTGCTCTCTCGCCTTTCTCTAACTTTTCACGCAGCTCCTTGAAAAGTTCGTTAAAAACCGGCATTAATTCGTTCGAAATTCGTACTTTTCTTTTGTTTTACTTATTTTTATCAATTATTTTTGCTCTTAACTTATGACTGCGTATAAGAACAACCTTCCCTCTGATGGAATAGCTTGACATTACAGGGTGGGGAAAGTGGTGACCCATTTTCGAAAAAAATACTCCAACCGTGTTTACTTTCACTACGCTGTATTCTGAAGCTATTCCAGCTAAGGGAAGGTTGTCATTATAAGAAATCATAAGTTAAAAGCAAAAATAGTTTATAAAAGTAAGTAAAACAAAAGAAAAGTATGATTTTCGAACACAGTTCGTCGAAAAGTTCGTGAACTTTTCATCGACCTGGTTAGAGAAAGAGAGAGAGCATGCGAAATGGAGAGAATCAGAAGTTCGCGAACTTTTTACGCAACTTTTTCTCGCACATTTCTGACAGATTAAACAGGCCGAATGTAGAGGGAATAGTATCTGAGGTAATATCCGCCAATGATTATGCAGATCGGCTTCTTTTCCTGCAAACAGGAAATCTATAATTTTGAGAGTATATTTAGCTTGCATCTTTATATTGGCGTGACTTTGCAAGAAATATTTTATTAGAATATCTACGCGTTTAGATTCTGCGTGCTCTCTTACTTGTATTACGAGTGAGAGAGCGCCAATAAGTGAGCAATCGTCTGACTCTCTTCAGTTTCCACGCTCTCTCGTGTCTCTGTCCAGCGAGAGAGCGTGCAAACTGAAGAGAGTCAGACTATTGCTCCAATAAGTGCATCATTCCTTTGCGAAGCCATCAAATAATCCGATTAAATTAACCGATTTCTCCCAGCAATGGTCGACGAACCATACAGTGAGTAGACCAACAGCACATAATGTGAAGACAATAATAATAGAGTACGGAAGGACAAAGCCTTCATAAAACGTGCCTGCGATGTTGATTTAATTGACGTACTCATGCTATATGGACGACGCAGCGGTTCTACACATTGTCACACATGATTGATTTAATTTAAATATATGTACATGCCATTGTAGCACGTGCATACGTGTCATACTAGGGGACGCTAATGAAATTAGACTCCTATTGGACTGTCAGGGATCGAAAATAATCAGCCTTAGTACACCTACCAATCGTTAGGGAGACATGGGTGAAGCTCTTGAAATACGGACATATAACAAACTCAGCAATGCCGACAATTATGAGGGACATGCACTGCTAAAATGGTTTTGGATCCAAAGAATCGTGAAGATGAACACTTTACCTTCCAATTACACGTGATCGTCTTTCTATTGCTCATTTCGAATAGAGAATACCCGAAAATGAAAATTCCGGAGTATAAGTAGACAGAGATGTTCAGCAGGAGAGGTCGTATCTGCTCACAATTAGTAATATTATCCGGCCTGCAAGTAACATTGATTTTTTTAATTATTTTGCATTGCCGGAACAACGTCGGCTGATAACTATTGGTTCGGATGTGAACCGTCGTATGAGAAACCAATCGATGAGAACCAACAAATTTCCAGTATTTTTACAATAAGTTCGAACAATAGGAATGTTTTTGTGAAAATGCTGTAAAGGAGTACTGTTATCATTTTTACCGGTTGGAGTTCTGTTATCATTTTTACCGGTTCTCATTCGACATATTGCCTTAATCACCTATAAAAATCTCTGGAAACTTTGTTTCTGATGTGGATGAAAACTGAGTCGGTCAGGAAAGCAAATAAGTTAGAGTAGTCGATGAGAACGAGCAAGTAGTTGAGCAGAAAATACGTGAGGTAAAATCCGATATAATAGCCTCCGATAACAGCACACACTGGCAGCTTCTTCTGAAAACGAACAAAGAATGTGGGTTTACTTCTTGCTTATTTTGTAACACTTTTTAAAATAGATTTGCATAGTAAACTGCATACGCTTGCCAAAAAGTGTTCGTTTTCACTAGATTTATAATTTGTGCTATTTTGAGTGTTAAATGTGCCTAATTGTGCCAATACGACAAGCAAATCGAATGCTTGACTTGACTCACTTTGCAATACCCAAGGTGAGCGAGTGCACTGGCGATTAATATAGGCGAAATAATGGCAACAGCCACGGTGATTAATACGTATGGAAAGCCGTAGTCGTCATCGAATATTCCTGAATGTACGATTTGAATAAAATTGAAGGAAATCATGATTGACACGAGAACAGCGTACTATATCAGGTTTAGGACACCAACTGATAATATGCGTAACATAATCACGCCATCAGCCATCTTTCAACACTCACCGTAGCTCTTTTCTACATGGACGAGGGTCTTGAAGTGACCGCGCGCGATAGGCTCGAGCAGGATGATGGGGATGAGTGAGAGGAATTGCTGCAAGTTGAGTAATGTCAATCGAATTGGGTATGCGATGTATGGCACTCCAGGGTGAGAAAGAGATCCCGGCTTGTTAAGGCAGACTTTGAACGCATTCAACGCGCCACTCCTCCCTCTCTCAAACCCGGTGAAGTTAGCGCGCGCTATCTCCCCAGCCTATTTATGCGAGCGGTTGCGAAACGAGGGCTCCCCCCTCTTTAGCCACGCGATCCCACAATTAAGTAACCCTCTCACTGAAAAATGGAATAAATCTTGGTGGTTTGAATAAATCGAGAGCCCGCGAAGCAGCCATGCGCCGCGTGTCTTTCAAAGTTCGTGTCTTCATTGCGCTAACGAGCCGTGCGATATAGAGCGTAGAGAACTATATAAATTATGTTCCAATTTCCTTATTTTCAGCAATGTATACACCCACCTTACAGCCAAATTTCACGCTTTTCCAGGCATTTGACATGAAAAAAAATGACGTAGACAATCGAATAGCCATAGGAGAAGATAGTGAGAGACAGCTTCCGTTGTTGCTCTGCATCCGTTATGTTGTTTACCATATCTTAAATGGAAGAACACTATTATGGAAAGCAATAACCATGTGCTAGATATGTAACACAGGAAATAATTGTGGGAATAAAAAGGTGGGTGCAAGGACCCTTTCCCGCCCACACAAATGCCTGAGTGCATGGTAGGAATGCCACTCACTCTCTTACGGCCCCACCTATAATCCGATCGATATTTACCCCCTGGTCGTGACCTCATCCCGTCCCACCCTGTCTGGCATTTCTAGCGTTCTCTGTGCCAATATAGTGAGGATCGGGTCATTGTAAAAAATTTTTCGTTCCACGTTCGGGTAGTTATTTCGAAGTTTCAATAATTTCGAAATAGTTACCCACTGGCTGTGGCCTCATTTTCATCTCACTTCCGATCTGACTTATTTTCGCGTCCCTCTTCCCATTACTTCCTCCCCTCTCCCCCACCTCATCCCCTACCTTGTCCCCCTCTTCTCGCGTCCTTGTCGTGTCATTGTAATGCGAATCTCTCTGAAGAAGGTGCTGCGCTTCTTCAGGAAGCCCAAGCCTATCATAATGTCAGAGGTAAGTATTTTAGTTCCTTAGTTATAGCTAGGAAAGACCTGACAGTAACAGCCTGTCTAGAATCAAAGATGCGTATGTAATGTGTTTGATCCGTGAGAGAGCACGTAGAATGAAAGAGTAATTTCTTGCGAAGAGATACAATTATAAGCCGTTGAATGATGCATCCGGCAAGGTATATTTGTTCGTAATCAGTCTGAACTTGAAATTTGTCTAGTAAACTCTTATGTTCTATCGTGTTTTCGTGCCATTCATCGTTTGATCGCTAATCTTTCAGACCGAGCGTCGCATCGTCAACGATGGGGAGATGCATCGGGAGAACTCCTTCGTTATCGTCATCAACAGCCGCAAATTCAACCCCGAGAAGGTTGAGTACCTCAAGGCGGCCATTCGGAGACTGGTGTGTGGTGAATACAGTCGAAGCTATGGAATATTAAGCGGACATTCCCCGAATTTGGATCTCTTTGTTTGGAGAAAGTGTACACATCTCAGTAGCAAAGTATTCTCCCAGTTAAAAAAAATGAGCATACTGTAAACGCGTGTTTACAATGATACAGAGCAATTCAATATGGGCGGAACAGATTCGATATGAAAAATTTCCAGGTGAATCCTCGTGCGGAATTCGAGCTGAAAAACAAGGGCGAGATCACAATTAATGAGCAGTTGATCGTCATTGACAAGGCGGAGATTCCGCAGTTCGCAGAGCGAGAAGCACTGCTGAAGGCAGAGCATCGACCTGCCAGGGTGAGCATAAGTATATTAGTAAAATGGGGTTAAACGGATTGTCAAACCGAAGTCGTTATTTTCGGCATTTCCAACTATGAAACTTGCCGGCTTGCCGAGTCCGTTTTTTTCCATCCCTATAGATTTGGATGAAATAGGGTTGAAACTTCAATATGCGAATTCGATTATTCTTTGTAATTAAGTGTGTTTTATTTAATACATAAAAATTACTGTTATGGGATCGAACACATTGCCAGACCTTAGTAATTACATATGAGTACAACCACATTTGTCCATTCCAGACGAGTAAGAAGTTCTTCTTCGAGAACACTGGCAGATTGACGATCTCCACGAAGCTCTACTTCATCGTCAGAAGGTACAGCGAGTTCATGACTACGGGAGTACTACGCTTGCTGGAGGAGGAGGGAATAGTAAGTGTATTCCGGTGTGAAAAATCGATGCAAGATGACGTTACTATAATCCGTAATTCGAAAATACGATCTTTACATTGCTTGACAGGAAAAATTTTCATAGACTTTAGTAAAGTAAAGACATACAAATTGTTTTACCGCCAACACTTTTCAGACCAGTACTCCTGTCAACCTCAAGAAGAATACGGGACGAATCACGAAGAACGTGCAGATCATTCATGGATTGGGTACGGAGGAGACAAAGGAGTTCGAACTGAAGTAGGCTATCCAACTACAAGTTGTGCATTTGATAATGGAAGAATGTCCTCAACATTGAATACAAGGCATAAACGAGTGAATAACATCCCCCAATAGAAACATTTCTGATTCCAAAATGAAATCATTGTAATGACTAAAGCTAAATGAGCGTTAGTCAACAGACATCAATTAAGGATGTAATTAAGACTTGTTTAATGCAAATTTCAGATGCATCAATGACGACATCCAGGAAATCTCACAGTTTCACATGGGGATGATGGCGCAATATGAGATGACAATGGCGAGTTGCCTGTTCAGAAAAAAAAATTGAAGAAAACTGAGAACTGAGAACGATGTTTTCTTAACAGTATCCTCGATAAGCGCATACGTTGTATCATGTAAATTGGCAACAAAAATCTAAAAAAAACATAATCGCTCGAAAAAATATCATCATACATTGATGCAAATTCTTGCAGGACGACGCTCGTTGCTTCGATCTCTCGCTCTCGGGTATTCCATGCACTCCAGTTCAGTAAATCAGAAATCACTTTTTTCACTTTTTTGTCCGCTGTTTTTCTCATGAATATTGCTGAATAAATATCACTCTGTCATGAAACGCCGCTAAGACTAACTCTTGCAATAATTGTCAATTGATGTCCGATGATTAATTAACGTTGAATCGTTGAGTGCTTCCTATTACTCCATGACAAAGTCTACACTTTCTGAACCCATGACAGAAGCATGATCGAAGCGGTCACCTTCCGCTTTTGATCATTTCATGATCTTCAGTTCAGTGTTAACAATAACAAAATACCTTCTGGTAAAATTGATTGCGAAAGCGATGAATACAAAGAAAAGATTGCCTCACCACTGACTTATGTGCACATTTCACTTCTCGCCCTGATGAGTGTGCTCGAGTGAGAATTGAAGTGCGCTCGCGATTGGTTCCATGTTCGATCCTGATTCCCCCAATTACAAAGCGAATGTGAGTATTTTTTAAAAATTTCGAGTAAGTTCGAGTTCGAGTAAAAAGCTCGAATTCGCTACTGAAATTGACTAAGAATTTGTAATAAAACTATTACTCTCAATAGTGGGTGAGAGCGTGCACAAAGTAAGAAGAGCGAGAGATAAGATTGACGGCACTAGGTCGGATGATTACCTTCGGATGATAGCCACAAATTAAAAGCTTGCGTGGTATTATCCCTGAAGAATTCCGAACGGTGTGGGAACATACCTCGGAATACCAACATAATGATGTGGTTGTTGTTATCATCCGACTTTGTGGCAGAGTCAGTGGTGGAATTGCCTGATTCAGATTCAACGCAGTGTATTATTCGCACTTCTGATTCAAGCGGTGATTTCCTTTGGTACTTCCGTTTATTTTTTCTGCATTTTCTCATCCACACTCGATTTCGTGAGTTTTTGTTTTTCGTTTTCTTGTTAAATATTATTCTATTCACTTTATACTTTATTGTACCTTGACAAAATCGTCAATATGTTGTGCTGAATTATGATTTCTTGTGTGTTGCTACCGAGTATGAAAACAATGCAGATCCTTCCAATGCTCTCTACTATCCTTTCCATCGGTGGCGCTACCGCAGGAATGTTCGCAGTAATGGAGAAAAGTCGGTGTGCTTCCACGTTTGTGATGATTCTACAAGTAAGCCTTTTTTAAATGCTATTTGTATTTCTTATCTCGGGAAAAATAAAATGTTATTTGTATTAGCTTGATGCATAATTTTCGATACAAGGTATTTTTGAAGAGTTCTCGAGAAATATTTGCCTGAGTTTGATAATACCCTGGCATTATTTGGGACACTATTGACGCACTACAAGTGAATGCGGGCGTACGCTTCCAGAGAACACTTAAAATCAGATCCTTCGCTTCTCTCAGAATAGTTGTGGGGACAACACTACTAATTTCGCCCTTCAAAATTCTACAGTGCGAATACTGTAAAATACTGGTTGAGCATGTACGTCTATAAGTGCGCTATGAATATCACACATGCACTAATATCATACAAACACGCTGAGAATAGCTCAAGGCTGAAGCAAATTATGGCTCGAAAACTAGAAAACGTATCGAAAATTATGCATCAACCTAATATTTCTTATCTCGGAATCGACTAAACATTTTTTTGAATTAACCTGCGATTTCCATTACCTAATTTGGGTAGTGGACACAACGGCAATGGACAAAACGGCAACAATTCGCCGTTCGCTTGCGATTTGTGATAGCGACATGTTAGTTCCTTCATTGTTACCAGTGTGTGCTCCCCTACATTTACATAAGCAAATCCCGTTACCAGGCGATCTTGAGTTTCACTCCATATCTATGTTCATGGTCCAAAATGGGCAATTTGAGTGGAAAATCAAGGTTAGATATTCATAAAATGCCGTAATCAATTGATCTACATGTTACTGGTTTAAAATAGTTTCTGGAGTACTGGCTCATTGGTTATATCATTTGGCAATTATTTAACCATGAAATTCCACTCAAATTGTCAATTTTGGACCATGAACCCCGGTACATAGATATGGAGTGAAACTCAAGTTCGTCTGGTAACGGGATTTGCATATGCAAATGTAGGGGAACACACACTGGTAACAATAAAACACCTTTCAAGTCGCTACCTTGAATCGCAAGCGGTTGGCGAATTGTTGCCGTTTTATCCATTGCCGTTTTGTCCACTACCCCCTAATTTGCAGTTTGTTCATCTAGCCTACATGGCGTTCTGCCTCAGACATTTTGCGTTTTTCTTGCCCTTTGATGGAGGTTAGAAATTTGAAAAATGTTCTATTGTAAATGACTCATAAGTGTCGAGTAATCCCACCACGATAGATATATTTACCAATCATGTTATCAGGTTGAGCATAAAATTTTGCGCGATTTTGACTAAAGTGCATCGTGACATCTACCATCGTTCGTTGTTGCCCAATCAACTCAGATCTTTCTATGCTAGATAGAGGCATTTATACTCTCTTTAGCGCACACTATCATAGATCTGACCGATCAAGGGAAATAAAACAGCGATGCAGCAAAATTCATGTGGCTAACCAACTACATCACTTTGAAAGGATTATTATTTCTTTTTAGAACGGAGATAGGACCCTATAAGCATGACAGGCATATATTGTACTGTTAATGTTGAGACTGATCAGCCTTAAAGGGCCTACTAGAAATAAGCGCGGAATCAGAATTTGAGTTTTCATGATGATTGTTAAGATAAGTTTTTGGGGTACTGTATCTGTACCGACAGTTCTTGGGGTTTCAATTATTTATGAATGTGAACTACCTTTCTAGTACAAGTCAAAATTTCATTTGGGAGAGAATGCGGATCTCCATTCATGAACAGGGTTTTTTCGGGGTTTAGGTGTCCAATTTTGAACATCAAAATACACACTTTTGACGTTTTTGTGCTAGCCACGTGGTTTGAAGGGCGGTTCTTTCGTGCTAAAATTAACGAACAACCCTTAACCTATCACTCAATAATTAGGAATATTGTGGAGGTCGCTACTTGTTCTAGGGTGAGCAGTGCTTGAAGACCCTCCATATCAGCGTTTTAGACATTTTCAGTGAAAAATAATTCAGGTTCAAATGTAACTTTTTTAGATGAGAAAGCCAAGTGGTTTCTTAAATATCGTTGCAAAAGAGAACCCTGTTGGTAGTTATATCAGCGCCCATAGGTAGCTGTCAGTCTCGTTAATCCGCTAAAAAGGTGATTTGTTTGAGAGAACTCTGATTTTTCTAAGTACCCGTGATTCATTAACCTATACGAAGCGTATACTGAATTCCACAGCTCTCTCGTTTTGTTACTAGGTAGTGCCCGCCTCGGGCTTCTGAACAAACTTGATGAGCTTCTATCGAAAAATTCCTCGGCAAAGTACAGCAATTTAAAAGAAAATCAATATTTCTCTGAAAAATCCAAAGTTATGCAGACTTTGATTTCTCGCAAAGTAAAGATATTTGTTCTAGTTAAAATATATTATTCTAAAGGTTGAACATGTCCCTATATGAGAGGAATCGGGAGATACTCGAGATCTTTGGGCCATGCCGGGACGTGAAAATTCATGATCATCAATCGGGCCGAAAACAACGTGAATGGTATTTCGAAACGTGCCTTTTCAAATGGCGTTGGTGCGATAAAGATATGAAACTTTGCGATAAAGATATGAAAAAATAGTCAACATATGAAAGAAAGAGAATTGTTCGAGGAACATTTTGCTTTCTCTGGCTGGGTCAGAAACGCTAATTTGAAGCCAGGGGGTCCGATTTGGTGAAAAATTTTGCAAATCACGAAATACCAAAAAGGTTTTGGGATTGCATGCTTAATCGATAGGTCCCTATAAGTACTGTTTCCTGTCAAAAAATGAAGGTCTGGAAGCTATGCGTAATAATGTTGCTCTCGTTTAAGTACTACCCGGCTAATGGGTCGGGTATAGACGGAATGTTTCCTATATCGCTATAGGGTCATTTAGCGTCAGAATTGAATCAATACACTGTAGAAACATATTTCGATACCAGAAACACATCATTTTCATGTGCATTCGCTCATAGCTTCGAATTGTAGAAATTACGAACTAAAAACTGGGAAGGTGCAAAATACCCGGTATGTGGTGTCCATTCAACGAAGAATCCAATGAAATGTATTGGATGTAATGTAGAAACAATTTCTAGAGCAATTGACAAAGAATTAACAAAGCTGAAACCGATGTTGCCTCATTGGTAATCGAGTAATTGCGAAACACGACTCCCGCAATCGATTTTGAGATATCGATTAGTGAGTGACAACAAATTGTAGAGTATTATGTGCGGAACATTTTATCTGTTGAAAGTAAGCTTCTATCTTTCCATATACGCGAGCTACAGTGCCTAGAAGTAGACAGAAAACGACGGCGGAGGTGCGCGAGAGAGCGCCAATTGGAGGGGAGGGAGAGGGAGGTCGGGCGGAGAGAGCGCCAATTGGAGGGGAGGGAGAGGGAGGTCGGGCGGAGAGAGCGCCAATTGGAGGGGAGGGAGAGGGAGGTCGGGCGGAGAGAGCGCCAGACGGTTAGAGCGCGCGTTCTCGAGGGATTCTAGCCCTTTTCTATCCAACTTCTAAGCACTGTAGCTCGCGTATATGGAAATATAGAAGCTTACTTTCAACAGATAAAATGTTCAGCACATAATACTCTACAATTTGGTGCCACTCACTAATCGATATCTCAAAATCGGTTGGGGGGTCGTGTTTCGCAATTATTCGATTACCAATGAGGCAACATCGGTTTCAGCTTTGTTAATTCTTTGTCAATTGCTCTAGAACTTGTTTCTACATTACATCCAATACTTTTCACTGGATCTTTCGTTGAATGAACGCCACATACCGGGTATTTTGCACCTTCCCAGTTTTTAGTTCATAATTTCTACCATTCGAAGCTATAAGCGAATGCAGATGAAAATGATGTGGTTCTGGTATGGAAATATGTTTCTACAGTGTATTGATTCAATTCTGACGCTAAATGACCCTATAGCGATATAGGAAACATTCCGTCTATACCCGGCCCATTAGCCGGGTAGTACTTAAACGAGAGCAAAATTATTACGCATAGCTTCCAGACCTTCATTTTTTGACAGGAAAGAGTACTTATAGGGACCTATCGATTAAGCATGAAATCCCAAAACCTTTTTGGTATTTCGTGATTTACAAAATTTTTCGCCAAATCGGACCTCCTGGCTTCAAATTAGCGTTTCTGACCCATCCAAAGAAAGCAAAATGTTCCTCGAACAATCCTCTTTCTTTCATATCTTGACTATTTTTTCATATCTTTATCGCAAAGTTCCGAAAAACAGCTCCAAATTTCGGTGTTTTCAGAAAAAAAGTGTGACTCCGCCCACTTCGAAGACGTACCACGTCGATAAAAAAATTATCTTCGGAAAACGGCCAACGCCATTTGAATGAGCACGTTTCGAAGTACCATTCACGTTGTTTTCGGCCCGATTGATGATCATGAATTTTCACGTCCCGGCCTATCTCGAGTCTCTCCCGATTCCTCTCATATATCGACATCAGGACAGCAGATGTTTATTTTCGCAAAAGAAACTGCTCGAACTCAAAGTTGATAGCCAAAATCGCGCAAAACTTTATGCTCAACCTAATAGTTACCTAGAAAATATCTGTGAAAACACAAATTATGTTGGAAACGTTCCCATTCACTAACAATCTAATATTGAATTCAGAGAACACTGCCAAATCATCGAATGAGAAAAGGGTAAATCCATTTGACATATTCACTTTTGTCTCTTCTCTCCTCTCAATCGGATTAATTGGTAGGCATATGATGCCTAGCTACTCCTCTTGTTGACAGCTACTGAAGCATCGTGATACCTTTTCCAGAACTGTAAACTTACACATTTCAGCGTTCCCTCTATGCACGATCTGCGCATTTCCATTGTGGTTCACTGACGACGAGAAGGACGAGATCAAGCCAGATGCAGTACCAAATCGAAGTGAAGAGAAAGGACCAAATCAGACTGGACACCTTGTCCACCTGTCCACCATGACATTCTCACATTGTGAATATCCCAACCCAGATTGTAAAATTATTAAGAATTAAGAGACATTCACGAGAAAACGCAACTTTTGGGAGGGGCCGACGGATGACTTTTTTGCAACCCCTCAATATTTCGCTGGTGAAGTTCCCATACCGAGTGCTGATATTTGGCCCAATATGAAGGGATCTGGTGCACTTTCCGAAAATTGCCACACCTGGCCCAAAAAAAATCGAAAATTTCAAATTTTTGAAAAGTACGACATTATAGGTTTTTTAGGTCCATTTTTTGATAAAAATAACGAAAAACTTACTTTGAAAGCGATACGATGCTGATACAGTGTTGAAAACGCCGATTTTCGACGATTTTTGGCCGTCCTGAAAAGTTTATAATGCACTTTGCAAAAACAAACTTTATTTTCGGATTCTACGTGAAAAACTACGTGTAATATTTAGTTTTTCGAACATTTCGATCCATTTTGAAAATAATGAAAAAATATTTTTCGCCAGATGGCTTCCAAGCCAATCGGAAATGATTATATACGTTGGATATAGTAATTCTGAGCGAAAAATGACGTTGATTAACTTCAAATAGCAATCTCAGAGTGTACCAAAATCGCAAAATTTCGAAAATTTTGAAAAATATCGCATTTTTTCGAGTTTTCAAATCATGAGTGTGTTCAGTCGAGCGGTATATGTACAAAAACGATGTGAATATGCATAAGAAATACATAATACGTAATATGAGGCGTTTACGACGATTGAAAACCTAATTATGACGAAAAATAGCGATATTTGGGAAATCAGAGAAATTTGGAATTTCCAAAAGTACAAATTTCAAGATCAAGACTTCAAATTGCCTGATCATGATCTCAAATTGTTTGATTCGATATATGAATAAGTTTCGATGTTCAAAAGAGACCATTCGGCATGATTTGGAGAAAGTGTGATGGTTTTTCTCTGAGAGGTTGCTCTAGAGTCGCCATGTTCTGGAAACTATAACTTCCGAGCGCACCGTATCTTTTTTTTTCAACACTGTATTAGCATCGTATCGCTTTCAAAGTAAGTTTTTCGTTATTTTTATCAAAAAATGGACCTAAAAAACCTATAATGTCGTACTTTTCAAAAATTTGAAATTTTCGATTTTTTTTGGACCAGGTGTGTTATTTTTCGGAAAGTGCACCAGAGCCCTTCATATTGGGCCAAATATCAGCACTCGGTATGGGAACTTCACCAGCGAAATATTGAGGGGGGTTGCAAAAAAGTCATCCGGGAGTTGGTACGATTTCTCGTGGAATGTCTCTTAAGAAGATTCTATTTTTAAGGAGAGATTGCTCGGGTTCTCTTATTGGAAAATTTCTGAATAATTTTCAGATATGTTTCATGTGTGGTATACAGGTCATATGTATAGTGCCCGTGAAACATATCTGAAAATGATACAAAAAATTTTCAATAATATAACTCTAGAGATTGCTTTACCGTGCATTACAGGGCGCTGAGAAAGTATGGCAACAAGGATTTAACCATGTATTTTCTTTCAAAATCATCGAACACTTTTGAAACGGTACACAGCATTTATCAGAGCTATTAGGAACATAAGAACGATAGGTTATTCTATCTGACCTCCGTTAGCCTTGATGACAGCCTTGAGACGAGAAGGAACTGACTCGACGACGGCCCGAAGGTACTTCTTTTCGATCTTGTCCCATGCCATCTAAAGGGAGTTCTTGAGACTCTCCAGATTCTGATGGCGGGTGGAGCAAACATCCTTCTCCAGAACCGATCACGCATTAATGTCGAGGGGATTCAAATAGGGGCTGTTGGAGGGCCATTCATTCTATGGAATGACATCCGGAAAATGGCTCGCACACCAGTTCTTGGTGAGTTTTGCGGAATGGGCGAGTGCAGAATCTTAGTGGAAGGTATAATGGCGTCCTTTGAAGTGGGAACGTGACCAGGGAAGAAGAGTCTTCTCCAAGATCTGCTTGATGTAGTAGTGCTTATCGACCTTCACACCGGGCTTGACGAAAATAAGGGGAGTCCTGCCGGTGGCACACACTCCTGCCCAAACCATCACTGACTGCGGGTGGGAAACTCGAGAGATGGTTTTGCCCTAGCATTGGCTTGCTGGGCAGACTGGGCAATCACTCTCGTGTTCTGACTGTTGAAAGCCTGCTCCACCGTGAACATCTTCTCATCCGAGTAGACAGTCGTGAGATGTTCGGCCCACGCCAGAAGCTTCTTCCATCTCTTCAGTTTCTTTTCCTTGTGAATGCCAGTCAGACCATGGCCCTTTCGCATCTTCTAAGGGTGAGACATGAGTCCAGAATGGACGATCTTGCGGACCGAATTCTCGTCAATCCCGAGGTCATGGGCTATCTTCCTCATAGATCTCTTGGGATTGCGTGCAACTCGCTTCTTCTGAGTGACAGCGGAGTGAGGTCTGCCCACTCTAGGACGGTCCTTAGTCGTGCCAAGCTCCTTGAAACGGCGGATGGTCTTGAACACGGTCGGACGGGAAACACGTAGTTTCTTCGAGATTTCAGCTGGTCTCTCTCCAGTAGTCCAAAGGTCAATAATTGATTGCCGGAACTGCTGAGGTCGAACCATGACTAGGGGAAACTACTTGAAGTGCGCGTTGAATACCTCTTACTATTTGCTAAATCGTGTTATAGCATTAACAGGTTTCCAGGAATGATGAAATATTTGAGTTCAAACTTTGTTTGCATACTTTCTCCGCACCCTGTATAATTGTAAGGACAAGAACCATCAAACCAAGGTTCTCTTCCGACGCTGTATTTATTCTGCAATAATAAGATATAAATTATATATACGTGTATTCAATTGTCTTTGTGTACTTATCAACTCTGTGTAAGGTCAGCCTTTTTGAAATGCATTGCCACAGTCATTGCTTATTTATTTATCCATTAGTGTTTCGTTTCTTGTTCTTTGTATTGAAATTGGGAAGAATTGAGCATCGCACGTGTACGCCTGAAATTATTGGGGTGTTCCAAAAGTTCGATGAATTTTTTTTTCGAAGGAACTTAAACTCCGTCGTATTGATTGTACATCCCAAATGATAACACTGTTTAATAGAGTAAGCATTACACAATCACGTGATCCATGGAATTTGCATCAGCTGCTCTCCTCTATTTTTAAGAAACTTTTAAATAAAGGGTACTTTTATTTCCCATAATCACTTTTTCGTCTTTAAATTTTTCCTGAACGGGAACGCAAATGGTTGACGCCTCTAACTAACTAGTTTTGTAATACATGATCCCACAATTCTTTCAGCGTACTGTATGTGCGTCATTCATTTGTGTTTTATGAGTGTTTGCATTCGTTACTGATCATACTCAAACTGAACATCTACGGTTCTTTCTTTGCGCGATCAAATCGAAACCCAATTTGAATAAGCGCTAATTGGAGATATTTAGGGGTACTCCATGTTTCTTTGTAGGCATAACATTTGGTGATCTTGGAAGGAAATATAATGAGAGTAATTTGTTTGAGTATGAAATTTCATCGAAAAGTGGAAAGTATGAAAGATGAAATTTTTCATTTTTTTATTGTTGAAGGCACAGAAGTAGTCCAAGTTCTTTCAGATTTAGCATACATATTAAGCTATGCGTGCACGATAAAACTGCGAGGAAACTAAGAAGTTCTCATTAAGAAGAAGCCGTACATAAATACAACAATTTAGGCGAAAACGTTATTTTGGGTCACTCCGGTGCCCATTACATAAACTTTTGTCATAAACAAGGGAGAGCAGATGATTTAAATCCCTTCGTTAATGTGATAGGGGAATGATCGCTCTATTCAATAGTGTTAGCATTTGGAATGCACAATCAATACGGCGGAGTTTACGTTCATACGAAACAAAATTCATCGAACTTTTGGACACCCCAATAGCTGCACTTCTTCACTTCGCCTGACCATCTATATATAAAGCGCAGTGAGTCCGTTTGACTGGATTGCGAAATGATTACGTAATGTGGAGTGAGAGAGAGATCGCGCGTCAACAAGTTGCGAAACGAGTGATTGCGGAACCTACTCTGCTAGGACGGGGCCCCCACCGAAGTCGGGGGGGGGGGGGGCAGCCGGACCATTCCATAATAACCGAAAATTTGGAATGGGACGGCGATGCATCATTTGAGAAGTAGACACAGTTAGTGGGGGGCGGACAAAACCGCAACGGACAAAACCGCAACGGACAAAACCACAACGGATTGCCGTTCGCTGGAGATTTGATATAGCAACTTGGAGTTGTTGCATTGTTCTTAGTATGCCCGCTACTATTAGGTTGATTGAAAAGTTTCTCCCTTTTTTTCAGAATTTTACATTTTTGATTCCCCTGACCTACAAAGTTGACCAATTCTCATAAGTTGTTTTGTAATAAATAAGTGCTTGAATGAGCTTTATAAAAAGCCGTATCACATTGCTCCCCATTTAGCTACGCCGATACAGCAGTCCGACAAATTTCGCAAAATTGATTATCAAACATATTGTTTATGCATACATAGTTATGTGGAGAAACGAGATAGAGATTAAGCAAACATACTAGTGTAAAGAGTGATTACTGGGCATGCTCGTGAATGCAATTCAGTATTTGTACACCGTCACGCCAAGTTCAGATGAGCGCCTGATTAGATATTAGCTTGAGATGCATTTCTGCAGAAATTCTTTTCATATCCCCGAATGGTCAGTTATTGACTCTGTAAGCCATAGTGTTGTGCACAATGACGTACACGCCAGTCTTAGTATTACCGTTAAACTTGAGATGAATACATCTGCCTATTCGGGAACAGCACCATATTACAACAAAATTACGAAATTTGAGCAACGAAATCAGCACTTTTTCTAATTCTCATCTTCCAAAGCCTCTTGAAGGTCGGATATTCTGTAATATTCTGGAAAAGCAACTCGAGTGGTATCACTCCTCAAATGGGCAGAATCGATTGTTAGCGCGTATTCAAATGGTAGGGCCCAGCAAAGTACACCTAAAAATCATCATATTTTGAGATTTTGACGTTTTCTTTAGTTATTGCCGCAATACGCGTCCCAGAATCGATTCGGTCCGGCCAGTGTAATCTATCTATATGTCCACTACTTGTGTTAAATGGAAATTCCAGTCAGGCAACTATGGCTCGAGATAATTTTAAAAATAAAATAAGGAGAAACTTTTGAATCAACCGAATACATCACCCTGATTAGATCCACTAACTATGCGATCTTGAGTTTCACTCCGTATCACTGTATAGGGGTTCATGGTCCGAAATTGCGAATTTGAGTGGAAAATCATGGTTATATAAACACCAAATGATTTCACCTATCGATAACTATGCTGCTGTGTTACAGTAGATACTAGTGTACTGGAATATCGATTGGTGACGGTATTTGATTTTTATCTAACCTTGATATTCTACAAAAATTCTCAATTTTAGACCATGAACTATACGGCGATACAGAGTGAAACTCAAGATCGCCTAGTTCGACTAACTAATCAGTGTGATGTAGTATGGGGAATACTAATAACAATGCAACAGCTCCCAAGTTGCTATATTAAATCTCCAGCGAACGGCAATCAGTTGCGGTTTTGTCCGTTGCGGTTTTGTCCGCCCCCCAGTTAGTCATTAGATCGCAATAAATGGGCTAAATCTAATACAATTATGTCGCCATTTACCCTACGAACATTTACAATGGTCCGCTGAAGTGAAGAAGTACCAAGTAGCATAATTATGAACAAATTATGCATACCACAACGCATTCATTTATTTAAAAAAATAGTTGTGGTATATTCCATTATTTAAAAATTTTACCGCGATGACGATGAACAGAGTGAGGACGATAGTGCCAGCAGCGATGGCGTATCCGAGGTAGGCAATGCCCATGCAGAGAATCGTGTTGAACGATTTGGCATCTGAATTTTGGCAAGGAGGTGTGTTACGGTAGGATACGAGAGGATACGGTAGGATTCGGTATGATACTGTATGATATGATAGGATGCAGTGGATACGGTAGGATACGGTAGGAAACGGCGGATACGGTAGGATACCTGCAGCAGCGAGTGCGCTCAGGAGCGCCAGCAGGAGAATAGTGTGAAGCTGCATCCTGAAAAGGCAATGAGATTATAAAAATAGCGACTGAGTTGAGTGCCAAGTAGTTTTGTGGAGCTGAGGTTACTGCAGTGGTGCGCTAGTGTTAGCGTCAAGATTACGCTGCATCGGCCCGACTAAGTGATAGAGAGTGGAGCGCTTCGATCCCCCATTTACTGTATAGAGTTGGTGGTTACTGTAGTTAGCCTGAATTATGGTAACTAAGGCGCAGAGGACTACGGGAAGAGGGTCCTACAAGGAATTACCAGAACGCTGGATACTGTAGCGAGATAAAAAACACCTTAGGTTCGACGAGACGAGCAGAGAGAACCGCCCGCGACGATGGAGAGAACAGAGAGTGAGAGGAGGAGAGAGGATTTTATTGAAATTGATTTATGGAAATGAACCATTGTGCGCTTTTTTGATTAGATTTGAAAAATTGAGTATTGAAATGGAAATTAAAGAAGGGGTAACACGAATAAATGCTAGGGAGTCCCACCACGAAGATATTGCGCTCGCAATGGGAAACTTTAGCGAATTTGCCCCAAAAACGAGGCGAAAATAAAGTAAAGCGAGTGAAACATAAACAAAGTAACCACGACCCTGCCCTGTCAATTTGCGCGTATGTAAATAGCCTCAGAGCTGTCTGGGAAAGTTCGGATAAAGTGAATCATGATCAGGGTGTCGGCTTCAATTACAAACACATAATGACCAATTAAACTAATTTTTCGTGTTACTTCTTCTTTAAGATCATCCATTTAGAAGAATGTACAAGCGTATAATCGCATCCCCGGAAGAATTATGATGGCATTCTATCACCATGATACTGCAAAGATTTCTCCTTACACCATTAACCTTTTCTTCCAACTCAAGCGTCTGTCGTCCATTGAAGTAAGAGTGTGTATAATGAGGAAACTGTTTCCCGAATTTCGAACTCCCTGGCCTTGCATATGATTCTTTAGGTGCACTGCGGAAGCTAAGCAGACTCTCATGAACTCCTGTTCGATGAATTTTCAAGTCCTCGGAAATATCGATGTCAGCAGCGAAATTGTTAGTTTGAGAAACGACACCAGGGATTTATCTACCCTGTCGTAATTCACTAAAGGTATGCAAAATAAACAGACCATGAACAGACATTGATCTCGAACTATTAGGTTGTTGCAAAAGTCCTGTGGAATTTTGATATTTTGCCTTCCATCTTCCTGTTGGATTGATGGATGACCTTCGGGATATTGATTACTAATGAGGCCTTGCATACTCTTACATATGCGCACCCTATCATCATTGCCCAATCAGAGAGGCGAGAACAGGATCCAGGTAAAATTACGAAAATTCATCCATCGAAAACGCAACGTTTTTCAATATTATGTTTCCTCTGAAGCATGAACGCTCAATTTCTGGTGGTTATATGAAGCTCCCACCTTTACCCTATACATACTTTTTCTTATGCATGCTGGAAGTTAGATCATTTCGATGAATGAGTTGATCTACAAAATGACTGCATGTTGCATTTCTGTGTTCATTTTGCATATTTCTGAAAAAATGAGGAATTCAGATTTTCTGAAAGGGGAAACAAGCAGGCGCCAATATTTCTTATGAGGATATAGCTTCTTCGTGGGTGCATACAGCGCGCACATGACGGAGCCTGTATGCTTGGTCTTCCATTTAGTAAAGCAGGTACAAGTCACATGCAGCCTGGGTCTGCTCATATTTTTGCTATCATGTAATTTGGTTCAAACCCACTCACATGACATGTCTAACCTATTTTTTGAAAGAACATCAATGGTACTTCTCACCCAACATTATGAAGTTGTTTCATGAATTTTCCCTTCAAATATCTAGATAAATAAATTTAAATCTAAATGTTGTGCTTTTTTTGCAATTGGGTTAATCATAATTGCTTGCGTTGGTTGCTCGATCGGTTTGATAGAAATATACGTGAGCAAAGTTCAAGCATATCCCTAAACAACTCCACGTTGGTTGGCCATTGAGATTTGAGACACGCGAGTTATGATCGTTCAAAGTACTGACACAAAAAAACACAAGACTTTTGCAACAACCTAATATATCAACAAATTATTCAATTGGAGATATTACAATTGGGCCCCGAGTCCGATCCATCCATTCGGTTCGTGGAAGGCAGATCCACATGAATTCCACTCGATAAACATTATAAATTAATCAACTAAATATTTTCTGCGTGATATAATGCGTTAGAATCGATACCACTCAAGTCATCAAAGGATCTGTTCAAATGATACGATAAGACATGCTCAAATTATTAGGTCAGCTCGCTAAGTTTTCATTATGTAGTATGAGCTGATCATTATTTCGTTGACCATTCTAAGCTCATTATGTATATATTGCAAGTTTACACCCGCCTTCGATCTTCATTCATCATTTTCACATTTTTCCAGCAACGTTTAGTCGAATCCCTCTCGTTTTCCGATTTCCTTTCAGGGCTGGTCAGCAACGAACATACAGATCTTTATATGTATATTACAAATATTTCACTTAGTAAGATGATCGTTCGAAATTTTTGTGCGATTATCGACGTTGCGGAGCACAGTTCCAATTGCGTACTCGCCAATGTGAAGATCGATCAGCTCGAAATTAATCCACAATGTGAGTTTAATCTTCTTATCCAAATGATGCAAACAATGAAAAGAAAAACGTATTTTATTATGGCACATAAAGTAAACATACCTGAAGAATATTCTCCAATGAAGCGAATGATATCGGTTTTAGAAGAGTAAACCTCACAATTGCACATTTTCCACTCAGTATCAATCGAATGAATGGAATTATAATCTTATTCGAAATTTCATTATTATGCACAACAATCCAAATTGGTTTCGTAATTGCTGATATTTTAAATAGCGTGGTCATATTTTCTGCAAATATTGTTTTTTTTTCGTATTTCAACGATAATGCATTTGAATTTGTTTAAATTTTAGATAATGAACGCGAATTAATTGTTATTTTAGATAATGCATTTGAATGATTTTTTACGCAACACAAACCTGTATCTAGGGTCGGTACGGGAATGACCAACATTGTTGTTGGAATTCTTTGAAAAAAATCAAAACATTTACTTCTGAAAACTAAATATTTGATTTATTTTATTAAACGAAATTATTTTCTTAACTCACATATTTCTGGACGAAAAGGGTTGATTTCTATACATTTGGCATTGGCTGAGAGCTTTCCCTTCTAGAAAATCCGATATAATGCCAAGAAACTCCGGAGCTACACGTATTTCTCGAACCGTTGTAAGGTGAAAAAGTGGTTTCAACATTCGTAGATACGTCTCCACATGATCGGGCATCAGTGCTATTGCAAAAATCTTTAAAAAATACATATCAAATAATACAACGCCGAAAATACTAACAATTCCATTGTAAAATCTCATATGAAGGCGTGGCCTAAAATTATTTTGCCGAAGAATGTGTATACAACACAACTTCCACATACAGTCGCGCCGGAAAGTGAGTAGACGATTTTTATTTTTGATATAACTTTTGTTACAGTAGGCCGATCAAGTTAAATATTCTGGCACTATATACCAAATCCATCGAGGAATACAATGCGTATACTGGGCCATTAATTGCATCATCACTGATTTTGAAGTGATGAAGCAACCGAAAAACACTTTTTCAAACATCCATTATTCTTACATAGATTTTTTCCTCCTCGCCATACTTTCTGAGCTTGGAGATATGTTCGAGGACTATCCAGATAAAAAAAATTGAAGTTGCTGCTACGTCGTACCTTGGTTGCAGCCTTGCTGCAAAAACGATGTCGCAAATTCAGAACTCGGCTTCTAGACAAGCTAGAGACTCGTTCAAAGCATCAAAATAATTGCCATCATGACAACAGATGATCCTGACAATATGAAAACAATAGCTCTAAATTTGCCCTCAGGGCATGAAAAAATCACTTTTTTGCATGACCATTTTTTGAACATTCATAACTTTGCGGGAAAGTTTGGTAAAAATCTGGTTTTTGCATAGTCATATTCAAAATGTATAGAAGAACTGATTCCCAACTTTTTAGAGTGTTTGGATAACTTTCCGGCCCGCGGCGACCGTTTTTCGGAGGGATACTCGGGTTAGGAAACACTTTGTTTACCACTATGGGCGAGAGAGTGCAGACGACGAGAGTGCGTAAACGGGGTTTTCCCGACCCGAGTATCCCTCAGAAAAACGGTCGCCGCGGGTAGGAAAGTTATCCAAACACTCTAAAAAGTTGGGAATCAGTTCTCCAATACATTTTGAATATGACTATGCAAAACCAGATTTTTACCAAACTTTCCCTCAAAGTTATGAATGTCCAAAAAATGGTCATGCAAAAAAGTGATTTTTTCATGCCCTGAGGGCAAATTTCGAGCTATTGTTCTCATATTCTCAGGATCATCTGTTGTCATGATGGCAATCATTTTGATGCTTTGAACGAGTCTCTAGCTTGTCTAAAAGCCGAGTTCTGAATTTGCGACATCGATTTTGCAGCAAGGCTGCAACCAGGGTACGACGTAGCAACAACTTCAATTTTTTTATCTGGATAGTCCTCGAACATATCTCCAAGCTCAGAAAGTATGGCGAGCAGGAAAAAATCTATGTAAGAATAATGGATGTTTGAAAAAGTGTTTTTCGGTTGCTTCATCACTTCAAAATCAGTGATGATGCAATTAATGGTCCAGTATACGCATTGTATTCCTCGATGGATTTGGCATATAGTGCCAGAATATTTGACTTGATCGGCCTACTGTAACAAAAGTTATATCAAAAATAAAAATCGTCTACTCACTTTCCGGCGCGACTGTATGTGGAAGTTGTGTTGTATACACATTCTTCGGCAAAATAATTTTAGGCCCTGCCGACTATTGAAAATTTAATCGTAACCCCATTATCCTGAAAACAATAATACGAAAACAATATGTCTTGTAAACCCATAAAGTGATCACTCACTTTTATGTAAACACGTATTAGATCGATATACGATTTTCGAACAGCAATTAGTGAAGACATGGTTTGTTTAACAGCAGTGTATACCTTCAAAAAATCAATTGACTTTAATTTTGTGGGTTTATCATTAGTGAATATGTTCGATTTTAGTGAAATACGAAATTCGCGAAAACAAAAATAGCATTCAAAAGTGAAGGATTAATGATTATCCTGTCCTCACCTGTCTCAGCTGTAGTAATGGCGATTCAGGGAGTAGCCGACATATGTTGTAAAGAGCGTTGCTAGTGAGACTCGTAATTCCCAAAGTCATAGTTGAAATCGGAATGCAGCAATGCTAATATGCAGTCGATAGCGTGAATGAATGGTTAGTGTTGACGACAAATTTTAAATTTGAACCTCTAACATTGTCTCGCACTCGCCCGTAAAGAATGGCTCTTTCGCGCGCTTAACTTGGTGTGTTCGTTACAGTAATGAGTGTATTCAGCGTCCCTGTCGGATGAAAAAAAAATACTCATTTTGCCAATAGTTTGAATTTCATTTGCTGTACATCATTCCATGCTGCTCCAGTTTACGAATCTCTCTCGTAATTCCCTAAATATGATCTCCCGGTTCATCAATATGACCTCCATGTTTGTATTCCGCAAGGTAAGCTTTCCGTAGAGTCTATATTGGAAAATCGGAATTTTTAACAAAATATGATGGAGATCATAAAATTCGAGAATACAAAACATAAAAAAATCCTTTTTCAGGTAAGCAGACTGACGAAGGGAATATCAGATAAGTCAGTTAGCAGTCGTCCAACGCTCGTTTATTCTTGTGATATTGACGTGAGCTATTTCTTGGCAAGACTACACAATTAAATTAGCAGGCTAATTCGGTGTTCAAATTTGCAATCAAAAGCCCGGACCACTATAAGATATGGAGACTCCGCATGGCTCTTAGATTTTCCCAACTGAAAATTGTACCATCACGTTCCATTGCCAATTGCGAGAAAGATGGAATCGTTTACAATGTAAGCCTGTTTTAGGTATTCAAATTTACAAAGCTTTTATGATATTGAATTTTGCAGATTTCAATTTCTTTAAGGGAATCCAACATACCATTCGATGATTTCTTGAACTCAGTTATGAAAGGAGCCCTGTTTGTAAATATCACATTCCATAACGTCGAAAGTGAAACGATCAAACGGTGCACTAAAATATTCGTGAAGTCTAGTCTAGATGCATCACTTTTGAAACTGATGATTCCGATAATTTCGATTGGTGGGTTATCCGCACTTGGTCTCTCATCCTAGTCATCCAATCGGCTCTAGGTCGGAGGATATATATGACGTCATTCCGCCGTTGATATATCAAAGGCGAAATGACGTCATAGTTATCATCCGAAATATTGATATCCAATCACATACTTAAAAATGATGGAGGTAGAGGCGAGAGGAGAGAGGGAAGCCAGTAAGATATGCCGAATTTTGAAAACAAATATATCAATAATTGATTTTTTTTCCAGCTTCGCAGCACTTGATTTGATACGAACAATCTTGCCTACGCATGTTATGCTGCAGAAATTTGGGCTCAATTCCACCACTCCACAATGTTAGCTTTATCAGACCGACGAGAATATTCGTTGAAATCTTTTCAGATTCCATAAATTTTCTGTTGAAACTATCGGATGTAGTGAAATCCATTGACATTCTTGGGTCGATGAATTTAAACACGAACATTGTCCCGATTTTCGCTGATATGCTCAACGTGAGATGCGAAAACTTATACTTTGGTTCGGACATCACTTTAGCAGAGGCTGAAAAATTGATTCAAGTGGGATAAACCATATCGTTTAATGATATAATGTTTGAATACATAACCATTAAAATAACATTGTTTTAAGTCTCTCATCCACAATAACAGGAAAGTATCGATCACTGCTTTAGCTGGAGAAAATCTACGCGCTCCTACAAACTTTCAAGTTGAAGCATACCAAGTACACGTTTACAATACCCTGTTCGGGTCAACCATGCTATCTATCACGCACTTGGAACTCAGATAAATTTTCAGCTTTTCCACTGCATCTTTTAGATATTAATTTTAGTTTCTCATATGTTTTTAGGTGTCATGGTAGTCGGATTACTGATAGTTAACGATATCATGTTTATCAGGATATGATCACTCTATGACGTAATTGTACACTTAGTTCTTAGTAAGATTTGTACATCTATCACATGTATACATTAGTAAACTAAATTTGGTGATATTATTTGATGCTGTTGAGATGATGTAATAATTTAGTAGGGAAGTGTCATGTATTAATTTTTACTTTTTTAACATCCGCCAACCTAGATAAAATGATGCAAAATCCGGGTTTGTTCATTTTGTTTTTGTTCCTTTTTTAACGTTACGTAATTACACAATGATTTGATAATGATCGTGAAACATTTTACTATCGAGGAACGTCACTCTATCTGATTCCATTGCTCGTCTAGTGTGATTCATATTTTTCAATTATATTTTTTTCCAGAATTTATGAGGCACTAGTATGCATCATACCTGCCGCTACAGATCGCAGCATTAGATATCCTAATCTATACACGGCACCTTCTACTCATAACCCTTTAAAACATCACAACCCGAGGAGATCATGGTTGCCTGTCGGAGTCGTCGCCAGTGTTGTGCAGCCATGACGAGTTGTGGAGAAACGCACTCATCCTCCCACAAATCTGATTCATCGACCTTTCCATCTCCGATGACTACGCTCGAAATGGAGAATGAAGAGAAGGAAATGGGAAATCAATCAGCCATTTTTCTCGATGATTGCCTCCAAATCCCCGCGTATCGACATAAAGGTACGATATTTCATCAATATACTAGACCGAGGTCTCCTGCAAGCACAGGACGGGTTTCATCATCGCCAGTATTGTTTTTGTTATCTCTTTTCCATACTTTCTAAGCATACATCCTGATGTGTTCCACTTGTAGCCGCAACGAACATCATCTTGGTTCTTCGCACACAAACTGGACTGTCATTTCTGATTCTCATTTTCACATTTCTGCTTCTTCCCACTACCCGCCAGGTGAGTTTTCGTTAATTTTCAGTCCAAAAATATCACTACTAAAATCCACCATAATGAATTTTGAGCGTAATCGCGTGGAAAAGGAAGGCATATATCCATGGATTTGGAATGTGCGTCTTGATACATACAATTCGAAAATATACATATTTAATTAAGGGACTTTTCGCAGTTTCGCTTGCTCAAGTAGTTGTATCTGTTACGACTGCGAGCTGTTCCGTATCGAAAAAGGGAATTTGCGTGGCAAGATTTTTGATTATCTTGCTGGTAAGCTTGATTTAACTTTAAAATAATTACCATTTAATCGATAAATTTCTATTCTATATTCGATCACTGTCTCTTAATCTCTTAATTAATTTACCCACTGCGAGTAATTAAAAAAATCAATATTTTATTGTTCTCGAACACTCTAGAATGAGCGTGCATTCCTGTAGATTGCTCAACTCTTGTGCGTTGGCATCCCATGCGGATTCCTACTTCGATTTGTCAACTTTAAAAGCTTAGGTTAGTGTATGTCTTATTTCGTAATTAAGGTTTAAGAAATGCCCCATTTAGTTCGACTGCATTTCATACAAATCGTGTTAAATCAAATGTAGAATATCATTGTTCAGATAACATCCAGTTCTTTCTCAACTTCAATGTTATCTCCAGCTTTTGTTCGATGGGAATAATAGGTTTAAAAAAATCAAACAACAAAAAAACACAATTATATTTTAGTGTACGCTCTATTCACTATATGTTGGAATCGATCGTGGTTTTTGCCAAAAGGAAAGGAAAACAACGTCCAGACAGGAGTCTCCGCAACCAATACCACCGGCTCTCCTAACCCGGCTCTACCCATTGATCCGCAGAATTCACCGAATCAAATGGAGTGGAGCACTTCCGGCGTTCCCGGGCAAATCGCCTGGGGATATGCAAGTGCACGCCGACCTGAAGACCCGGAATTTTATGTAAGAATGGCCCCAGTCTCTACTGACCCAACTCAGGTCGATGTGATTGGCGACTCAAGCCCCACCGACCACCAAAGTGGATCAGCTTGCGCAAACAAATCCCCGCCTGAGGATACGGAAGAAACACATGTTAACATGAACTCCTTACGCGCAACTTCTAGCTTGCACCCCTTGACCGACCATGATCAATTACAGTTACATGGACTGAACAATTCAACTACTGGATCCACCTGTATTAACTGGCACTTGTATCCTGTTCATCCAACCGTGCCCCAGGCCGAGAATTCCGATGGAATCTACCAAACCATGTGTCCACGTGTGCGCTGTTCGATGAAAGCCCCAGTCTCAGGGGATTCAGTGATCTTCACAAAACTTGCTCAAGCTAACTACCAATCAGAGCAGCCAAATCAAACCAACCCGAACCATACGAATACAGCGAACTCAGATGACGCCGGTACCGACTGCCCCCAGGAACAAATTGAATCTGCCCATCCAAACACGCCCGAACCTACGGACTACGACGATGTTTATGTATCAATGTACCCACAGTCTCCCAATAACGTTCAAGCAAGTGCCTTAACAGATTCAATCGAAGGCCACTCCACAGAACGTAGTCAAGCGAATGATCGAGAACACCCAGATCATACCAACTCGAGCCAAGCAGTTCCCGTGAACCCTGTGGAAGCTGTCTCACCGAATCCCTCGATTGTTTTTTACATATTCTCCTCATTCCTGCATTGTTGTATTTCTTATGTCACAAATGTATAATTAAAGTTATATAAATCGTATGCAAGGATGTGTATTCGAAAAAATAGCGAACAGATTGTGAGCCGAATATCGAGTTATTTGTTACCACTCTTAGCATCGCCCACCATTTGAGCGTAACCGCACATACTAAAACTCTTAAACTTCCTCTTGATAATGGTCACACTAACTCCCTCTCAAGTATAGCAAGATTTGATGGCGCGCTATATGACATTTACTATATTTGGCCAATTGCATCAATTCCGAAATACGGACTAAATTCAAAACTACGCGCTTCTTCGATATTTGCCCCCCCCCCCTTCCTCTATCATTTCGCATTCCCCGCCCATCGCAGAGGGGTTGTATGACCGCCGAAAATCAGGGAGAGATACCTAGAAATTAGTGGGGATGATTAGGAATGGGGGGGGGGGTGTGTGCCAAATATCGAAGAAGTGCCCAAAACTGTACCGGCGGAACTACATCACAGCTATTGATACAACGTTTGAGTCATTTCAATGTTGGTCAATTAGTTATGAATACAATTATCTATTGTGCAAATCTGAAATTTAATATGCATGCAGTAGTGTCCATTGGTATTGATGATTCGGCACTTCTTCGGTTTCTGGCCACCCCATCCCAATTTCCCATTCCCGCCCATCATTGAGAGACTAAGCAGCCGAAAACCAGGGAGGGATACCTAGAATTGTGTGGGCTATACGGGAAAGGGGTGGGGGTGGCCAGAAACCGAAGAAGTGCCGATGATTTCCTGCAAATTTCCACAACGGTTCCACTGATTCGGTTCCGCGCAAAATCTCAGCGATTCTAAGGGAGTGGTCATTAATTGCTATCCAATTTCCTTCCATTCCTTATCAGAGTATGAAAGGATCTCCCGAAAGATGGTGTGCATATTTTTTCCTGTTTCGTTTTACTTATCTTCTGATTTTCGGAGAAGCTACATCAGATATTTAATCATTTGACTTTCTTACATTGTTAGGAATGACCCGTTTCCTTCTCGTGGCACTCCTCGTCGGTTGCGCAGTGGCAGAAGTTGTCAATATAAGCGCTAAGGTACTCTTGGACGAAGTACAGTCACAACTGCTGAATGACATGTAGCATTTCTTCCCCAACATCCGACTTAAAGATAAACTTGTTCAGGTTTTCACCATCACTGAGATGTCACAAATGGAATTTAAACTGCAATTTCAGGTTGGTGAGAGAGTGGAAATCGTGGCCGAAGAAGCTGTGGGAGCGTCTCCACTCAATAAGGTGCTCAATACATGGGAGAGGAAACTGCTCAATGGCAAGATTCAGCGAATCAGGTATGCAATCATTCGCATGGTTAGTGTCCATGAAAATCAGCTTAACTTTCTCCGTTGTTTTCATTACCATTCATAACAACGCAACAATATCCTCCAATGCTCTAATTATGTTATTCTCCAGGTTCCTCTGCCTCGGATCGGCCGTATGCAAGCATTGGTCCAATGGGGTTAGTTCAGCGAATCTGTCTTTCAAAAAATTAACTATTTAGAGCGGACAAAAAGTGGCTCCAGGAGATGGATTCAGCAATACGGGATATAAACTCGTTATTGATAAGGTGCATTTTCTCTTTTTTTCAATTCTATTAAGGAGTGCCTCGATTGCAAAATCATTATCATGATCATTATTTATCCATAGTCAAGGTCTGGGCCTGCTGGAAAATGCTCTTCTTCCAAGCAACGGGGTCTCTTCTACACACACTTTCCCAGTTCGGTCCTAGTTGCTGCATGAATTCATCCCTCCATCGCATCCGTGGTCTTCCAATTGGGCGGACTCGATCATACGGGGTCCATTCCATCACTCGTTTCGTCCATCTGTCGTCCTCCATTAATGTTATCCTTGCGGCCCAGTTCCACTTCCTCTGCATCGCTTGCACTCTAATGTCAGGAATTGGCACTTTCTGCGACAGCCATTCATTGGTACGACGATCCAATCTCGTAACTCCGCACATTTTTCTCATCATTCTACGCTGTGTCACTATGAGTCTATTTGTAATCTTTTTGGTCGGACTCCATAGTTCACTTCCGTATAAAAGAGCTGGTACTACGCACATTCTGTAGACTCTGGCCTTGAAGCCCATTTCTATCTTTCTGTTGGTTAGGAATCCATGAAATCGATTAAATCCTCTCCAAGCGCTTCCGATCCAGCGATTTATTTCAAGCATGAGATCTTGATCGAATGACACCCTTGTTCCAAGATATACAAAGGAATCGACGTAGGTTAAAGGTTGTCCATCAGCAATTAATTGTGTTTGTTTTCGATTGCTCATAACTACCGTCTTCTTTTTGTTCAAAAGTAGGCCCACCTTCTTGCTCGCGAAACAAAGATCGTCAATCATTTGCTGAACTTCTTTTGGGGAATGCGATATCAATACAACGTCATCTGCATAACGAAGGTGACTCAATCGTCTCCCGTCAATGTTGATTCCATACTCCTCCCAATTCATTGAATCCAAACAATCTTGGAGTACCGCATTGAACAAGTGAGGTGAGAGCGGATCGCCTTGTCGGACACCTCTTGCTATGTCGATAGGTATTTTGTCTTGACCTAGACGTACGAATACTTGGCCTTTATCGTATGCGTTCCTCATAACGTTCACAATTTTAGAATGTACTCCTTGCTTCATCAATGCTTGCCAGACTGCTCCAAATTCAATGCTGTCAAAGGCTTTTGAGTAATCTATAAAGACCAGGATGCATGGGAACTCATATTCCGCCGAGCGGCTGATAAGTTCGCTGATAGTAAACGCGTGGTCTAGTGTCGAAAAGTCTTTTCTGAATCCAGCTTGTTCACATGTCTGGTGGGCGTTGAGAATCCGTTCTATCCTCGTGTCGATCGTGGACGTAAATACTTTATAGACGAGATTGAGTAGGGCAATTGGCCGGTAGTTTGTTATGTCCATCATGTTGCCCTTTTTGAATATGAGTGAAATGAACGAATTCGAGAGACTGTCTGGAATCTCTTCACTGGAAATCCACTGATTGAACATTTCGGCTATTGGTTCAGATAGCACATCTAAGCCACTCTTTAGCATTTCCGCATTGATTCGGTCAGGTCCAGGTGATTTACCATTTTTCAGTTTCTTCACAGCATGTTCAACTTCACTTTTCAGTATCGGGAGAAACGATTCAGATGAGCAAGATTTAACTCTCGGTGGTCTTTGATTGCTCACAAACAATCCATCGTAAAAGCTTTTCACGACATTCCTCAAGTCATTCTTGGAGTAGGCGATACTTCCGTCGGGTTTTTCAAGTTGATTCACTTGAGTATTTCCAATCTGCGACGATCGTAACGCTCTTCGTGTACTGTACCCATATCTCACTGCTTCTCGCACTACTTCCAGATGTCTCTTACGCAAATCTTCAGCTATAGAATATCGCAATAATTTACTTGTTTGGCAATATTGGATTCGGTTCGACACGTTGGCTCCACTATCTCGCAGTCGTCGTCTTCTTTCGAATAATTCCTCTGTCTCCTTCGAGAACCGCGGGTCTTTATGTCTGGGCACCATTGACTCCTTAGCTAATTCTCCCATCGTGGTTGACAGTTTCTTATAAGAGGAAAAATCAGCTCTTGACTTCATATGGATCTTGCTTGTGAATAATTGACGGTCAAATTGCAATAGAGGACGAGGCTGATTGTAAAACTTCCTTCTCAACTTGGCTTCAATTTTCATTCGAGCCATAATCAGCCGATGGTCTGTGGCAAAATTGAATCGTCCAACAACACTTACATCTTGAATGATTGACTTGTCGCGAGATAGAATATAGTCTATTTGGTTTCTCGTTTGCATGTTTGGAGACAACCACGTCCATTTCCTTGATTCTCGCTTTTCGAATCGAGTGTTGTGAACGTACAATTTGGACTCTGTGCAGAAGTCGAGTAGGGTTTTGGCCTCTTTCATTGCGATTTCCTGAACCATGTCTTCCTACAAATCTTTCGTCGTCCGATGATCGTTTTCCAATCTTGGCGTTGAAGTCGCCGGTAACTACTACATGTCCTCTGCCTCCCCCAGGTAGTCGAACGCTACGGGAGGAAGAGTCCACGAGAGCACCTAACTCATTCAGAAGGCCATAGTATTCATCGTCCGAGTGGCTTGTTGTTGGGGCGTATACAGATATGACACGTAGGCCAAAGGAAGGGACGTCGATAAACGACAAACGGTCATTTACGGAGTGGAAGATTACTTGAGGTGCGAGATGGTTTGCAACCAGGAAGCCGGTTCCATTGCATGATCGGACTCCATATGCAACTAGCAAGTGACGAGAGTTGGCTAGTGTGATGGAAGTTCGACCTGGCCTTCGGACTTCCTGCAGCGCTAATATGTCGAAGGGGATTCCACTCACGCAGTGTTCCAGTTCTGCCACTCGGGCATCCGACTTGATAGTTCGTGCGTTCAGAGATCCGATGCGTAGGGTTGAAGTAGGCATCCGATGGACAGGCAGGACCCAGCGCGGTTGTCCAAGCTTACGACTGGGGACTCCCAAACGCACACCTGAGAGGAGGCGATCGGAGTACGACCACCCCTCACGAGCGAACGAATGGTTTTTTGCGAACAAATTGTTTTGCAATCGAATTGGTTATTCGATTGCAAAAAATACTCAAAATTCCGAAGACATGTTTGATTGTGCAATAATGATAGTGAACGACTTGAATAACCAATTTGCTCAAACGACTTCTTTTTTTGCATCCACTTCTTGGATATGTGGCCCACCTCAACTCTCCCTTCCCATCAGAAAGCGATTATACGACCGAAAATCAGGGAATTATACCTATAAATCAGTGAGGCGGAGGAGGGGGGGGGGGTGGTTGGGCAAATTGTCCAAGAAGTGCAAGAATGGGCCTATCGACGAATTTCAGGTAATTCTTGCCGATGCGGGAGACTACTACGGCCCTCCGGACCTCCTCCCACAGTGGATCAAGGTCTGCGATTTAAAAAAAATATATATTTTGAAAATTTACTTATTTTCAGAAGGCCGACGGACTGAACTATCCCATCAACCGCTACCCGAACACCTACCGCCTTACCGTGACTTAAAGAAGGGGTAACACGAATGGATTCTAGGGAGTCCCACCACGAAGATATTGCGCTCGCAATGGGAAACTGTAGCCAAATTGCCCCAAGAACGAGGCGAAAATTATGTAGAGCAGGTGAAACATAAACGAACTAGCCACATCCCTGAGCTGTCAATGAACTTTGCGCTTATGTAAATATCCTCAGAGCTGTCGGTGAAACTTCTGAAAAATTGAGTATTGAAATGGAAATTAAAGAAGGGGTAACACGAATAAATGCTAGGGAGTCCCACCACGAAGATATTGCGCTCGCAATGGGAAACTTTAGCGAATTTGCCCCAAAAACGAGGCGAAAATAAAGTAAAGCGAGTGAAACATAAACAAAGTAACCACGACCCTGCCCTGTCAATTTGCGCGTATGTAAATAGCCTCAGAGCTGTCTGTGAAACTTCGGAGAAAGTGATTCATTATCGGGCTGCCGACTTCTATTACATACACATAGTATCTAATTGAACTAATTTTTCGTGTTACTCCTTCATTAACACGGTCATTGTGAAGATATGTGTAGGTATCCGTCTATGCCCACTCTCTGCTCGGTATCCCCCAATCCTATTATAAACCTCTATGTTTCAACACCTCGAAATCTATCCTCGTCACACTATTTTCACGAAATGTTGTCGTTCTGTCGTGTTTAGTTTGGTAATAAATGTGTTAAGGTCAGCTAAATACTTGATACACATTACTATTCAGCGTAAAGTAATCGAAATTTAACAGTAATGATATTTATCAAATAACTTCTCGATTATGCAATCTATGCTTTCATCTCATCACTTTATGACTAGTCGTGCTCTTCTCTCGTAGTATCTCATACTGGTCGAGATTTACAAAATGTTTATGTCATATGCTTTTGGACCTGCTTATACATTATATATGCCGGCTTCAATTACAAACACATATTGGCCAATTAAACCAATTTTTCGTGTTACTCCTTCTTTAACAAATTCGATGAAACCTCTCCACTCCGACAGATGTGTGCACAACGTGGGCCTATTAGTTCTGCACACAGTTGCACTCTTTAAATACACGCCAGAAGCACGAAATATCACGCACCCGAGCATAACTTAATGGATAATCGACCTGAGTATTTCATATGCCATGCATTTTTTCTCATTATCGAGAATAATCAATTTTTAACTCGTTCAAATGAGGGAGTGGAGACCGGAATAGATCGAAGCATATACGAGATCGTCATTAAAGCGCTTTACATTTACGAAAATATAGAGAGATCACTCATTTACAATCCAACAATGCAATCTGGTATTCGTCTTTTTACAATGGCAGATCACATATTGGTCATTGAATTGTGTGATGTTTGATTAACAGAGTTGATAGCTTTGACGGCGATTCGCTTCTTCATCCAGCAGCAAATTCTCTTGTGAACACCCTGGAAAGTAGAATTAATTAGTTTTTTAAAAATGTCGTTCGAAATTACTCTTCTGAAGTTCCTCGACATTAGCAGAACTACTAAATTGGTCGCAGTCGAAAGTGCTTGAATGGTTTTAAAAAGTGTCGCTGAAATCAGAACTCAAGATCGAAACTTTCTTAAAATTTCAAAATAACGATGTTATTTTATTAGGTTGTCTCAAAAGTTTCTCCCTATAATATTTTTCAAGTTTTTTTCCGCTTGCTTTTCCAGTCGGTAATTTCCAGGTAAGTAGAATACAATAGTAGATTTGAATCGTTTCTAGAAAGCGTTGTAGGCGAATAATTATGCGATATCTCGAAAACTCGGAAAATGATCCATTTTTGGGTGCTCTTTCTTCGTCACTACGATTTGAATGAGAGCTAACATTTGATTATGCCCTCTTGATATGTGATACTATAAGGGTTATTCTTCAAGATTATAGCAAAATATCCGGCATTCAAGGCGTATTAAAAACAGGATAGATAAAAAAATGACGATTTCGAAGGACAAATTTCGCCATCTAGCTTTCGAATACTACTGTTCACGATCAGGTTGTTGTAGACTTCCCGAATTTAAAGTTTATAACAAACATGACGAGTACTTCACTGACCACAACAATTGAGCTGGCTGGGTCAATCGCAAAAGGTGCAGGGCTATGCAATGTTTATCAACAGAAAACTTCCAAGCGTGATTTTACGAACAAGAGCTCATCCCAAGTGGGGGATAATCATGCCTCCTCACTATAACGCATACACCAACATGCCCTTATATCGCGCTTTACAATAGTGTGTCAGTTATGTGCCTATCACAATTCTCCATTCGACTTTGAGCAAATAAAAATAACGGTTCTGGCGCAATTTCGCTGATTCTGGAAGTTTGATGTGTTGGTATTACTAATTGTGCAGACCTGTGATAGCGTATTTTCGGAAGAGTAACCAAGCACCATTCGATTACTGAAGGACTTGTGGGGATTCATCAACATTGAAGGGAAGGATAAATAAAAATCGAAAATTGGTAAAAAAGGGAGAAACTTTTGAGACAACCTAATACATTTGTATACCTTAAAATATTGTTCTCACTAGAGTTCGTAATACGGGTTCGTCCCTTCATTTCCCACACTCTCTACCGGTCGAGCGATGAGAGAGTGTGTAAAATGAAGAGACCGTGGTATCGTTTCTCGAACTCTAGTTCTCACCCAATCGATCCATGAAATAAGCCTGGAAATTAATTGAAAGCAGAGCACTCATAAAGTTTGCGATTCCTGAAAATAATAGAGGATCTCTTTACCTTATTATTGATACATCCATGCCTATTACGTTATAATGCGTTTACGTCATGAAGTCATTTAACTAATATAGCAAAGGCGGACACGAGCTTACCTTGCGGAAGTTCGGCAAAAAGCGTAATAACCGCAATAACAATCAATATTCTCGAAGTGGTCACGAATTCGTGGTTTCTGTAAGTTTACTAGTCCTAGAAAATAAATTTTCACATACTTCTTGTCGCTTTGTCCAGCTAACATCATATGTAACTTGTGAGTCTGAAAAATATATATTTGTCGTAGATTTCGCAATAGTGTTCCCAACTCTGTTCAATTCAAGTATGAGAAGGATCGTTGATATGAGTAGGATGAAAGACGGTAGGGAATTGTGAACAATGCCGCTCATTACGTGATTGAGTCGGTACAACTGGGCACATTTTATTTTTTAAATATTTTTTGTTAATAATTTCATATATTTTCACTGACCATACAGTTGTTTTCGTAGATACTTCCAGACCACATTCCCACAGGCACGTCTACATCCGTGCGTCCTTGAACCGGAAGCCCCATGCAAAAACGAAGTTTGCCCAATAATTGAGTAAGTATCTTATCCCCAATCGTAGTATTATGCATTGTTCGCTCTCTAGCAGTTTTTAGAAATCGAAAGATTATGGAAAATGAAAAGGCAAATGATTGCCTGTGTTGTATCAAGAAGAGTTAGCATACACGATTTCGCAGTATTCATTGATCGGAATATATCCGACAATAGTCGCGAACCACGAAGGAACACTTGCACCTACGATTTGAGTTCGTTTATTGGACTATTGACATTTTATATTTGGGTAAGTTTCAGATGTTTCATCAGCTATATGCATATGCGTGAACATGTTCTACCTCAATTTTTCCAATAAGATAACCTACCTACTACCAGAAGAACGATAAACGCAGATGCAACGGCAATCATACTATAGGAAACCTAAACAAACATGTAAAATACAACACATTGTACAATACGATATGTCTCTGTACTCGGCACGATTTGATTCAAACGTACGTGACATTTGCTTTTCGATCGAAGTACGACAAGTCTCAATGAGGTTAGCGTCGCTAAAGTACTGGTGTTCTAACATCATATATTTTCAATTCACCTATGCTGAACGTGTACATTGCTCGAAAAGGTGTCCACGAAACGATTGATATTACTGAGTAGAGCGCTAGTGAGTAGGTAAGCGCATTCTCGCTGTAATTAGCATTACGGTGGATATGATAGCTCCCATATGCACGTAGTACATTTGTTGCCAATGTGAAAGTCTTCCTCGTGTTAAGCGCTTTTACCAGCCAAACGGAGTGGGGAAATCGTGGGAAACAAGGGACGCACTAGCCGATTTGTCATGACTATAGCATGTTAGTAGATCACATATCACAGGTTACCTCTACCTGCAATCGTCAACTGAAAGATTTCGATATTCCAAACTCGACATTATGATAAGAGGAATGACCACTTCGAAACACATTAATGAGAGAAGGAAGTTGAACGGATTTCGTAGCTCTTTCCTGAAATGGGCCTCTTTTTGCAAAATGTGGTTTTTTTTTCGTTTTCTTCATTTTTCTGTTTCTTCGCACAACTGGAAAAAAAACATACATTAGAAGTAGGCTTGCGCTCAATATGTTTGCAGTGACGGCAACCGGCGAAAAGTACAAGAGAACATAGTGGAATGCTACATTCGCGACGATATCCACTTGCCTGAATTGTTATTGCACTAGATGTTACAGATTAGAGTGCGTTATTCGGATAATCGGCTCTTCGTTTCTCATATTCTCTCGGCCGATCGAGCGGTGAGAGAGTGTTGGAAATGAAGAGACGATTAACCGAATAGCGCACTCTACTACAGATGTAGGACGAGAATGTGTCTGATGACACTGGCCCCTTCCCTTTCCCCTGATCCACTGATACTCTTCTCTCATTCCCTTCCATTCGACATGATAAAGTGATGTCTTTTATAATCCCTCTCCAATTGAACCCACCGACACAGAGACGTGAAGTCCATCTTTTGGTTTTCGGAGCTAATGCTAGTTACAATTTGTCAATAATTGTTTTTCTATAATTATTTTTAAAATGGATATGAAAAGACTCACTCGAATGCTTCAAGAGCCTCTTCTGTGTATGTGATGTTGAGCACGGAGAATCCAGGGCAGCGAATGTCGAAGTCAAACATTGCGGGCGGAGTACGACGCTAATAAGGATGAAAATCGGATCGTTTCACAAGCAGAGTATTTTTTCGACTAAATAATGCATCAATTCGAACTGACAAAAAAGCATAAATTTCTGGAATATACCTGAAATGCACCAAATATCAGGCTGCGGAGGTGAAATGATCAACATATCGACGTGTTCCTTGCGTGTTTCTTTTCGTTTCCCACGACCAGGAGTCGGAGTGAAACTACAAATCGTTTCCCCCACTCCGGATTACTGAACCTCTCGTTGCCTAATAACACTCATAAGATTATTTCCATGAAACTTTGTCGTTCTGTTAAGCTTGTTCTGGCCATAAACCATGTATAGTACAATTTGAAGCCGACTAGGCGAATGACAAAACGCTGACGCTGTTTTGTTCACGCATTTTATTTAGTTTACGCAGACCGAAAAAACAGGATAACTGTATTTATAAGTTTATTTGATGGTGATTACACAATGTCGCTCTATCTCAACACTTCATGACGAGACGCGCCCTTCTCTCGTCGTGTCTCGTTCCCTTTGAGATCTGTAAAAAAAATTCTGATTTTATTCTAGATTCTATTTTCTGATTGAAAGCCTCTTTATGAATGATTTTGTACATAGGCATGATTAATTTTAATCATTTAAATGATAGTGAAATCGAGCTCACTATCGCCTTGATCACATGATTCTTGAAGTATCTGCACGTTCCACTGTTGGTTGTATGCGGTGCACTTTCGAAAAGGTAAATTTGTTACGGCGAAAAAGGCAATTCAACATCTGGCTACTCAAACCGCAGTTTTGAACACAATTCTCGGCACGAAGATTCGGAAATGAAAATTCCACCGAATGTACCTGGATATTACCATATATTTTTTCCGAAATATTATGACGTACCTTCATTTAAAGCTAGCACTTCCATGTACTCATTCACAGTCAAGAATCCATTCTCACAATTTTGTCCTGAAAACACGATATACATTAGAATTTGAACGATATTTACTGATAAAAATAACAATTCCTGTAACCGTTTGGTTTAGAAGTGGTTGACTTGGACTTAGATGTTGTACGCACTTTGGCGAAAACAGTTGACTGTGGAGTTGAGGAAGTCACATCTAGAATACATCATTCGTATGGTGCTTTTGCACACGTTTTTGCACAAGTAAACAATGTAGGTAATTTTGCACGAATCTGATAAATATATAGATTACAAAACACTCACTCCCATCCATTGATGATTCCACCAACAGAGGACGTTCTAAAACAATCTTTTCGATTTTTAATGTGGATTGCAAAATAAATTATCCCTAATAAGGGATAACACAGAATGCTCAAGTGATCTTCTAGTATGCAAAATTATGTGATACCTCTTTAAGTTTTATAAAGTATTACTCGTATAAACTTGTGTGTTTCTGTGTTGATACTCTCGGATTAATCAACAGAGTCCTATCAAGTGCATGCGCCCATTTGTTTTCAACTCACTAGTGCAAAATATATTGTTGTATGCGATCCAGTTGTCAGGCTCATTCGGATGATATTTATTATCGGTAAGGTCATAAATATCACCAAAATACGGAATCCAGTTTCCGGTGACGCATCTGCAATCTCGAAATTTAAAAAAAGCGAATACAATTTTGGATGATACCTCATTCCTTGATGAACTAGATTCCTTTTAGGATCCGGATTTATCGTCTTCAATGATGCCTGTGCAATTATAATGAGTAGTCGGCGTCAACTCATTTCAAACCGGATTAAAAGAGGAAAGGACAAAATTAAATCGAAAGTAAGCCATACCGCATCGTCCATGTCAACGATGGGAGCGTTGCCATCAATATGCTTGAAACGATAAAAACCGAAGCTGACCGGGATTACGCTCTGAATGGAGAAGGATTGAAGTTGCAAGTTCTTTTGAGTTACCAAACACATCACGTCCATTGAACATCCATCTGCAGACGGTTTCAACACGATCCATCCACCCTGAAAGTATTATAATTATTCTCGGTTTATTGTTTTTTTGTTGTTTTTTTTGTGTGTAGGAGTTCATGAATTTTTGCAAGATTCGTGTGTATACTATCCGCGAACAAAAAATGTTAAATTTGACGAAAGTTCTACATGCATCCTACATATGTACACAAATATGCTAGCTACATGCCAATCCTTACCACCGAATCCGTTGTATCGCCCAAAGGAGTCAGGAGCAAAAATTCGCCTGTTTGGTTGTTGTACAGCCAGGAATCAACATTGTTTGTCTTCATCGATCTGGGGTCGCACGTGCACTGATCAGCACTTCCGTCTGAAGAAGCTTCAGAATTAGGATTAATGAGATAATTATCAAGCATGAGTGAGACTTCCGCTTCAGCATTTTAAAGGTAGCGTTTTCTATGAGAGAATCATCAAAAAATACTTTAAAAATACTTTCCCGCATTGGCAGTTGCTGGTGAAACGTAAAGGATGAGAATGGAAATGAAGAGCGAGTGCATTTCTTGTCCACTAATCCTTTGAAATGGATGCAATATCTATGGGGTTATGGCTATTAGAGGTAGACACGGGAAACGGAATAAATGTTGAGAACAGCGAGCTTACGCGCATTCTATCAAACTATCCACCATTATCCCTTGAAATCCTCTGTAGCCATTCATACATCAGTTCAACACATTGTAATCCTTCCTGGTTTAACGCGTTCGATGAAATTCATCCTATCCACCACGCTGTTGTACAATACGCCTGTTTGCGGTTCACAACCGAAAAAAACGAGCCATTAATAAATAGCTGTATGTAAACGACTAGATTGGGTAAAAGGCATAATTTACAACGGGAAGCAAAAAGTATATCGAGAACCATATAGGATCGATTCTAAAAATTAATTTTTCGCGCTTACGATTTCAGTTATTTTCGTATGAAACCTTGTTTTGGTAGTAGTTTTGTCTCACAGTGTAAGACCTACTGTCATCAACCAGCATTTATAATACTGTTATTGCAGCTCTTGCAACCGTGCACGCTGCATTTTTGCATAGTCTTCATCTCACATCGTGAACAGTAGCGCATTATGTTGGTGAATATCCCTGATATCCGATGTATGGAGGGCGCGGATGTGAATAAACAAAGGTTTATCAATAACAAATACATAGGAGGGAACCTGTCGACTATCCGACGCTAGCGCTAACGGAGCAACTGAACGATAGACGCGGCGGCAGTATGCCGGAATAGAACTATGACGCCGTTCCGCCTTTGATATCGGTATGACGTCATAGTTCTTATCCGACCAAGTCCCGACGCGAGGGAAGGGCCTCTCGAGAGAGAACGAGAGAGCGCGTTCGAGGAAGACGCACGGAGCCAGACGTGCAACGACACGTAAACAATTACAGCAATTCTATTTTAGTACATATGAGTGAATCACAAAGTGAGCTTTCTATGTATAGGAATATTTAAATTACCTAGTAGCCTAATTCCTATACAACAGTGTATATGCAAAACATAATTTGAAGATGGTATATGGATCACATATTCGACTCATTGATTTGTGATGTTATATTAACGGAAATAATAGTTACTGTTTCCTTCCTTCTCCAGCAGCGAACTTTCTTTAAAATTGCCTAGAAACTGATAATGGTAGGGATAAAACCATGCAACTTCACCCTTCTGAAGTTCTTGGACATGAGCAGTACTAATAAATTGCTCGCTGATGAACAGACTTGAATGGTTTGTATGAGATGCGCTAAAATCAAAATTGAAAACATTACATATACCCGAGATCATAAAAACTGCAATGCCATCGATATTATTCAGATTTTTTAACACTAACAAATTCTCACCCAATCGATCCATATAATATGCCTGGAAATTTATCGACAGCAAAGCACTCATAAACTTTGCCATTCCTGATAATATTTTTTCTTTGTATTTTTTCTTTACCTGATGAGAATTATGGAGTCATGTCACTGATATATCAAAATCGTAATGATTTTTTTATTTATCAAAAGCGAAAAAAACTAAAAATCCTAAATCGCTCTTCAAACTTGCCTTGTGGAAATTCCGCAAGAAGAGTAATAAGTGCAATAATAATCAGTATTCTTGAAGTACTGGCAAATTCGTGATTTCTAAAAGTTTATTCACCATAAAATTTCCCATTTTAACTTACCTTCTCAGGCTCTGTCCTGCTAACATCAAGTGTGACTTGTGGGTCTGGAAAATGAATGGCACTAGGTCGGGTGAGAACTATCACGTAATTCCGCCTTTGATAGAAGAAAGTCGGAATGACGTTATAGTTCTCATCCGACCTAGATCCCAGGGAATGTGGTGGGCAATTTCGAAATCGTGTTGAAATCTTACCCTGTTCAATTCAATAAGCAGAAAAATGGTTGAGAGAAGAAGGAGGAAAGAAGGCAGGGAATTGTGAACAATTCCACTCATCACATGATTGAGTCGGAACAACTGAAGAACAACTTGTTTGTGTATCATTTGTCGGTTTATCAATGTCCATGTGGATTAACGAGGTCCTATTCAGATTATCGAGGCCCCAATAATTGTGTTTGTGTTGTTTTACCCCATATTTAGAAAAAAACTTGCAAATTAGCCGTGCATGGGAAAAGAGTGTGGGTTCCTTGATGATCCTTGATGATCCCACATTCTTCTCCATTTTCATTGTATATTTATGAGAATTTCGTGCATATAACACTTTAAACTGTTAAAAGGGGACCAGCTCCAATAGTCACGAAAACAATAATGGAGGTTAAGTAGAAACGTATGCCTTTGATACACTTTGATGCCTCAACTGTTACGTTTCACTGAATCGGCAGTGGTGTTAAGGAGAAAGAAAGAGCACGACAAGGCGTGCTCTATCGCCCGCCCCCCCCCCCCCCCCCCGCGCCAGTGCATGGGCGGGCTATGTTGAGCACTAAAACAGCAGTGAGGTAATACTCGACTGAATGAAATATCAATCCCAGCATTCCACGACATGTCACAGCTTTCATAGCGCGAATATCGCATTATTGTATAACTTGGGACCCCGATAACCGATTCGGACCACGTTAACCATACATTTCCATTGGGACCTCGATAACCGCACATAGACCATTTTTCTGTTTTCGCATCAAATTTTAAAATAAATATTATAGTTTTGTTGATGACGTGGCTTTACTAACCAGACAGTTATTGGCGTAGAGATTTGGAGCGAACATTCCTACCGGCACTTTCACATCGGTCCGGCCGGTGACAGGAAGCCCCCTGAAAAACCCTGAGATTTTTTTGCAAAACTACATTTGAAATACAATTGTAGCCAGTACTAGTTCGAGAAATGAGAAATGAGAGAAATTATAGAAATGATCTGCTCATTCAATACAGACAACGAACAGATCATGGTCTGCCGAAATCATCCATCTGCCGAAATTTAGTGCATATCAGTATTTGTGGTTGAAGACAACGCGGTTAGGCAGAAGTTCCCACGCTATTTCATATCTCGAGCTCCTGAGATTTTCCCGCGCTGTACAATCGGAGTTTCACCGCGCCAATCGGAGCCAACAACTTTCTTTTTTCAAGTCCAATGATTTCACAACTTGGACATGGAAATAAGTAGAAATACATTTAAAAAATCAATATTAATTGAATAAATAATGATTTCTCCTGGCTTTCCTTATTTTGCAAGCCGGATAATGAGGAGGGTCGCGTATGTGATAAAGTTGTAAGAAATCTCACTCGATTTCACAGTATCTCTCGATGGGGATGTACCCGATGATAGTAGCCAGCCATGAAGGAACACTTGCACCTATGATTAGAGTCCTATTTGGATTTTGTTTAAATTTGTGGGTAAACTTCAGGTGCGCTTCATGGATAAACACTCATCTCAACTGAAATATAAGAGTATAGATACCTAAGACCATGAGAGCAACAACAACGGAAGTCCCGATCATCAGCGCATAGGAAACCTAAACAAACATGTTTTATTTGCTCATAATCAATCGATTTTTTAGCGATTCACACGTTACCTGTAATTTGCCTTTCGAGCGTAGCACAATGAGTCTCAATGATGTTAGAATCGCTGAAATTCCGGGTTTAATCGCTCCATTCACGCACTAATTCACCGATACTGAAGGTGTACGTTGCTCGAAATGGCGTCCAGGAAATTATTGCTATTACTGAGTGGAGTTCAAATGAGTAGGTAACCGTATACTCGCTAGAATTACGATTAGGGTTCTCTTAGTGGAATCGAAACAAAATTGGAATTACTAAAGTTATTGGAATTTCAATAACTATTGGAATTCCAAAATCATTCTCAGTACACATTGTGTTCATTTGATCAATGATAAACGCATTTTACTCTGATACTACCTGCATTCAGTAAACGAAAGATATCGATATTCCATAGTCGCTCTTATCAAAAGAGGAATGACCACTTCAAAGCACATCAATGAGAGCAGGAAGTTGAAAGGATTTCGAAGCTCTTTACTGTAAAATTTTGCAGTTTTTTAAACGTTTTGCTGTTCATCGCCCTATTGGAAAGCAACGTACGTTAGAAGTATGCACGCGCTGAATATGTTCGTAACGATGGCAAAAGGCGAGAAATACAAGATGACATAGGTGTAGACAGCATACGCGACGTCGTCCAATTGCCTGAATAAGGGTTTTTTTTAATTCATACAATAATTGAATGGAAATGGAATGGGGAAATAATAACATTCCTAAAGTGATAACCCTCGCCACGCACTTTTGTGTTGTTAAAATAGTCTTTCTCGGGGCTAATGTAACTGACCAATACTGACCAATAAAACGTGGATTAGTTTTAATTCTATAATTATGAATGATGAAATGAAGATACTCGAAAGCTGCGAGGGATTCTTCCGTGTACGTTAATTTGAAGACGGAGAAACCAGGGCAGCGTACGTCGAAGTCAATCATGACAACAGGAGGGCGTAACTAATGATGGGTGATGGATGACGTCAGACGTGGATGTCGTGGTGACTATGACGATAAGAAGGGCGTCGCTAACTATAATAGTTTATCATTGTATTTGGCACAATGATATGAATACTTTGGAAACGAGAAACATCGGATACGATGACACAATTAGGCAACAAAAGGTTTAATATGATTGTGTACTAAACATTTAACACATTTTGCTGCAATTAACGGCATTACTTGATAATATGACAATTATGGGCCTGTGCAGGACGACCTATCGAAAGGGGCAGTGAAATGAACAGCGAGCCCTCAGCTTGTTTACACCACACTTTCCTATACGATAGTTGAGAGGCTCGGGGCGCAATCAATCCACGAAATCCACTCTCACATATCCGTCAACTCTTGGAATGAATTTACATCCGAGTGTAATTCCCACCTAGAGCTCTCGCGTAGCATTCTAATTAGTTCCTCTCGGCGATAGCCTCAAAGATTAACGAAAGACACGTTCTTTTCACCTTCTTGAGTAGTTGAGATCTACGAACAGGTGATATAATTGATCTTTTAATCTGGACCAAGAGTGGGAGTTTGGTGAATATTCCCTTGTTTAGAAAAGTCTAGATTTGTGTATGGAAGTTAAATTTTTTTGTAGATTTGTGTATGGAAGTTAAATTCGCAAAAACGAACAAACGAAGACAATGAAAGAGAAATTCGCAAAAATTTACAATATGAACAATGAGGAATTTGCGAAATACATCAACTAACAAACGGCGAGGGTGAAATGATCACCACGTTGACGAGTTCCTCACACGTTTCATTCCGTTTCCCACGACCACGATTCGGTGTGAAAGTACAAAACATTGCTACACTAGGTATTTCTGCAAACACTCATGTTTGTCTGCAGAAATTCTGGCGAAACGTTCGACGAGACTAATGGATTAGATGATGATTCGTATATAGTTTCTGACATAAACCTACTAACGACTCTGAGTAAAAGAAGTCACTCGGTAAGTAGTAGTCGTGTACGGATGGTCAATAGTCTCAGCGAGTTCTTGAATAAACACCATGGAATAGAACACGACCTGTCGGAAGGCCAAGTACCCAATGGAGAGACTAACTTAAAAAAGCATATGGCTTGCAATGGCAGTGAGTGTGTTGAGACGAAACCATCATAGTGAAAGAATGACATTTTTGGACAGGTCTTAATGATCGAATAAATAATGACATTGGTAAGTAGTTGGTGAAGGAAACGATCATCAATTCGTTAACGATTAACAGTTTATCTCCTTCGAGGATATCAATAATATACAGGGTAATGAAAGGCGGATGAATCTCGTAGTGCGAATATTCGGTATGAGAAATGTACAATCTGGGCAATATATGAGCGGGATAAATTGTATGATTTTTTTTCAGATAAAAAAGGACTAGAAATTCATGCGTGGCCTAGTTGACGTCATGGCTGGTTTTGAATCAAATTCTCATTCCGTTCCCTCTCACATAAGAGAGAGCCCGCGAAATGGAAAGATTGCCGACTTTTTCAGTCGATAAGTAGATGAAATATGGCTAGATGGCGGCTGACTAGAAATTTGTACACGAAAAGTGGTTAAAATTTCGAAAATATTGTTATTATTTCTTCTCCGATGGGGTCATCTCGAAGGAGGAAGTAGTAGAGGCCTCCCTCTCGCGCTTTGTCTTGAATAAGTTCTCGATCTGAAATGTTGTTGTTGTTTGTTTATTGTTTTGATGTGTAAAAACACTCGCCTCTTCAATCGGCATTCCCTTGGTTTCGGGGACGAAGAAGTAGAAAACGATGAGACCAACAGTAGCGAAGCCAGCATAGAGGAAGAAAGCGCCTGGAATTAAATATATATTTCAATATGTATTTCTTTACAGCTGGACCCTCGTGATATTACTGCACCATACCCAAAACTATGTATTATACAATGAAATACTATCTTCCAATATGCAATAAGAAACGTTAATGTAAACTATCGAATATTCACCTTTCTCAGTGAGATATTCATCACTAACCATATTTGGTGATGGCCTCTCCAAGAGACAGGAAAGTGAGCGCGATCAGCAGGTTGAAAGTCCAGTTGGTGAAGGTCGAGAGGGAGACGCATGTTGAGCGAGCCCAGAGAGGATATATCTCCGCGTTGAACACCCACGGCATCGGACCCATTCCTGAAATGAGAACATTACATGATGTACTTTATTCACAATCACAGTTAATGGTGTTCCTGGTCGAAAGAGGGTAGAGTAAAGAAGGGTAAAAACAACAATAACATACGAAAAATGATGATGGCTACTGATAGGGTTATGTATCTCTGCTGTCTAAGGGCCTTCTGGGTAACGTTCCAGGTAGTTGAAATTGCACATTTAGGACTCACCGAACGAGAAGGCTACTAGGTAGAGGACCATGACGATGATGGGAAGGACCGTGTATCTAGAAGAGGATGAAATCATAAAAGCGAAAAAGCACTTCAATCCCCTTCAAAAATGGAACACTTTAATTAATTAAAATAAAATATATATATTCGAACTTGGTCTTGCACGTCGTCTTGATCACATATGGAATCGAATTATTGAACATCGTCGTGCCACTCTGACAGAAGCCAATCGTCGATTTCTTGTCGTCTGGAAATAACACAATCATTAAATTTTAGAGACCCTCCACCAGAGAACGTAACAGGTCCACGGATGGCTAAAAATTCGATAATTCTCAAATTTTTTTTCTGAAGTGTAGGCCCCGAGTGCTGATTGACGGCCGCAATAAGTAAGGCTGGGGGTCGATTTTTAAAATGTTTCAGGAACCTCCCATTTTTGGAGTCGAAAAATTCGATATCTCAGAATGACATGACATATAGATTTTCAGGTGTATTTTCACTCGTAGAAACCTAATTTTGACATCGGAATGCTAAAAAATGCGAAATAAAAAATTTTTGGTCAAAAAACGCATTTTCTGACCATTTTTTTGAGATTTTCATAAATTTATAAATTCGTGCGCAGATTTTCAATAAGATTTTTAGAATCTACTCATGAAAATGTATATCCCATAAGAAAATCAGATTTTTTAAAAATGATGATTTTTGAGATATGACGCCCCAAAGCTCGATTTTGGGGGCAAATTGTCAAATATTCTTCCCTGTAGAATGCTTAATTTTTACCCCCGTCTTCTCAAATAGCTTAAAAACGTGTATGAATGACTAGTAGTATCATTTACATCATTCCTGATGAAAATAAGACGGATTAAAATGGAATTTTGAAAACCCCCAAAATTGGAATTTCGAAAATATCCAAAAAGTTTGAAAAATCGTAACAACGCTAAAACATTCTTCTGAGTGTTCTCTTATGAAAATTCGGTTTCTACGAGTGAAAATATTAGGTTGGTCGATAATGAATACAAGATTTTTTAAAAAATTTAATTTTCCCGCTTTTTTGCAGGTTGGCAATTTCCCAACTCTAGAATGTTCTAGAGTGTTCTCGGAGGTACTCCCCTAAAGATATATAAAAGCGGCCGCTTCAAGGTAGAATAAACTATGACCGACATTACCGAAGACCAACTTCACGTCTTGTACTATTACGAATGGCTGCGCGGAGCCAACGCGAGCAAGACCACTGCTAACATCAACGGAGCATTCAAGAAGGATGTGACTACCTACAGCACAGTACACCGATGGTTCAATCGCTTTGAGGAAGGAGAGACGAATCTCGAAAGCGGACACTCCACTGGTCCCCCAATCACCACCGATGATTCTGAATTACTCCGTGCCATAAGGGAGAAGCCGGAATCAAGCACCCGTGAACTGGCGACCACACTTGGGTGCGTCCATAGTACTGTTGTCAACCACCTCAAAACGCTTGGCTACCACAAAGTTCTATCCAGATGGGTGCCCCACCAACTCACCGATGGCCAGAGGATGACCCGTACAAGCATCTGCCAATCTCTCCTCCTTCGCCCCCACAGGAAGGAGCTTCTAGAAGACCTCGTGACTGGAGATGAAAGTTGGATCCTCTACGATAACAGTACCCGTCACGCTGTCTGGATCCCCCGAGGAGAAGAGCCGCCAACGCAACCCAAAGCCGACCCCCATCCAAAGAAGATTCTTCTGTGCTGCTTCTGGGATGCGCAAGGGATGCTGTACTATGACCTGCTCACTCAAGGGAAAACAGTCAGTTCTAAGTGAGTCAATTCTTATTCATCATCCCAATTGCCGTAAGCCAATCCCATCCCTGTATCAACTCACCATCTTCATTCAGTGGTAGGCATTGCCCGATCGATTCGTCTTGAGTCGGGTAGCAGAATCCACATTCAGACGCAGTGACGCAAGAGTCGCAGTTGCTAAAACATTTGTGTAATATATTTAATGTTTGGCCAACCATCTACCTGACAATAAAATAAATCAACCCTACATTCATTTAGCTCAACGATGAAACATATTATTAACCACAAAATTTAGGAGATTTTGAGGACGTATCGAAATAGGTTTCACCATTACTTTAAACATCCTTAAGGTTCATCTATTCAATTAGTCTTCCGCATTCAGGAAATTTAAAAAAAAACACAAAAATCAATAAAAGAAGTGTAATCTCACCTCTTGTTGATGCAGAAGTCGTAGTCGCGCACTCCCTCAGTCGAATTGATTCCGTCGCGATCGCGCGAATGATCGATTACCACAGAGTCCTGAGTGGAATTGGATGATTTCGGTAGTAGTTGAGTATACCAAGCAAGATTAGAGAAACGTGTAACCTAATGAGTGAGCATCAAGTTCTCATCAAGCACTGTCAATGCCTTGTCAGTCCCTTTTCATGTGTCATCCATTGTTTCCTTTTTTGAATCTCTGATGGCTGTATTGCATGCCAGCTAATGTGTTGCTGTTTCTTATTCTCTCGTTTCGCGCATGTGTGATAAAGCTACAGATTTCTAACCTTATTAATGAGCACGAATGTTCCTCCCATCAGACAGAGAGTGACGATGACAGCGATAATCGAGACGAGGAGAATTGGACGACGGCCCAGTCGCTCGATTAACTTCATCGGGATCAGAGTTGCCACGGCTTGCACCGCTGAACGGGACGAAGGTGTAAGAGTATCTACTTATGTGCGGGAGGGTCACTTATGGATTGTATACGAGATTGTATGCGCCGCTAAGATGGGTAAAGGGAAATACCACGTCATATCAGTTCACACTGCCAGTACAGTGTCAGGATTTACGTTTTTAATGCCCAGAACTGATAAGTTTCTCGAAATTTGCCTGTTTTTATAGGTTGAGGTTCGGCAATCACATATAAACGAGTTAATTACCTGATATTCCGGTGGATATCCAGATGGTGGTGATGTCATCTTCGACGCCCGCCGATTGAATGATCTTAGAGGTGTAGTACCTGGAAGGACATTCGTGAATTGGACTTGGAATCATGCCTAACTCTTTTCAACGACAAGATATCTTAACTTGGAGATTCCTTGCTATGATTTTCCGCTCGTGTTCATCTTTTATAAAACACATATTGCACAAAATAATAACATATTTGCTGTGCGTGAGCATCACAACATTGGTGTAAAGAAACGGTGTAAAGAACCCACAGAATGGTGTTTATTCCGATCAGCTGCTGGAACATTTGCATTGAACATCCGACAGCGAGCGCACGGAGGACGTGAGGAGTCTGGATAATACGAGAGACGACCGTCGTATGCTCTGAACTTGTCGTTGTTGTTGTTATCGTCCATATTTCGTTATTCAGCCAGTTTCCGATATATGTCGCGAGCCTACCGTATGCTTTATGTGCTGCATTCTCCTCCTCCGTGGCTTCCTTGATCTCGTTCAGATCGTACTCGACCCACTCCTTATCACCACCGTAGATCTGCGATAGCAGTGGTGTAACCAAGGCGACGTTTCCCAAAAGATTCTTCTGATCGAGAATTCAACAACAATGCGATTATTGTGTTGTGCTCAGGAGACTTTTCCCACATTGCAAAAATTCGGTATTTACGTTGTGAGGTCAGTACGACGTTTCCCAATCGTCTCACCTTGCTCAACACCATCTCGCACATCTCCTTCTGGCCGGACTTGTACAGATAGCGAGGTGTATCTTTGAGGAAGAGGAAGCCGATCAGTTGAATCAGAGAGGGGATGCCAGCAAAGCCGAACATTAGCCTGCAAATTCATAGTTCAGTTATTCACAACTATTCCCGCATTGCCCTGATGATATCATGCGCCGACTACAAAGTAAGTAATTATAAATTTAAATTATTGCTCGTATGGCAGATGCAAAGACCTTATCATCCAAAAACAACATAATGTTTTATGCATCGCGAAAGACTCATTATTTTCAGTGTATTTACTTTTCCATTCTACCATCGAATTAATACGTTTCAAAATTATGATAAAATATGCCAGAGACAGTTGGAATGTTTGTTGTTTGTCGTCACGGGAATAATAAAACCAAAAACACAATTTTCTTGTTTCTAAAATTATCGTTCCAGGCGTATCTTCCACTGGAAATTTGGTTAAACCGTTTATTCTTTGAGCATTAGTTCAACCAATATTTCAACCAACAATTAATGATCGCTCTTACCTCCATCCGACATTATCCGGGTCGATGTGTGCGAATCCTACAGCCACAATGTTGGCAAGAATGAAGCCAGAAGCGATCATGATCTGGAAAGACCAAAGGTCATGGTAGAGAAATCCAAGAAGTTCCACATCAATCATGACCAAAGGCAGAAAACATTAAATCATAACCAGTTGTAGAAGCTCGATCATGCATCAAGTTATTTTCTAGGAATTTCACACCGAAGGTGATGCGACATTAGATGTACGCTGGATATATTGGGGTGTTTCAAAAGTTCGTGGAATTTTTTTTTGGAGGAACATAACATTCGCGGAATTGAAGTCAGTTGCTTTCCCCGAATTATAACAAAAGTAAATGTTATACATACTTTAGAGTACCACTAACACGTTTTCGAATAAAATATTTTTCCTGCAATGGAACGCGAAGGTTGTATTCTTCTAACAATCTGATTGGACAATACATGATCCCACAATTCTAACAATGTGCTTCACTAGTGTCATTAATTTGTATTTTATGAGTGCTAGTATTCATTACTGATCATACTAAAGCGGAACAACTACGGTTCTTTCTTTACGCGATCACATCTAACCCAGATATGAATATGCGCTAATTGGAGATAATTAGTAGCACTTAGTATTACCTTGTGCAAGGAACATTTGGCGAGCTTAGAGGGTAATATAATATCATTTGTTTGTTTGATCATGACTTGGCATCGAAAAAGTGATCTTCAAATTTCAGAAACAATCCGGTTTATTTATTTTTGCAGAAAGAGTAGTGGATCGATTCCTTCCAGATTTGGTATGTATATTAAGCTATTCATGAGCTATAAAACAGCGAAGAAACGGAGGTGATATTATTAAGAAGAAGCCGAATATAAAGGAACAAATGTTGACGAAAACGTATCGTCGGGTCACTTCAGTACCCTTCACATAATCGTTTCTTAAAAACAGGAGAGAGCAGCTGATGCAAATTACATGGTTTGTGGGATTGTGTAATGGTTGCTCTATTCAACAGTATTGGCATTTAGGATGAACAATGAATTCGTCGAATTTTATGTTCCACCGAATAAAAATTCCACGAACTTTTGAAACACCCCAATACGATCTGGATTTTCGAATGCTTATAAAAGATACTTATCGGAGAAAGCGTTACCTGGTAGATAGTGATGAGGGTTCCTCGCATGTAGGATGGAGCAGCTTCACCGATATAAACGGGGATGATCATAGAGGCGAAACCTGAAGGGATTCCAATTGGTATACTTTTTAGAATGTACCAAATCGATCTCGAAAATATGTAAAGACAACATACCGATAGCGATACCGAGCAGAGCTCGACCAACGAGAAGCGTGTACCTGAAAATATCATATCTTTCTCATACTTTTAATATATCCCATGCAATTATTTTCGTTTTTGATTGAGACGGGTTTTGGAAGAACTCTTCAACTAATCGCTCCTTTACTACACACCCTCTCCCTAAATTGGTCGAGCGGGGAGATTTTGGGAAAATAAGATACAATTAACCGAGATTCAAACTAGTAATTAGTCAGAGTCAAAAAATTATTACCTTTCAGGCGCACCCGCGCATACTATCGCTCCAACCAGGAAAACCCCAGAAGCAACGAGGATTACGGGACGACGACCGAAGGCATCAGAAGTTTTGCCTAGAAATATGTGCACGTTTTTCGAATATTGATTTAATCTGGATGTTTCTCCAAACTCCTGATCATCTGCCAAGTCTATTGAATTTTCGTTGATTATTGACCTGATATATAGCTGTGTGAGTCAAGTTACCTATTTGTGTGAGCATCGAATGTATTGCCATGTTTGCAACGCACACGTGATATCACCGCCATTCAAAGAATCGGCAAAGATAGATTTGCTGACTAGACTTCTCAGGAAACGACTCTATTCATTTTCTGTGATATCTTGATGATTAGGCCAGTGAGAAATCATGAAAAATGAGAAGATTTCCTTCTTGCTAAACCATTCCTACTGTTGAAATCATATTTTTCTTACATCACGCTCAACTATACATCACTCCTTTCAGAATTCAATCCGAATTCAATCAATTGTAGCAAGCGCGAAACTCAACTAAACACGTTTCTTCATCGTGGAAAACATTGCATTTGTTAAGAGAAGATCAAAGATCAAACCTGCGGCAAGTGCGCCTATAGCAGCAACGCCAGGAGTGATTGAGACGATCAGCTACAAGATCAAAGATCAACTTGAAAGCACTCAAGCACAAACATCCTGTTTTGAAACTGTTGTGGCCAGAAGGATGCGTTTCACACAATTACCAAGAGGATTATATGATAAAAATGTAAAACATGATAACATGCACTTTGCGAGTGTAAAAATTTATTTTACCTCTTGCCAAACGGTTGTGAGCGGTTTCATGCCTGCGTTTTGCGGAAGGAAGAGCATCACGCTGGAAATAGTGCTTATCTCTCAGAACAGCTTCCCCTTCAAACAACGCATATTTATGGCAGAATGATGTACTGTTCAAACGAATGCTCTAATTACCCTTCATACATGGTGGAACAATATATTGTATAATATGTGCGTGAACTATGTTGTGCACGGTTCCACTAACATTCTCGCTAATCCTCGCCTACATTTGGTTGTGCTCGATTCATAGGCGGATGATCTGAATCGCATGGGATAGGAGCAAAACATCATCGTACTATTGCGCAATACGCCATGATCCGATGGTATGCACTTTTTATTCTGATCATCCATATTTCACCTCGACGTCACTCCAGTATCATATCCGAACAGTAGTCCTCCAATGCAGGCCAGTGTCGTCATCAAGACCACGTAGAATGTCACACCGGGCGGCGTGGCTGGGGGCGCGCGACCGGAGTGAGAAGTAGGAGCGATCTTAAAGCTTGTTTAATTGCTTTGATATTCATCTCACACAAAACGGTAGATACCCTTTTTCTACGAAGAGCCATAATGGCCATTTTGATTTTTTGGGTAATGCAGGGGCAAGTCATTGAAGGATAAGTTGGCTAGCGAATTTACCCAACCACTGAAACTCATCACATAAGTTATCTACCCGAAGGATATGTGATACAACAAGATGTAAAACAGTCAACACTCACCACAGCTCCTCCTGCCATTTTTTATGTCGCTAGGTAAATATGGACTGCTAACGAGAGGAAGCTTGATGAGAACGATATATTAGGGGCGCTTTCTGAAGAGATATATAAGGTTGCTTAAATAAAGTGTTGAAACGAGCGAAAATATCATAATACTGATCTTAACGAATTGTCACACGTATAATTACAGGCAAATAAATAATGAAAAACGGGAGACCGGGGAGATTGGCTAACATAATCAGTGGTTTCGCAATAACACTCTTCCGTATGTACGAATAGAGAATACGCAGAATAAAGAGAGCGCTTTTTCCAGAGCTTTCCCTGTCCACCCAGTGCTCACTGAGTGCGTACCAGGAACTGTGCGTCCGCTTTTATTTGGTAGATCGGAACGTGATAGAGGCGGTTATGAATGCTTCAAAAGCCTTTCAAAGGAAGGGCCACGGTGACAGACAAAACCGTTTGTCAAGGAGAAGGACAAGAAGAAGAAAGGCGTGTAGCGTCACGCTGAAGCGACGGAAGAATGGCTATCACTATCTGGGCGTGCCTCATAGCGTTCCAGAGAGTCGAAAGAGTGCATGAAATAGGGAGAGCACACTCTTCCGTGAAGTCACGCTCTCGCCCTGATAAAACCACACACACGATGTTCGAAAAGATCAGTTTTTCGGTATGCAGAAACGATCACAGTTCAAATACGGTTTGGAACATGGTGAATGCCATTGTGCAAAATGTGTGTACAACAACTAAAACACTTGGAAGTAAACAAGATGGGCTTCTGGGAATGGCAAAGGACTGTCGTCGAAAAGTGCGAGAAATAGAGACGTATACGCCACTTTTCCACACACTTCTCAACCTGATCTTCATTAGTCAAGGTAGGTGATAATTGAGGAGATCGAATGTGACAAAACAGGAAAAAGGTATCCCTCGTGGCCAATCCAGCCTTTCACGAAGAGCGATAGATCGTGTATTGATGAGAGAAGGAAGAATGAAAAGGGATCAATAGGCGATCGGCGCGTTTTGACGCACGTGGGCGCATTTCATTGCCACTAATCCGGCTTTGCGAACGATCTTCACCCATTAGAGAAAATGAGAGACTGTTCGGTACGAAGATACTCTAATCTGGCGAAAAACCGCGATGTGAAATCGATGAGGCAGCAATTCAGCCGATGAATTGAGTACGAATCTCCATTTTGCATGCTCGTTCGAAAGGCGACCGTTCGAGAAATACGATTCAAGAAAAAAAGTAAGATTTGATCAGATGTGTTTTAGCATTTCAATAAAAGTCGGACAATCACATGATGATGATCGATCGCGCATTACCATGAAAGCAAAAAAATAAAAAATAAATAAATAGAAATGTAAAAAATATTAAAAAAATGATTGCCTAGAGAAAACGCAGAATGAAGAGATTCATTTGTTAAGAAGCCCATTCCAACTCTCTCAATTAACGACACTGTCTAGCACAATCAACTCGACGAGAAAGTGTAGCTAACATATATCGGTAATGAATAGCTTTGCTCTGATCTCTGTAAATTGCGAACGGAATGAGTCGATAGGAGTTCGAAAGGCGGCAGTTCGAGAAATACTAGGAGTTCGAAAGGCGGCAGTTCGAGAAATACTAGGAGTTCGAAAGGCGGCAGTTCGAGAAATACGATTTCAGAATTTTCGTAAAAGTTGGGAAATCACACGATGATGATCAGTCGCGAATTAGGATTCGAAAAAAAACAAGCAAACATTAACATTGCGCTAATGGATTTTATCAATCTAAGGCGTTTTCAACTGCCAAAGAGGTTTCGTTGAAAACATTCCATTGTATCTCGTACAATTAATCCGCAAGATCAATAGGAGCTCTCCAGCGAACAGCGACAATAAATCGTCACCTCCCCTAGTCATTGATAAGACATGAGTAAGTAGCGATCGTACTCTATCCAGTACCCATACTCTCCCGCTCTCTCTAATCGGTGAGAGAGCGCGCAAAAGTGAGAGAGCATGTGCGCAAAAAGAGCGAAAGTGTGACTGCGCGATGATCTCTAGATCGCGCGCCGCATTTTACCCCCACCCAACGTCTTTTTGAGAAAAAAAGTTGTATTTTGTGGCATTTCAGCCATCTAATTTATTGAGTTCAATGGTCACTTCATATTAAATTATCAACATTTTTCTGGTCAGGACGACGGACGAAGGATATCGAGCTAGTACGATTGTACATTACTCTTTGCCATGATACAACAATCGGTTACACAGGAAGTATCGATAAGATCGACATAGGAAATATAGAAAAGAGCTACCGATCGGATACAAAAACACTATTACTTTTGACATTATGGATAATGGAGCTACAGAGGTCAGCGCGGGTTAACGACCGTTCGGGAGTGCATGAACTGGTTGGCGCGTAGAGAGCGGGAGGAAAGAGAGATAGAAAGTAGAGGGGAGAAGATATGGCAGTAGTCAATCTATCAAATAGCGGGCGATCGAGAGCAATAGCGGAGGGAGAGGGGAAAACGATTTGAACAGGACGAGGAATTTAAAACTTTCCGCCATAATCGATGACTATTCTCTATATGGCATCCGAAAATTGGCCTAGCTGGAGTTTTGAAATATCATCCATCTAGCTAGACTCCACTCAAGAAAAATGTAGAAAGTTTCTCGCGAACCTCGCTATTCTTTTTTGTCGTCAGAAAAATGGACTGGGTGGAGTTCGAGAGAACTCGGAAAGCACAGAACCGAAATTGATCAATTACTGAATGCATCTAAGCGCGGAACGGATACGATTTACAGTTTATTGTGCGGTGAACTCTGAGAGGACACTGATTGCACCCATTTTGATGTCGAGAGATGACACGGGGCATCAAGCAATATCCGGCTGTCAATTATTTGTGCCAAACTCGCATTGCTACTCTTCCTAATATGTTTTTATCGATCATCTGACAGATGTGAACGTATGCAAAGTGAGGATAGACTAGTCTGACAATTCTGAATTGTAAGCACCACATAGTACCACACTTTGCACTACTGTTAATGAAATCGCGGAAGTCATAATAGGTTGGAATGCAAACGATAAGTCTTATTTGCGTGCCTTGGCAGGAATGGAATCTACCGAAGATGTCACAGTGTTGACTGAGTTGGCGCAACCGTTTGAAAGGTGGGAAAAGGAAAATCGAGCAAAGGGAAACGCGAAACCGTTATTATCGATGGACATTATATTTTTGGCATCCGATAAGTGGCTTGTAGAGTTTCCAACTTGGAATGGCTTCCAACTTGGAATGGCAATGCATGGATATTTTCATTTTGCGTTTTATACCACCCTTCTAACTAGAACATATCATGCAAAAAAATGAAACGACATGCTCGCGAAGCTCTTTTTTTGCAGTCAGAAAAAGTTGGAGTAAGAGTAGACTCGGAAAGTCAGAACTGAAACTGATCAATTACGAAATGTATCTAATCGGGGGAACAGAGAAGATTTACAGTTTATTGTGTGGTGAACTCTGAGAGGACGCGGCATGAGTTCATTTGAGGTCTATAGATGGCACAGATCACCTAACAATAACCGGCTGTCAATTATTTGCGACAAATCGGATCTTGACCATCCTATTACGCATGCTCTTTTGCTTTGTCTAACCGAGAGCACGGGAGCGTGGGGGTAATTTGCAAAAAAAAGTGCAGAATACGAAACAACTGCATAATATATTTTAACGCGGAGGACAATTAATTGTGCTCCGTCTATCAACAGCAAAAAAAACACAAACTCATTGTGGTGGCGGTAGACGAGGCAAAACACTAAGCTGGCACTATAATTAAAAGCTAATGAAATCGCTGAAGATGTGATACAGTTCGAAACGTGACTTACGATGCTGATCTACGCGCCTTGATTGAAATTGCAATTGACAACTCGGCTGTTGCTCAACTGTAGCGCAAATTTGGATCATTTCCGAGTATCAGTTAGATTGAGGGCAAACGCTATAGTTGCTCACGCCGGCGGCGACCCCCATGAACCCCTATTCATGCTGGGGCGCTTCCCCCCTCATATCGAGGGGGAAGCGCCCCAGCATGAATAGGGGTTCATGGTCTGAAAATACCTCGCCGCCAGTGTTGAGCAACTATGGTAAACGCCCAGAGTGGAATTCACAGAACACGATTATTTGCAAATTGTGCATCAAAATGCATGCGTTCTGGGATTTCAGCAAAGAAATGTTGGAAGTCTACCTACACCACTCGTAAGTAAACGTTAGTAGAAAATAATTCATGCGGTAAACGAACGGAAATCGGCGCAAACTATCGTTCAACCATAACGCTTCCAGCTCGCAAAATCCGCCGGCTTTTATAGATTCCGCCCCACACCCCGCTCTCCCGCGACGATCGCGCTATCTTCATTCCCCCTGCTCTCTAACTCCGCCTAATCAGAGATACAGGGTGTTATTACTCCACTCGTGTAAGCCGATTGTGCCCTGTAGCTCGATGACGATATCTAGTGATTGGGGAAGGGATTTTCAGAGATATCCCAGCCCTGACATCACTGTTCATTTGGGGATGAAGTCAAGGGTGATCCCGCTTGCGCACTCACTCAAATTTGCGTACTCTCTCGCAAATCCTCCTCGTCGAGGTAGATCGAGTCATCTAGGGGAGAGAAGTCAAGATGATCTGACTCTCTCCAGTTCCCATGCTCTCTCACTTCCACTAACCAGTTAGACAGAGAAATGGCATAATAGAGAACAGCGGGCTCTAGGGAACACGTGGAACGAGAGAACGAGCGAGTTTATAGTCTTCAAAAGATGTCTACTAGGTGATGCAGTCCGGTCAGGCCGACTGGACTATGTAAATGCAATATATATGCGAAAACTCTATTGAGAACTGTGTCCCTCTATGAGATTAAATACTGAGTGAGTGTATGTTATGATACGGAAAACACGTCCACTTCCGATCTACTAGTCAAATATTGAGGTGGGTAGGCTGACACTCTCCATTGAATAAGTACCATTCTGTTTCTGATAGACTAGCATGCGGTGAGGTGGAAAATGAGACGAATGATGTATATCAAGTAATGTCTCCCTTCAATATGCGTGATCTTCCACCGGCTAGACATGCGAGGAACACGCATAACGCCGAGAATCAGTTCATGCTGCACGAGCCCTAGTGCGATATCGGCGCCCTTTCGGGGGGTTTAACTCGTCAAATACTTTGAATTGCGTGTCGACATGACGGAACGAATAGTAACCGTACGGTTTCTGAAAAAAATAATCGTACAAAAACAAAGAAATAGTACTCACAAGGTGTACTCAACACACCGTTTACTATGCATTTTCGCGCAAACGATATGGCGAATGTATGGAAAGGTATGGAATTTACACGCCGATTTACCAAAGAGATGCGACCGGTGAAAGTAATCAAGGAAGCAGGCGGATTGGGGTTGTTTTTTTCCCTAACCGAACATTGTTTGCGGAATTTTTAGTCACGATCATTTACTGATCAGTAACTGTGAGTGATTGTTTTCTCTACATTTCACCTTCTCTCTCTGCACAAAATATGAGAAAAGTAATCAGTTAGTAACGAAATAATCAGTGATCAATTGCGATAACTTAATCGTGTTGTGGATGCGAAAGACAATCAAAAGATTATTTACAATTCGGACTACCCAAATCTTCTACCAAAACTCTATATCAGTTAGCAACGAGTTATTCAGTGAGCTTCATCGAAGCTTGTTTGTTGAATCTATAGACAATCACACGGTATTATTTGCGATTCGGATCATCGAAACTTCCCTAAAATACTTCAACAAAGAGGAAAACACCAACAGTTTAGAATCACGCGATTGCTGCCTGTAAGTGTTGAATCAGTGCCCAATATCTCCAGTTGAATAATGGTTGATTCACAATCGCTTGCCCTTTATTGCTTCCGAAAAAGGGCGACTGAACTCGTGCGAGTAAGTAATGACCATAGATCGGCTCGAACTGCCTATTTTTATCCAACTTTTTTGAATCAAAGATGGAGTTTGGTAAACGGTATCACCGCCTCTGCATGATGTACTCTCACAGAGAAAGTATGTATAGTGATGAGAAACCCGAATTACGAACATTTGATTCAAAGATAGAGAGCAGTGTATTTATTGCTTCATAAAAAAAGCGAGCCGGTGATAAATCAGAGATCGGAATAGAAAGTGGGAGTGAAACCGCGTGGCTAATCGGTGCTTATCGCATTATTAATGCGCAACGCAGGAATTTTTCGTCTTTCCTCTCCGATGGACGTAATGGATGAGGGATGGTATCGCGAGAAGTTGAAATCTTTCCGTCTCTCAAGAAATTACTCTGTCTCTCCCCTCCTAGCAACGAGAGAGCACGAAGAATGAAGTGTCATTTTTAGGGAAGAACAATGGTATGTCTCTCTCCATTCCACACACTCCCTCGCCACTGTGACCGACGAGAGAGCGTGGAAACTGAAGAGAGTCGGACGATTCCTCCTAGTGAAGCGATCTTTGCAATGGACACTCTCGCTCTCTAAATGGCACACACATCTCTCTGGATAGAGAAAGGGAGAGAGCAGAGATAATTGAGAAAGGCGGGAGATGGTCATAAGCGGATTACAGCTGATAATGGTCATTGGCATTTTTCGAGCTGATTGACGGACTTTCCCCTGCTCTATTTCTTTTCCCTGTTATCTCGATATGTCTTACCAGCATAGATGCAGGAGAAAGACCAGAGCCATAGACAAAGTGTAATCGTCAATTTGGATAGTCAGAAATGAGAGAGAAAACGAGAAATTAGGAGGTTTCGGCGCACAAAGATGATCAGCATCAGCATCGTCCATTTATGGCTCATGCGATACGAAGTGGCGATTTGTTTGCTGATAAATGGGCTGGAAATCATCAAATTTAAGCTTTTATCGTACTTTCTTGGCGGTAGGGGAGGCGAGATAGTGCGGAGAAGGAAGAAAACGGGAGTAGTCCAGTGATACTGGGAAATGCCCATTGGGAAGACGCGATGCTGTCGATTAGATTATATTCTTAAGGCAAGGAAATGAAATCAGCGTCTGATTTGGAGGAATCTCTAATCATGATCTTGTAAATGTTAAACAATTCCGAGTGGAGACTTTTCAGGTCGATCATTGTCATACCAAGTAAATGATGGTGAGAGAGTAATGAATGCCTTTTCCAGATTATCTGGGAGCGACGAATGCTTTCTCCGAAATCCAAAATGCAATGAATCGTTCACACAAGGCTGTAAATTTGAGTGGAGGTTGTTGGCGGAGGGACGATCTGAAATTGAATAGGTATTAATTTCAATTGGATGAAGAGGAGAACATTTTATGATTGATGGTAGATGTCCCAAGATGCGACTAAGACTGCCGTCCAAGTTTACTACGGGGAACTCTACAAACGCGCAGTGAACATTCCCTTGGCCGTGCCTCCTTCTCCCGAACCATTGCCACTCTTCCTTCCAGATGAAACGAGGCATGCTCTCTCGCTTCTCAAGTGCGGGCATTCCCCTGGATCCGATGGTATCCTCCCTGACATGCTTTACCACTCAAGAGAGCACCTTGCCCCATTCTTCGCTGATCTACTGAATCGCCTCGTAGCAGGAGACCAAGTACCTGGAGATTTGGTTGAAGCAGTTGTGTCCCTTCTTCACAAAAAGGGCGACCCAACAGATATCGGAAACTTCAGACCAATCTCGTTGCTTAACGTATCCCTCAAGACAATCACTCGCGTTGTTCTCAAACGAATCGAAACATCAATTGAAGAGGCTGAATCGCACACTCAGACCGGATTCCGGAAAGGTCACTGCACTCTCAACAATCTTCACTCGATCAAACAACTCGCAGAACGCACGCACGAATACGGAATGCACCTCTACTTGGGATTCGTGGATTTTCGGAAGGCATTTGACTGTGTGGAATGGAACTCTGTTTGGCACGCACTGTGGATCGCTAGAGTGCACCCGACTCTAATCCATCTCTTGCGTCGCCTCTACGAATCTTCCTCTACTCTCATCCGTGTCAACGAGGATTTGGTTCCAGTTGAAGTGCGGAGAGGAGTTCGCCAAGGAGACACTCTCTCCCCATGTCTCTTCAATGCCGTCTTGAGATACGCTATGAATGAAATCGATTGGGAGAACAACGGAATATCGATCGATGGCCGCAACCTGAGTCACTTAGAGTACGCAGACGACATTGTTCTAATCGCAAAGAGTCGCCCCGAACTGGAGAACATGATGAAGAAACTTATGGAGGCTTGCGCGCGCGTTGGTCTTGAAGTAAATCCATCCAAGACCGTACTTCTAACCTCGTGCACCTCCACCCGAGCACCCATTGTCATCGACAATCTGAAGTTCAACTTTGCCGAATCCACCACCTATCTAGGCGGAAGAATCTCACTTCCCCTTGACTACTCAGCAGAACTTGAGCACAGAATTCGTCTGGGTTGGTTCGCATGGAGCAAGCTCTCGTACCTCCTCTCTTCACGCATTCTACCGATGAAAACAAAGCGGCGCCTTTTCAACAGTTGTGTCATGTCTACGATACTCTATGGCAGCGAGCTATGGGCCCTACGAGCAAGTGACAAGGAGCGACTAAGTGTGACTCAGCGTAAGATGGATCGGAAAATGCTCGGAATCAGTTTGCGAGATCGATGGAGGAACGTGAACATCCGCAACGCAACAGGAGTCCGTGACTGGAATCAGGAGGCTATGAGAAGGAAGGCAATTTGGGCGTTGAAACTGCGACGAATGGATATGGAAGAATGGAGCAGAGCGACTACTATGTGGATACCTTACAACAGGACGCGCTCACCGGGTCAGCCTAAACCCCGATGGAGAGATGATCTCAGAAGAACTATTGGAGCGAGATGGTGGAACGCAACTGCTGAAGAATACCGACCCTTCCTCATCTTGCGTTAACGCATGACGTGATAAATATTGATTGATTGATTGTAAACACTATCCTCGCTCGTTTAATCGAAAGAGTGTGACGATTGCCCGAATAACGCACTCTACTGTACGTGCTAATCGCATTGACCCAAATATGAATGAATAGTCCTTCCGATGCGAAAAGGTTCGAATCGTGAAACATAATATTCTTCCTGCAAAATCAATCCGCGCAAGCCGCGCTCCGCCGCGCACGTCCAAGGCGATTAGCACGAAACTCTAGACACGGCCGGAAATGTACCATCGTCATCTGCAGAGGATACTCGGGTTAAAAGAACTGCGACAACCGATCAATCTGTCACTATTCTCGGCTATACCTTCAAGCACATCAAACCTATTGAATTTTTCACTGTAACGTTTCTATTCAAAACTATGCCATTGATTATTTTTTCAGTTAACCAAAGCGGATAGAGAGAAGAATATTACAACTAAACGTGCAGTAATCTGGTCAGTAATTTATCAGTTGTTATTTTGATTGTTTAATTTCCAAATAACGTCGCATACACTCCATCTTTGAGAGGGGAGGGCTGGTGTGAACGGAGTACCTCCTCCACTGTACATAACGGTGATTAAGGAGTTTGACGGTGAGTTTGACGGTAACGGTGATTAAGGAGTGATTAAGGAGATTAAGGAGTTGAATGATTAAGGTGCAAGTTTCAATTATGCCACGGAATTCACAGTGAAACAGAATGCTATGCAACGTGCGACGGAATGGCAGATAAATTCGATGATGATGCCATGACGGAACGCATTAACCGAGCACTGGACCTGCAGTCCGCCTTAGAAGGATCGCGTCGATTTGACACCTTTAAGAACGAAAAGGATTGCACGAGAGAGTGAGCCTGTTCTCCCATCAGTTGTTTTATGATATTAGGTTGGTCCATAAGTCTTTTCCTTTTTGGGATGTACAATTCGATTTCACCTAAAATTGTTCCAGAAAAAGATGATTGTCTGACTCTAAGGCATTATGTAAGGGTACGCTTTGTAAGGGCACGCTTGAACTTCATTATCATATGTTAGAATTGTATCATGGCTTTAGAGTTACCGACAAAATGACGTTTGTTTCCAAATAAAATTTCGTTGATATTTTCCATTTTGTTTGATCAGCTAGCATTCAGTGGAGAAAAATTGATGTACCAATTCTTTCGCATGAATGAAAAGCCCGTTAGTTTCTCTTTCTAAATTATGAAGGAGTATGTGCTTACATTGCGACATTCCAAAATACAGGCATGGAAATTCCAACATGAGCGATGCAATGCTGCTCCAACGATCGTAACTCCTGATCCAAGGATCAAATATCTTGGCTTCTATGTAGGGGCGCTACATTCAATCACTATTGGGGCACACTATTATAAAAATAGTTAAGCGCATGTCTCATTCATTTTTCAATGGAACACTATTTTGAAAAAAATCTTCAAACAGCAAAAATAGTCAAAAATTCAATTTCTGGACTGTTCGAAAAGATCCGATCTCCTGACGAAAGAGGCTTTCCCGAATTTTGCCCTTCTAATATATTATAGGTGAAAGATAGATTGAACGTTTAACATAAAAATGCCGAATCATCACTCGATGCGGCAAACGAAGATAATTCGAAAATGGGCATTTCCATAGCCAAAAATCCATGTTGTAACATTGAGTTATGTTTTTTTTTTTTTTTTTTTGATTTTGAAAAGACTGTTTCGCCATTCGCCAAAACGTGAATGTAAACTCAATATATATGTAACTTCGTGGATGTGTAGAATTGGGGTGGCTATGTCTGTTGGTTCGAACATATCGTGGATCAAACGCACTATCGTTATGTTAAGCAGCAATGAACTTTTTAAAGTAGCACCAGTTTGAACCCATCCTTCACGGGATGACTGAGTTCAATAGTGTTTTGAGAACTACGAATACCATGAATACAATGATGGCATGATGGTAGTCACATGTCAGATTTCCGTTGAGCACAAGTCGAAACAAAAGTAACTTTATTTTCGCACCTCGGTGCATTTGGATTGCCCTTATGATAGTAATACAGAGAATATAGGCTTGACCCAATGTGCGCTAAAGAGAGTGTCGATGCACTCACTGAATGCATCAAACGACATGAGAATCGGTTGAAAGTAAGGGCTGGCAAATCCAAAAATATTTAACTTTGGAGAAGAGAAAAGACTTATGGACATAGTTGCCCAACACTGGCGGCGAGGTGTTTTCAGACCATGAACCCCTTCATGGTTGATTTCATGGTTCATGGTTGAGCACTTCCCCCCTCTAGTTGAGGGGGGAAGTGCTCAACCATGAACCCGGGCCATGGACAAAAATCGATCGGTAGGTTAATGGTAGGTCAAGACTAGGCACCGTACCCAATCGATAGTACAGTACCCCCAGAAACCGTATACAACTACCGTAACCCACGAGTATCGCAAACTAACTTTATATTTAAAAAGTCCTGGTACCGTGCCCAATCGATTATACAGTACCCAAGTAACTACCGTAACCCAGTTCCTTGGGTCAGATCCAGTTCCTTGGGTCAAACATTTTTCTAAAAATCCAAACTCGAGCAAACAAATAATTTAAATTATTCTCCCGTATCTCTAATTACTGTATAATCATTATGTGACCAATTTGGGATTTTTAGAAAAATATTTGTTATTTTTAGAAAAATGCTTGACCCAAGGAACTGGATCTGACCCAAGGAACTGGGTTACGGTAGTTACTTGGGTACTGTAGAATCGATTGCGAACGGTACCAGGACTTTTAAAAATAAAGTTAGTTTGTGATAATCGTGGGTTACGGTAGTTGTATGCGGTATCTGGGGGTACTGTGCTATCGATTGGGTACGGTACCTAGTCTTGACCTACCATTGACCTACCGATCAATTTTTGACCACGACCCGGGGTTCATGGTTGAGCACTTCCCCCCTCAACTAGAGGGGGGAAGTGCTCAACCATAGCTGTCCAGCAGTGGCGGCGACCCCCATGACCCCCTATTCATGCTTCCACTTTTTGGAGGGGGGACCCCGGGAAAAAAATCTACGGGTAGGTCAAGAATAAGTACCGTACCCAATCGATAGGTCATCACCATGTGATACCGTATGTTGTTACGGTAACCTACCGTAACCTACCGTAACCCTCACAGCTGCACGTGCCGGAGGCCACTTCCATGACCCCCTATTCATGCTTCGCATTTTTGGAGGGGGGACCCCGGGAAAAAAATCTGTTGGTAGGTCATGGCTAAGTACCGTACCCAGTCGATAGTTCATCACCATGTGATACCATATATGGTTACCGTAACCTACCGTAACCTACCGCAACAAAGTAGCCCAGTGACCTCGATTATCGCAAATTGGCTTTATTTTCAAAAAGTCAAAGTACCGTTCCCAATCGATAGATCATCACCCCCTGATATCGTATATGGTTACCGTAAACTACCGTAACCCAGTAGCCCAGTGACCTCGATTATCGCAAATTGGCTTTATTTTCCAAAAGTCAAAGTACCGTACCCAATCGATAGTACAGTATCCCCAGATACCGTATATAGCTACCGTAACCTACCGTAACCTACCGTATCCCCGGTAATCACGAATTAACTTTATTTTCAGAAAGTCGAGATACCGTACCCAATCGATAGTACAATCAATCAATCAATCAATCAATTTATCTTATCAGGCGGAAACGCTCAGAAGATGATAGGTCGGTAGTCTTCATAAGTTGCACTCCACCAATGGCTGCCAATAGCTCGGGATAGGTCGTCTCTCCATCGCGCGCGAGGCTTTCCGGGGGGACGAGTCCTATTGAATGGAGTCCAGACAGTTGTCGCACGGCTCCACTGTTCCACTCCCATTCTTCTGATCTTGAGGGCCCAGCGCGCTTTTCGTTTCAATCCTTCCTCATTCCAGTCTCTCAGCTTGGTAATCCCTCTCACGCGGTCATTCCTCCATCTGTCCCTTAGCGTGACTCCAAGCATCTTTCTTTCCATCTTCCTCTGGGTGACTCTCAGCCTCTCCTTCTCGCTAGATCTCAGAGCCCATACTTCACACCCATAGAGAACTGTAGCCGTGATGCAGCTCTCGAAGACTCTCCTCCTGATCTTGATGGACAGAATTCGAGAAGATAGGAGGTGCGAGAGCTTACTCCAGGCCAGCCACCCTAATCGAATCCGGTGTTCTATTTCGTCGGAATGATCCAAGGGAAGAGCTATTCTTCCTCCGAGATAGGTGGCGCTATCGACGAATTCGAATCGCAGATTGCCGATGATTATTGGATTGCGGGTAGAGGTGCAGGAGGTGAGGAGGTTGGTCTTGCTTGCATTCACTTCGAGACCAACTCGGCTGCACGCGTCCATCAGCTTCTTCAGCATTCGTTCCAGCTCGGGTCGAGATTTGGCAACGAGAGCCACGTCATCGGCATACTCCAAGTGGCAAAGGTTCCTTCCGTCGATTCTAATTCCATCTGACTCCCAGTCAATGTTGTCCATGGCTGATCGTAGCACTGCGTTGAAGAGACGAGGGGAGAGGGTATCCCCTTGGCGGACTCCTCGACGCACAGTCACAGGAACGAGCTCCTCATTAACTCGAATGAGTGTAGAGGAGGACTCGTAGAGACGGCGCAACATGTGGACGAGGGAGGGATGGGCTCCGAACGAGAAGAGGGCTTGCCAGCAGGCATTCCACTCCACACAGTCGAACGCCTTCTTGAAGTCGACGAACGCCAAGTAGATTGGGATACCGTACTCGGAGGTTCTTTCAGCGACCTGCTTGATGGCATGCAGGTTGTCGAGAGTACTGTAGCCGCGCCGGAAGCCGGTTTGGGTCGAGGACTCTGTTTCTTCAAGCACAGTTTCGAGTCTCTGAAGAATGACTTTGGTCATTGTCTTCAGGGAAACGGTGAGGAGGGAGATGGGACGGAAGTTCCCAATGTTGGTAGGGTCTCCTTTCTTGTGCAGAAGAGTGACAATTGCTTCGGTCAGGTCGCTTGGAACAGCCTCTCCATCTACCAGATAGTTGAGTAGATCAGCGATAACGGGAGCAAGGTGGTTTCGAGAGTGGTATAGCATATCAGGGAGAATGCCATCCGAACCGGGTGAGTGACCACACTTGAGTTGGGACATCGCTTTGCTGACCTCATCGGGTAGGAAGGGAGGAAGGGGATCCAGAGGCTGAGGAGGGACTGGGAGTGGACACGGAACTGCAGGGGTGTAGAGACCGTCAAAGAAGCTCTGGACCACTGTCTTGGTAGCTGCTTGAGAGAGAGCACCAGTTACAGGGTCGGGAACTAGAAGGCGCTTCTTTGAGGTTTGCAGACTCAGCATGCTCTTCACGATGCTCCTTCCCATGGTTGCTGCTTGCCGTGCTTGCGCCTCCTTTCGCTTCCTGATGTCATCGACGAAACTCGTCCGGGCAGCTTTGCAGGCAGCTGAGTAGGCGACAGCTTGTTGGGAGTTGGATTGCAATTCATGGCGCATCGCTAGGAGCTTCCGCGTTCCACTCGAGATCCAAGAAGGGGATTGGCGCTTCCTCCAGCAGTTCGTTGCCGCGGTCTCCGTGAAAGCCTTTACCGTAGTATAGGCGTCGGCGGCAGAACTGGGGCGGGCAAGGGGCAGTGACGCGAGAAGGTTTGCGTTGACAGTAAAAGCGGTTCGATCGAAATCTAGCCGCTCCCTGCATCTTTTCTGCCTCGCCTTGTCAGGGAGGGAGAGGCACATCCGAACAAGGCGATGGTCGGAGTCAAACTCAAACCGACCAACGACTCCACAGTTGACTACTCTCGCTGTGGCGGGCGCTGCAACGTAGTCAATTTGGTGGAATGCGGAGCCGTTTGGGGATCGCCAGGTCCAGATTCGACCGTGCCGTCTCTTGGGGAACGTGTTCAGGATGCGCAGTCTGTTCCTCACGCAGAGCTCAGTGAAGCAGCGTCCGCGTGAGTTCGGTGTGGGAGAGGCAAAGTTACCGACAAATCTTTCATTGCCAGGTTCCCTTGCCACTCGACAGTTGAAGTCACCAACCAGAACTGGCATATGGCCTTTTGGGGCACTCCGCAGGGCGGTCTCAACCTGGTCTAGGAAGTCTTCATACGCGTCGTCATCGTAGGAAGACGTAGGGGCGTAAGCGCAGACCAGGAAGAGCCGTAGGTCGGGAAGGAGCAGAGTGGCCAAACGAGGGGAGAGGCCATTGAACACAGCTCCGCGCGCGAGTTGCGGTCGAAGCAAAAATGCCACGCCATGGGAAGCAGTGGGCCCGCCCGAGTGGTAGACTACAGTGCCTGAGGATGTAAGATTGAACGAGGCACAACCCACAATCCTGGCTTCCTGCACTGCAACCACGTCCCACTTGATCTTGTCGAGGGCGAGTTCCATCTCCGACTGCTTCTCCCTTGGGCCGAGCGTCCTGGCGTTGATGGTGCCGATGTAGAAGTGGCGACCCATCGTGGCGGCGTACAACTCCCGCGTGCCAACGCGTCTGGGAGAGGGAATCCGGGCGGGCGGAACCGGAGACGGAGAGACGAAATCGCACTCAACCGCTCGCCACACACTTGAGAACCCAGAATGAGTCGTGATACAGTACACCCTGATACCGTGTATGGCTACCGTAACCTACCGTAACCCCGGTAATCGCCAAAACTTGATTTTCAAAAAAAGTCTAAGTAACGTGCCAATTCGATAGTAGTCTTTTCCCAAAACTTGTGCAATTGAGCCGCTTCTTGATATTTGTCGTGTCCAATGTGCGGCACCCCTTGCTACGCTATACTATTTCGTATTCGTTTAGAGCGTAGAAGAAATATCAAAACCTTATAAAAGTAAATACTATCAACTTACGAATTAACCTCATTCAGATCTGGAGTTCGAAATTGAACTACATTCTTACTATCTTCACAGTAATAATCTCTTTCGGTATTTCGTCATCCGGATTTTGGTGCGGATTGACGTACAAAGCTGATGGAGATGTTACCATTGTGGCATATTTGGATGACGCATGCGTTGTGGTGGGCTATTGTTAATATGTAATTTAAATTGCTCCCGAATTTGTTTATCGTTAGGCATGGTCACAATGTAAGCAATGAATACTCAATAAATAATTTTCAGTCTGAAAAAACGCGAGGTTCTATAATATATTTAATATATATAATCGGCAGTATTTCTCTGACAGCATTAACCAGTAGGGAGCTTATGAAGCTCAGCAGTCTTGCCGAGGTATCTTATAATTTTGTATTTGCGTACAAACATATATAATATTCAGGATTCCACAAGAAATCACCTAATGTCGCATCAGAGAAGCATGTTCATAATTGTGTTCATATGCACGATCACACAAATGGTGAAAGGAATCCATCAGGTATTTCATCAAGTTTTCGAGCGTTTTCCACCATGTTTTCTGTTTTTTTAAAGATATTATCATCCTTTTTTTAAATAACCAAATTTATGAAGACTGAACCATATTAGGTAAATTAAGCATATTAGGCATATTATGTATATTAGGTATATTAGGTGAACGTAAATTTAATATCATAATATACAATAAGTACTGTACTATTGTTTTCAGTGTTGCTGGGTGTTCGTTGCTGCGTTTGGAATGAATAATCTTAATGATTTTCTGCTTAACCCGGTGAGAAAGTATTGCTAATTTTAGAATCTTAAGCCCAATGATTTCACTTCCAAATCGACAAAAAGTCATAATTGTAGCCATACCACGAGTCTTCTTAGAGAATGCACGCACTTAGAAAAAAGTCAAAGTTTGTAGTTATTTCACGAGTCTTCTGAGATATGACACAACCACTTGCTGAAGTAGTCCCAAGCGGGACCATCTACGTTTAAATCATAATGCACTTGTACAACAAATTTGCATATTTATCTCAGAGTTGGTTTTAATATATTTCCTGTTTCGGGTCCGATCATACCATCTACCAGCTAACATGAGAGATACGAGGCTGGCATTAAGCTCAAAATTTGCAGATTTGCAGGTACTTTCAAAAAAAGGTTGGGGTAAATTCCGTTAGTGGTATGTTTGCATGCAATCACTCTTTTGATACAACTACAATTTTATGCCTCGTGATACAACTGCGAAAATGCACGTGAAGTCGACGCACTCATAGTTGGGTGGCCTAGTTTAGCGGGGTTCATACATCTCTGAGAAGACGAGTATTAGGGATCGTTGGAGTGTATCACCTTTGAAGTGTTCTTATTGGTAGCAGGGATTCTTAAATCTTTTAGACTACGAGTTTATCTCACCACTGAATTCTAAAAATTCCGGCATCTCAACTGCACTTGCAGTATGCCGCCACACACTACCTCGCAACGTACAGTGTCACTGCGAGTCTCGTCATATTCAACAAGAAAGTTCGCAATATGATGATCGCGATTCCTTTTCGACACTCACTAACTATTTCCCGCTCGCGCACTGCTGTAGTCTCAGTTGTGTAACAGCGAAAGTCTGAATGTCAGCAGTGCGATAATATGTGCCTTTGCTATTTTGAGCTGTCTCCATTTTGGGATAAAATGATTGAAATTACGAGCTTGGGAGTGAACTTCTATTGAAAAATGCAAAATCAGTGAGCATTTCAATTTTTGAGCATTTATATCTCTGAGATGTTGGAATGTATTCACGGTATTTCACCGTCCTCACCATCTGAATACACCCTCACCTACTGGATTGAAATGTTTCAAGAATATTTAAAGTTTGACCGATTGTTCATAGGAAGGCTGTGCTTCTGACTGATTCTGTGATCACATTGCACGCACACATATTATGTGAAGTGTGCCCTGTTCCTATTATACATTCATTTTTTTGCTAATTTTATCATCTAAAACCCAGTGATTTCACTTCCAAACCGACAAAAAAGGCAGAATTATAGCCATACCACGAGTCTTCTTAGATACTGAACGCGCTTAGAAAAAAGTCAAATTTTGTAGCTATTTCACACGTCTTCTGAGATATGACACGACCACTTGGGGGAGTAGTCCCAAGGGGGTTCAACTATGTTTAAATCAGAATTCGCTTATACATTTATTTTTTGAAATTTGCCTATTTCTTAGAGTTGATTTTAATATTGTCATGTGTCGGGTCCGGCCTTACTATCTTTCAGCGAACATTAGATATATTATACAAGGCTGGCATTAAGCTCACAAATTGCATAGTTTCTGGTACTTTCTAACAAAAAAGTTGTGGTTAGTTCCGCGAGTGTGTTTCCATGACATCCCAGAAGACTCGTGCTACAAAAACACTTCTAAGATTCGCGGTACAACTAGGAACGTGTATATGAAGTCGACTCTACTCTAAGGGGCACCTATTTTAGCGGGGGATAGTTTAGTGGGGTTCTAAAATATCTTGGAAGACAAGTGATATATATTGGCTAGTTGTTGTGTATCACAATTGAAGAGATTCCGTATTCTCAACATAAAATTCAGTACGTCGCCACACACTACCTCGCAACGTACAGTGTCACTGCGAGTCTCGTCATATTCAACAAGAAAGTTCGCAATCTGATGATCGCAATTCCTTTTCGACACTTGCATTCCAATACTCGCACACACACTGCAATAGTATCAGTTGTGTAACATAGGTAAATCATCTGACTGTCATTCTCCCTCGCTGTCTCATACGGGCGAGAAAGTGTGAAAAGTGAAGAGTGACCATTGCCCATAACAGAGAAAGTTTTTAACATTGTGATGTGACTTGTTGTATGAAAAACAAATTAAAATAAATCAAGTATTTTATATGAGTGATCTCAATATATTTACAAATAACGAATACCTATTCTGTTCTAAGACCTATTCTTCGAGAATGCTACACTACCCTACAATACGAGATTTGAGCAAGCTATTAGATACGGGCATAAGTGAGATTTCCACTGAATGTAGCCTAGAAACCAGAAGGAAACAAGGAGAAGGAACAATGGAGGAATGTGAGAACGTGAAATCATGTAACATATACATTTTTCGGCGATCACGTACATTCCCGGTACACTCTGGCACAAGCATTTTGTTAAAGCAGATATGAAGGCATTGTGTAATCACCTTATGTATACACTCATGATTTCTCACACAACCGACTATTATTGTTCCAAATGTTGACCCTCAAAAATACGAGATGTCGATATCAGCCGACTTCACTACACGATAGAGCGTTGCAGACATATTTGCTTGCATTTCTAAGAAAAGAACAGAAAAGTCAAATCTACACAGATTACATTCGGAAATGTTTGAACACTTGTTTGAACGTTAAATTTTATAGTCATCCCTTTCATTTTGTGAAGCTTAGCTAGCATTTTGGTTATTTAATCGGCTGAGTTTGAAGACACATCACCCCGTGGCAAGACCGATGTGCGTTTGACTGGATGCATCCATCCCCACTGGTGGCGAAGATCCATCCCACTTATTTTGACGCTAACGACGTTATTGTATTGTTCCCCCTCTCTTGGTTTCATCTCGTTACTTATACTGACTCCCTTCTCAACATTCTTAGCGATTTGAACACATGATCGCGCCATCACTATAAATCGACTTCAGATGTTAATTCAAGAGAAGTCAAGCATAAAATAGAAGATGTGAAGGTGGAAGAGACGGCCGAAGAGGCGAGTTACATTAGACTGCACAAATCATAAATAATTTTTATCACAACTAACGCATCGACAGGCAATCATCCGTATTGCGTGGATATTTCGAAAATTTCTGCGTTCTAAAACAACAAATTTTAATGGTGAACGAATATGTTTCAGAATGTTGAACGTCGCTGCTCATCCGCTTTGTCAAACGATGAAATCGTGGAGGCGCTTAGTGTCTTATCAATAGTAAGATGTTTCATTTTGATTTTTAAAAAATCTGTCTGACATTTATGCTATCTTCGCTATGGATTAAAAAAAACTACGATTAGAAACCTGCCAATCACAAATAGTAAACCCCATGTGCTCAGGACACAATCGGAAGTGCGGTGAATACGCCAGGAAGAATAGATTCAGATGGTAAGTATTTCATAGACGAAGCTTTATTCAAAAATAAATTTCAGAAAGGCCGATCTGTGGTGAAGTCAATACACTATTAGGAGTTACTGAATGGATTGGTGCGCACAAAGAAAGAAGCAGAGTTGAGGTCTACAAGAAGGGGTATGCAGTTTGAGTGTAACAATTAGAGCTCAACCTGACTTTGAACAAGAGTACATCACAATACGCTGCTATGCAAGTCACATTGAACCGATATCGAAGTCCATAAAATCTTTTGTTTCAGGTTTAAGGCCAAATGGTTCAGGGCCTTCGACGAGAGTATATGGAGGCATTTCGAATATTGTAGACAAAATGATTGGGTAAGAACATTGATTAAATCAAACATATGAGGCCGGTTATCGAAGAATCAAAAATGGGCTGGCACACTAAAATTTCGAAAACTCGCCGAAAGAGGTTATCGAGGATGCTGATCATCATGGTATGCTTGTTTTTGCACTAAACCGACCGGTGTAGCCGGGCTGCATGTCGACCCATTTTACATTTCCCTAAATAACTCAAAAACTAGTTGACGAATTTGAATGAAATTTGTTCAGAAGGTACAAATGATTACAACGAATGAGATCAAATGAATAGAACAAAAAATAATTTATGCAAATTTATCGAAAATTAAGTTCTCGAATACCAGGAAGAATCGAAAGCTGATTTTTGTCTAGAAAGATGCTCCTTGCCGAGGGGGGGGGTCAATTTTCGTATACTATGTGTGGGGTAATTCCGGATCGGTTTTTTGATATGATCCATTTTCTGAGTCATTTTACTCATTGTACCGCGCTCCGATGCGCGAGCAATGAAATATTGAATTGTGTTTCACTTTAAATGCACAATAATGAGACCGATTCGTCAGCAAGTGGTTATTGAACGATGAAACACATTTCAATTCTTCAGTGCTCGCCCGTCGGTGCGCTGAGTAAAATGACTCAGAAAATGGCTCATATCAAAAAACCGATTCGGAATTACCCAACACATACTATACGAAAATTGATCCTCTCGGCATCTTTCTAGACAAAAAGCAGCTTCCGCTTCTTCCTGGTATTCGAGAACTTATTGTTTCGATAAATTTGCATAAATTATTTTTTGTTCTATTCATTTGATCTCATTCGTTGTAATCATTTGTACCTTCTGTACAAATGTCATTCCAATTCGTCAACTAGTTTTTGAGTTATTTGGGAAAATGTAAATTGGGTCGACATGCTGCCCAGCTGCACCGGTCGGTTTGGTGCAAAATGAAGCATACCATGATGATCACCACCCTCGATAACCCCTTTCTGCAAGTTTTCGAAATTGTAGTGTGCCAGCCCCTACGCACTGTTGCCCGATTTTTCGGTAACCGGCCTCATATGCATTGAAGAGTAATGCGAATAGTAGGATGTTCACAATTATATTGACGTTTTCCAGATGTACGCATCCAAGAATGGTATTCGGCAGCATGTCCTAGAAACTGCTTTGCCAGTAAGTCTCTGCAACTCTTCTAATAACATAAATATGAATTTATAAAAGTACAAATGAGGGAGTAGCGATAGCAAAATCTCTAGTATAAACATGGAACTCAGATTAAAAATATTTCGTAATGCCGCCTTTGATCATGCGACGTTGCGACAGTTCTCATCCGTTCTCATCCGACCAACTATCATTAACTTCACTTCTTGTTTCAGGTATTTTATGAATACTGAGTCAAAGTGTTCGCTGTGGGGAGTACCGTCAACGGATGTGGCGATAATTCGTCGGATTTAGACCTTTGCCTTGTACTCAACAACCAGGATGGTAGCATTACTGACGATAAAGAGTAAGTATGGACAGGACAATATTAGAATCGTACATTGTTATATGCATACATGTTCTACGCAACATACTATATCCATATAATTTTTAGATTCGCTCAGTCTCACCTGGAAAAGTTGCATCAAAAGCTGAAGAAGCTAGGCCATATATTTTCAAATTCCCGTTTCGTTCGCAATGCCGTGGTAATTGAATGATTTTTAACGAATTTGCAACATTCATACACATATGTAATCATATGTTTTTCAATTTACGGCATCAAATGAATTTAAAATAATAATTGCCATGAAAAATATGAATCAGATCGAGACAACGTTACACTATTGTTCAGGTGCCGATCATTACATTAGAAAATCGATTTATCTGCAAGATCGACATCGGATTGAACAATATTTGTGGAGTCCGAAACTTCCATCTTCTTCACTACTACACACGGTAATACTCGTTATTTAGACTCATATTCTCGGTAGGAGGCCGGATGAGAACGAACAAAGAATCGTTGTAAGTGTGAGAAAATACTGGAGAAGGTAATATTTTTGATTCTCATCAGACCATATTAATCATGGTCTGCATTTGATGAAGTATTCATTCACATCGTTCCAGTTGTTCAAATATGCATATATGAACTAAACGGCGTAAGTTGCAGTGTCGACTTTCGATTCCCGGCGCTGTGTATTGTCATCAAGCAATGGGCCAGAAATCTAAAAATCAATAACCCATGCGACGGCACTTTCAACAGGTATAATATGATTTGGTAATCGAAAGTGACAAGCAATTAAGTTACTCACTCAATCTCATGGTCCTGCATTTTCTACAGTGCGGAGTGGTTCCCGCCGTTCTTCCTAATCTAATAATAATAATTTATCATGTGTGACAGCACAGAGTTATAGAATGATTGCTACGGGAAATAAGGACATGATATTACGATGCCATGACTTGATGACAAAGGGAAAAATGGCAATAAATAAGTTTAAGACAGAGCTAATTAGCAGTAATGAGAGTAAGCAATATTATGGATTGATTTTACTATCTACAAGTATGTTAATAATTATATTGTTGAGTTGTGCAATATACTGGTTAAATTTGTGCAGGTTGTATATTCAATATTGCAGCACCTCTATCCGGATATGTTCGGACAAGATGTGCCACTGAGTGAACTCCGCCTGCCCGGAGAATTTGTACGGCCCCTTCCTAGTGAGTCATAATTAATCAAAAATCAATGTTAATTTTTTGTCTAATATATCACAATCATCTTGCAGACGCCGTTTTGAATCAGCAAGGTGTTGACGAAATTCTCATTGGCTTCTTCCGATATTTCTCGAAATTTGACTTCTCGAAATGTGCGATTTCGATCAAGCAGGGTTCGACGTTCCCGCGGTGTGTTTGTTCACTTAATTTATCATAATTATTATAGATGACAAAACACTAATGTTGTAGTTGTATGATGCAGATCGTTATTCAAAATAGTGAAAAAAGAACGAAAATAACATACTTAATTTTTTCAGGGGCACACTGCCTTCTGAGACTTCGCAGAAGCCGATCTACATCGAAGAACCCTGTGATAGTTGCGGCTCGGACACCGCAAATACTGCGAGGTTACAACTTTAGATTCTGGAGAAATATTCATGCGGAAACGCTATGTTCTCAACTCATCCTTTGTTCATATTTCTTTATAAGAGGCAAATGGATTTCAGGAACGTCCGGAATGAAAAAATGCCCTATATCAGATTGGCCTTCAAGAATAGCGCAGACGCTCTCTCGAATAAGATTCCGCCGCATCTAAGTCAGCTTGGTGTTCGAGTTCCCGAATAACAATGATAATTATCCAATGTTTGATATTTTCTCACCTGTACCCTTATTGTTTGTACAATTTAGCGAATTGTTGTTTTGTAATCGCATGATAAAGACTTATTTTGTTCTCAATGTGATGCATTTCTTGATTCTTCTTTTTCTTGATTCCTCTTGATTGTGTATGTTGTGGCTAAGGTTTGAAGGTACATCGCCCCATGGCAAACCTGCTGCAGGTTCTGACTGGAGGCATCCAGCCCCTCTGGTGGAGAAGATCTATCCCAGTTCTTTCGATAACACGACATTCTTGTAGCGTTTCCAGGCTCTAAGTTCATATCAGTTTGATATAATCTCGTTACGTATACTGATTCCTTTCGTGACTTACATTGCGATTTTAAAGAGATGATCGCTACGTCGACTTCGGATGTTGATTCGATGCCGGCCAACCAGAAATTCGAAGCTGTTAAGGTGAAAGAGACGGATGAAGAAGCAAGTTGCATTAGCTTGAATGCATCATAAATTGGCCTATGCTTACTTGAATGAATTGCGATATCAGTATTGTGCTGCTTTTTAACAATGGGTAGTATTTCTACGTCAGTAAAACCATATGTAGAGTGAACAAACATTTTAAGGTAATTGAGCTTCGCTGCTCAAGCGCATCGTCAATCGCAGAACTAGTCGAAGAAGCATTTAGTCGCCTGACAATGGTATGATCAAATTCACATCACCATACGTAGCACACCCAATGCATCCAGGATGCGCCTAACAACACAATGAACACAGAAACGAGAATAGGCTCGGAAGGTGAGTATTTCATAGAAGCAGTAGCATTGATAATTTAATTGAACAACTTTTAAAAACTTTTAGAAACGTCACCCTGGGGTGAAGTTAATACACAATTAGGAGTTACCGAATGGGCAGGAGCACGCAATGAAAGAAACAGAGTGGAAGCCTACAGGAAGAGGTATGCACATAAAATATTTAAAGGTAAAATTGAATACAACATACGCATATGGTACTTTGATATTACGATATTTTTGATATTGCGAAATCACAATTTACAACACGATCTCGTCGTTAAAACTGTTTTTTGCCCAATATGCTGTCCAAGTCTCATTGAACGAATGTGAAAATTCATCAAATATATCTGTCTCAGAGGTGTGAATGGCTCTAAATGGTCTCAATGGTTCGCAGCTTTCGACGAGAGTATATGGCGGTATTTCAGATACTCCACTCAAAATGATTGGGTGAGTAGTAGGGATGTCTAACGGAATGGGCGACTCCGTTTTGCCAGTCCTCCGTTTTCGCGCGCGGCGAGCGGCCTATTGTTCGCTCAATATTTTAAAATCAAAATTGATTACGGCAACTCCGTTTTGGAGAAATGATAGGGAAATCCAAACTTCACCGATTTCAATTCCGTATAGACATCCCTAGTGAGTAGCATTGACAAATGCAAATACATTTCAAAGGCTATGCGAATAGTAGGACTTTCACAAATCACTATAAATCGTTTGATAAAACAAAAAAAAGCAATCTCTGTACTGGAATTGGTATGTGAGATGTACGATAATGGAAATATTTTCAGATCTACGGGTGCAAGAATGATATTCGACTGCGTGTCTTCGAAACTGCGGTGACCGTAAGTGTATGTAACAAGTTGAATTCGCATACAGTTGATTCAATACTTTCTAACAAAACTTACAAAAAATTGAAACTGATTCAATCGAGTACCCATTAACGGTATTGATGTATCTGAGGATAAGTAACTTTTGTTTAAAGTTGTAGAGCCGTAAATTGCGCACAACCTAAAAGCCGGCTCTCGAAATATCAAAAGTTTGACAGGTCATAATACCTTTCATTTTTGAGATAGAGAGTCGCTGAAAAAACAGAAAGAACCACCCCGAAGAGCTAAACAACTTTTATGTTGAAAGTAACACGATTTAAAGAAAACGAAATATAGATAATTCTGAAAATGCGATTTTTGATAACTTTTCTCTTAGTTTTTCGGGTGTCTCCGAAAAAAAGATCTCATGGATCGATGAGATCTCTATGAATTCGTAACCTGCGCACTTTTCTACCCATGGATATTGTGTTGCTATAAAGAAAAGTAATTGCCAACACATATTTTTATGCGTCAAAACAGGGCTTTTCATGGTAAAACTCAAACATAGTCTCCTCCAAAATGAATGTAGATGCAGCCTCCAATTTTGCAGCCTCCAATGACCTTGCAATTTTGCATGGGAGTCAATCTGGGGCATATAAACATATTTGTGTATGAAAATTACCAAAATTGAAAAATTTTAAAATTTCGATTTTTTCGGTCAAAATGGTTGGAAAATCGAAATTTTAAAATTTTTCAATTTTCGTAATTTTCGCATATAATCACGTTTATATGCTCCAGATTAACTCCCACGCAAAATTGGAAGGTCATTGGAGGCTGCAAACGGCATCTACATTCATTTTGGACGAGACTACGTTTGAGTTTTACCATGAAAATCCCTGTTTTGACGCATAAAAATCATAATCATTTATTCGAGCGTCAAGGCAGAGGCCTGTCGAACAATGCCAGTCTTCCATTCAGTCGGGTTTTCCCTGTATACGCGTTGCCATTGTACACCGTGTTCTTTAGTGAGTTCGTCTCTCCATCTGACTCTAGGTCGTCCAACGGGTCTTGTGCAATCCCACGGAATCCACTCGTACACTCTCTTGGACCAACGATCATCGGTTAAGGTGGCTAGTCTCTCCGCCCATCTCCTCTTCCTTATCATTACTCGAACTCGGATATCGGTTAAAGGGACACGTTGATACAGCGTTGCGTTTGATATTCGGTCCATTCGGGTTACTCCAATCATCTTGCCCATCATGTTTCTTTGAGCAACAATGAGCCGTTTTCTGTCTCTCGCTGTGGTGCTCCAAGTTTCACTTCCGTAAGTTAGCGAAGGCTCGACGCACATTCGGAAAAGGCGTACTTTCAGCCCAACGGCGCATCTCCGATTCGTAAAGAAGTTGATGAACTTGTAATAGGCTCTCCAAGATCCTCCTATTCTTCTATTAATTTCAAGAGAGAGAGTTTGATCAAACGATAGACGCGTGCCCAAGTATATGAATGAATCAGCGTAATCTATGCGATCATTGCCGATGAACATAGGGACTCGTGTTGTATTGGACATTATGACTGTTTTGCCTATGTTGATCTCCAAGCCAACATCTTTGCTTCTTCTTGACAGTTCTTGCAACATAGTATTGCTTTCGGTTGCATTGTGAGATATGAGAACTACGTCATCGGCGTAGCGAAGGTGGTTCATTCGCTGGCCGTTTACATTCACTCCATAGGCTGACCAATCCATTCTTCGAAATATTCCCTCCAATACTGCATTGAATAAGTGCGGGCTAATCGGATCCCCTTGGCGTACTCCTCTCCGAATGTCGACAGGTACTCGATCACTGCCAACTCTCACCGAGACTTTTGCTTTGGAATAGATTGCACTTAGAGTATTTATGATCTTGCTATGAACGCCTTGATTATTCAGAGCCTCCCAAACATGATGGAATTCTACCGAGTCGAAAGCTTTTCGGTAGTCAATGAATATTAAATATAGAGGAAACTGATACTCATTTGACTTGCTGATTAGCTCCGAGAGAGTATGTGATCAGTGGTTGAATAGTTTCGACGAAATCCTGCTTGCTCACTCGGCTGGTTCTCTGATAGTATCATTTCAATACGATTGTCGATAACTGAGGTGAAGAGCTTGTATGTCAAGTTCATCAGGGCTATTGGGCGGTAATTTCCTATCTCGAGTGGCGATCCTTTTTTGAATATCAATGAAATTGTCGAATCTGAGAGCTCGTCGGGAATCTCCTCCCTTTCGATCCACTCGTTAAACAATACGAGGAAGTGTTTCGTTAGAGTCTCCGCACTTGCCTTTATCATTTCTGCACTTATCTTGTCTTGGCCTGGAGCTTTTCCATTCTTTAATCGAGCTATAGCCAACATAATTTCACTTGAGAGGATCGAAGGAAATGTGTCATTGCTACCGTATTTTGATTGGGCGATTTGAATAGTTGATGAGTATAGGCGGTTATAGAACGATTGAACTGTTTGGGATACTTGGCTTCTATTGGCGGCTGCACTTCCATCATCTTTCATTAGTCTACTTAACGTAGTTCTTCCAATTTCTGATTTACGTAGAGCCAATTTCGTGCTTCTACCGTACCGTACAGCCTCCTCGACAAACAGCACATGCCGTCGATGTAGATCGTCATTGAGAGAAAACCTTAGAGCTTTGCTAGTCACAGCTAGATTTATCCTATTCAGTGCGGTAGGAGTTTGCTTTCGTAGCATGTTTCTACTTCTCATCAATTGTTCCGTCTTATTGTTCTTAAAAATATGCGTTGTCAATTACTTTTCGTTATGGCAACACAAAACCCAGGGGTAGAAAAGTGCGTAGATTACGAATTCATAGAGATCTCATCGATCCATGAGATCTTTTTTTCGGAGACACCCGAAAAACTAAGAAAAAAAAGATATCAAAATCGCATTTTCATAATTATCGATATTTCGTTTTCTTTAAATCGTGTTTCTTTCAACATAAAAGTTATTTAGCTCTTCGAGGCGGTTCTTTCTGTTTTTTCAGCGACTCTCTATCTCAAAAATGAAAGGTATTATGACCTGTCAAACTTTTGATATTTCGAGAGCCGGTTTTTAGGTTGTGCTCAATTTACGGCTCTACAACTTTAAACAAAAGTTACTTATACTCAGATGCATCAATACCGTTAATGGGTACCCGATTGAAGCAGTTTCTTTTTGTAAATCACATCCTGTGATCTCTGAGAAGACCTCTGATAAATGAACTGGCCACGTCCTTGCGCTTTCAATCAACTTCGCGCTCATGTAAATAGCCTTAGAGACGTCTGTGGAACTTCGTACTAAGTGATTCTGATCGGGCGAGTGAGCTCTACAACATCCGCACGATCACTATGGGTGACCGAACATTCCCCGGAGCACCCCTTTAATTAAGTTCCGATGAAGAATGCTTGTTTTCAATTCTCCCTCTTTCAGGCCTTCCCTAAGCATTCCGTGAGGGTGTTCGCAGTCGGGAGTACCATCACTAGATGCGGAAGCAATTCTTCTGATTTGGACCTGTGTCTTGTACTCTACAACCGCGATGGAAGCATCACTGATGACAAAGAGTCAGTGAACATTTGAAAAATTGTCGACTTCCTCTTCCACGCAGTTGATCGTGTTAACTTTTCATAATCGCAATGTATTTATTTATTTGAATAGGTCTGGTCCCTACTCAGGAAAAAGCAATCATTTTTAGATTCGCTCTTCCACGCCTTGAAAATCTACATCAAAATCTGAAGAATCAACGCCGCATGCTTTCGGATTGCCGTTTCGTTTGAAATGCAGTGGTAGTTATACAATTGTTATATATTTTTGAATATATTTAGGAGGTTTACAGAAAATAGCTATTTTAGAGTCTTCACTGTTCTTTAGAATGCATTGGATATGTACTAGAATACATCAACAATAGCCAATCATACAAACTGTAAAATACGAATATTGTTCTCAATTTTGCAGGTTCCAATCATCAGGTTCTACGCTCGACTCACCTGCAGTGTCGACATCGGATTGAACAACATTTGTGGAGTGCGAAACTCCCATCTCATTCACTATTATGCACGGTTCGGCTCGTTCTTTAAACGTTAACGCTAAAATATCCCACATTCTAGAAGTTAGCGTCGGCAATATTTGATAGATGGAAAAAACTAAATAACTAAATTTGCAGTGTCGACTTTCGATTCCCGGCGTTATGTCTAATCGTCAAAGAGTGGGCCAGTAATCAAATGATCAATCGTCCACTCGACGGCACTTTCAACAAGTAACATACGACTTTTTTTTAAAGTTCGAAGTAAAGTTGCTCAGTTACTCGTTCAACCTCATGGTTCTTCACTATCTCCAGTGTGGGGTCGTTCCTGCAATCCTTCCCAATCTACAGGTAGGCCAATGTTTTAGATTTTTAAGTTCTAACAACAGTCAATATTTCAGCACCTTTATCCGGATATGTTCGGACTACAAGTGCCATTGGAAGAACTCAACTTGTCCGGACACTTTATTCGCCCACTTCCAAGTGAATTATAATTAATTTCATGTTAATAAATTTTAAATTAACACTTCAGGCGGGATTTTGAATGAGCAGAGTGTAGGCGAAATTCTCATTGGATTCTTCCAATATTTTTCGAAATTTGAATTCGAAAAATATGCGATTTCGATCAAGAAAGGATCGGTATTCCCCAGGTGTGTCATATCATTTCCTCTCACGGCATTACTATAAATATATCTTAAAATTTATGAAAAACTGTTTTATTATTATTAGCACTCGAAGAGGGTTTGATGTGTTATTTGTTTCTTGTGAATGCTTCACATAGTCGAACTAGTGTAGAGCATTGGTTACTGTTGAAATGTGAAAATGAAAATAAAATTTGGTAATTTTACTCTAAGAAGCTCACTGCCTTCGGAGACTTCGCAGAAGCCGATCTACATCGAAGAGCCCTGTGATAGTACGGGATCAAACACTGCAAGGTTGAAACTTGCATTTGTTGAAAATATTTGGGCATAATTGTGTTTATCTGAGAAGCGTATCGAACATCTTTATTCCCTGTATAAAATATTACTTCAAATTACAGGAATGTCCGACATGACCGGATGTGGTTTATTCGTCGGGCCTTCAGGGAGAGTGCGGACACTCTCTCGAATAGTACTCCGCCGCATCTCAGTCAGATCGACGTTCGTATGTACTGATGATGCCACTGTTCCAGTACTTGTCTTCCCATCCTTAGCTCAATCATACAAAGTTGTCAAGAATTCATTCAACGTGATGGTGCTGAACCTGCGATGTATTTTCACAAATTGTGTAAAATTCTAACCAAATACACCTCACATCTCTTGCGTGTGCGACGCTGCTAACGTCTAGCAAAAAACTGGCATTAAATGAAAATATGTGTTGATTTACCTTCGAATCAATAAATTATGTGTTGATGATTCCGCATGTGCATATGCGCCGCTTTGCATTTTCCAGTATTTATTGTTGGTTGTTCTAAAATAAAGTTATCATTAGGTGTGTGCACTGGGTAAGTCACGTTGCACATGTTTATGAACGATTTTGGATCCACAGATTACAATTATATATGGAGAAGTTCGGACTACGGGTCATCGTCGTAATTCCACGTAGATCGCCGAGAATGTGAGGGAAATGTAGAGACGATCACCCGAATTACGAACAACCACGGGTCATGGTCACTTGTTCGTGTAGGGAGTACCCCTATCCAATGCATGCCCACTGGCCGGGATCAATCAATGATGAATACAAACCCTTCCAGCTTTAGTTGGAAGCGTACTCTTTCACCTCTTGTCATCATTGTATTATCCATATCTGAATATTCGTTCTCTCTTGCTTGTAAACATCGATCTATTCGTTTATTTTTCTCGAAACAATTGCTTTCTTCAAATTCCATATTTTTCGAATTCCTTTATACACATTTATAAATATATTGTCGCGAGTACGGCTAATTAAAATTGCAGAAGTTCCTTGTATCCAAGTATCCTTGCAGGACAGCATTAGGATGGAAGTGCGCAGATCATGCGAACCATCGGGCGTTGAATGCTTCAGAACAGCTTCTCTCAAGTTCTGCCTACCCATCGTTAGACAACAATGCAAAAATGTAAGACTATCTATTCCTTTTCGAACGGGCAAATATGGCGTATTTTTAGTAAAGTGATCTGAGAAATGAGATAAGGAGCAAAAAAATACATTTCAGAATTCGCTTAGTAAAATCGAGGATACGGATGATAAACGAATCGCTAAAAGTAGTAAGTATTAAACAAATTCAACTCAATTTCATATTATATTATAGCACCAATAATTCATCCTCTCGTGAGAGCGCCATTGCCTTCGGAGGCTGATCTACTCGGTGTAATCGAATGGAAGGGCGCGAGAGATGAGAAGAGGAGAATGGAGAAGTACATGCAAAGGTACAAAGATGAGATCGAATTCATCATGATCATTTAGCTGAGAACAAACATGGTCACAATTACTGGTTACTGCACTTTCTGAATATCTAATCATAATTTTCAACTCCATTTTGAAATGTTTTATCATGGCTCAAGATCGCCTATTTAGAGGATCTAACCCCCCCCCCTTTTCTCGATAATTTCAACGCCAGTGTTTAGGCTTCCGAAATCATCATTTGATGGATTCGACATGAAGATATGGAAGTATTATCGCATACATGTGCAAGATGTAACGGTGAGTGCAACTTATTTCTTCCGTAGGATGTTTTATCGATATTTTGTGTACCTATGCCGTTTTATTTCGTATTTCACCGACCGTGAAAGAAGGCCAAGGTCTGGTCGCACTCTAACATTGGGCATAATATGAGAAGGAAGTGTTTCCAGGTTTACAACTGGAAGATGCATGTACGCCAGCATCTGCTAGAAGCGGCACAAATGGCAAGTGCCTCAATTTTGATTTTCAATTATTCAATATACAACATTTTCAAGTAAAAACATGTTAGAAGACATGTTCATTGCTTCAACTGGCGAAAAATATATGATTCAAGCTTCAACTATAATTAATTTTCAATACATTTCAATTTGTCGCCTCTTCAGGCGTTGCCTGAATGCTCAGTGAGCTTGTTCGCTGTGGGAAGTACGATGAACGGCTGTGGTACTTATATCTCGGACATGGACTTGTGCCTGGTCGTCTACAATAGTGATGGCACAATCACCGACAATAAAGAGTTGGTGGATATTCAACGGCCTAAGTGTATCAGATTAATAGAATGGAATCGGCGACGAGGATGGAAGAACGAAGCATTGAGGGATCGTATCTTTGTCACTAATACTGCTTTTGTGGGAATACTAGATAGCGCACAAAATATGATGTGTCCCTAATATTTTCAGTCGTTTGGTCTTTCATAAACGCGTAGTAAGATATTTTCAAGTGGATCTACAAAAGCTAACAATTATGGAGAAAACAATATCTCTACGGGCGTGTGTGTTAGTGGCGAATTGCTGAGACGACGGGAGAGGGTATCCCCTTGGCGGACTCCTCGACGCACAGTCACAGGAACGAGCTCCTCATTAACAAAAATAATCTTTTACATAATACTTAGTTATAGGAACAATTTTTTCTGTGAGTGAGAAATAGATATAATTAGTCACTTAGTCACATTATTTTTTATTTATCTGTTGATGTAACGAAGGCTTTAGAATTGGAAACAACAAAAGCATTGACATTTTAATCTTACTTGCTTTGCTTAACGAGCTTGTAATATGGGAGATAAGCAGTTAACCTCCATGCCCGGGCTCGAAAAACTCATCGAATGCATGTAAATGAACAGCATCTTGCAGCTTCGTTGTAATAAAAAAAATCATCGCTTCTAATAGCAGTTGTGCGTTTCAAATGCATATCTTATTCCGAGAAATATTACCGCACCGGTCCTCAATAACCACATCCGCGGCAGAATCCGGCAGAATGCTTATCCGATTATACAATTCAATCATGAAACACCAATTTAAAGGCTCCCATGGATTTCACCTCTGTCAATCGTTAGATTGAACGAGTTTTGGAGTATGAAGAATTCATATCTGTGATTGATGGCCAAGACTGCAATGCAGTGGTCCTTGCTTTCTTCAACCCATTCATCAGGTGCAGCATTGGAGGGAGTGGCGACAGTAAATGTGTTTGAATGGTCTAAAGAGAACCATAATATGTGTGACTTCGTGGGACATCGAATATATATGATTTCTTTGAACCCGTAGAATTCAGGTCACCTATTGCACTTGGGTTTCACGGTCAACATATCATCATTGGTATACTCTCCTTGTTGATGGTTTCCCCTGTCCACATCGTTAAAAATAAATATGCGACGTTTCACTCCTTATTATCGTATAGGGGTTCATGGTATAAAATTGATAATTTGAGGGAAAAACCATAGTTAGATAAACACCAAATGCCGCAACCAAACTACAGGGTGGCACAAAAGTATTGACCCACATGTAACCTCGAATATCTCTCGAACATTTAAGAGTTCCTATTTCTGCTCATGCGTGACTATTCCTCCATACAATACCTACAATCCCTATGCCTCGTGTCCAAATCAATTGATTGGATATGCTGCAGCATTGTCAAATACAAATCAGTTGTGCGTCACCTTGACCCGCAACTGATTTTCGCGAAAAAATCGTTTTAATGGAATACCAGATAAGCAAGTTCCGGTTAATCAAGTTGATCATAGAGAGGAACCAATCCACTTTTAGGAACTTTTAAGGAAATTGTTAAATGCTTTTTGGATGCAGAGAAATAGAAATTTTACGATAGCATACTTTTGTCTGCATAAAATGGACATTTTTGGATTTTACGTTCAACATATCGATATCAGGCTAATAACTTCTGTGCCTTTTAACAGTGTCGAAGTATGAATTTTAGAAGCATAAAAATAGATGACAACGGCGATTGAATAGTTGAAACGCGCATCAAAATATTTCACCAAAAGTGCCATGCAGAAGCATTTGGTAAAATATTCTGATGTGTGATTGGCATCCAGCTTGGTATGGAGTGCATATTTCTGAGCCTTAAAGGTTGATAATAATGCTTACACGTGAAATGATTGGGTAGCGTTTGAATTCGGAGAATACATTTGATTTAATCTGAAAAGTTTGGTTGGGCGCCGTTCATATTCAACCCGCACTTCGTCCGTTTCGGAAGTTTCGGAAGCTAGTTGAATTAAATAAATAACATATTTTAAGTCACTGGTGGTTGCTCTTATTACCAAAAAATAGGCAACTATTGCATCATTGGTCTTCGTGCAACGCGGCGAGGAAGAATCAAATTCAATTTCCTGAGAAATCTCACTAAATTTACAGATCATATTTTTCAGAAGTTGAAACTCGTATATTGTTTCGAATATAGATCTTTATATTGGCAAATATATTGTTTATTAGCGTAGCTGTCCTATGCTAAAAGATGTGGCTGAAAAGTGTTACCCGTTAAAAATGAGATCTAATCAAAGTTGGGTCAATACTTTTGTGCCACCCTGTATATTCCAATTCCCCAGGTACAGCTTTTACCCAGTAACATGGGTATCTATTGGTGACGGCATTTGGTGTTAAACTATCCGTGATTTTCCACTCAAATTCTTAATTTTAGACCATGAACCCATATACGGTGTTGGAGAATGAAACGCAAGATCGCCTAGTTAGGGGATATAATCAGGGTGATGTAGCACAGGCCATACTGATAACAATGCAACAACTCCCAAGTTGCTAGATCAAATTTCCAGGTCGCGGCTATCCGTTGCGGCTTTGTCCGTGGCGGTTTTGTCCGCCCCCCCCCCCAGTCTAGTATTGAGCATACACAAAATCATGATGCAGCGAGACCTAGTTAGTTTATTTTCAGTCTCCCAATTGTATAGACAAGATGTCAGAGGAAGGATGAGGCGAACAGGAGAATAGAAGAAGAGAGGGGTTGAGGGGACCGCGTGGGAAGGCTCCTAGCAACCTGTCTGGGGAGAATGCATCATAATAATGTATCCAATCTCAGTCTAATGCATTGACAACATTATAAATTGAATGTTTGCGAACAAACAAACTGTTCAAACGTTTCCTATCCCCACAGTTCATAATTTCATACATTGCTCACTTCGTGTAAATAATATGAAATAAATTATGCATTCTATACAGCTTATCACACAGTAATCGATACAATGTTGTTTTAATAGTGTATTCTGAAGGAAATATATGGATTTTGTATTGGACATAAACAGGGAAATGGTAAAACGACAAAACAACACGGAGGGTACAGATTCTCGTGAAAATGCTGCTCATGTTATTTCCCCTCTCGTCATTTTACGCTCTCGTTAGTACAGTCATGCATTGTTAGTACTGAATTTTATTCATTTGAAACAACAAGTATAACGCGTTTTTGTTGCCTAGGATAGTGTGTACTTAAACCACACTAAAATCGGACCTACATTTCGCCATTGATTTTTGACGAATTTTGAATTCGTAAACCTTGCTAACCCCGTATTTCTATGTTTCAAGACCATGAGTCATATGGTACCCCATTTGATGATGAGGACCCATGGGGTATCCATAAACAAATTCTGATCGAAATCGAAGAGGTCGATGTCCGGCCGTAACAAAAGGACCCTCGATTCTTACCGAGCCGGTCTCTTAATCAATTCAGCGTGCATGCTAAAACTGTCATATTCAAGCGATCATAAAATGACTGTATCACATTTTCATGAAAAATGGTTAACATAAATATTGCTCAGCTCGACGTGATCTACAAGATGAGCACCAACACGAAGGGATTCTGATAAATTTTTATTTTTGATCTACCTTTAGGGCCGCATGCCCGAAAAATTTTTATTCACTAATGGGACATTCGACGCACAATTGTATGCTCTACAACATACGCCGTTTGCGGTTTTTCGATTTTAAATTTAAAAATTAATAAAACTGAATTTTAAAACATGAAAAACCATTTTGCGATTGAAATTTCGGTTCGAAAAATAACTCGTTTTTTGTTGCCTAGGTTAGTATGTTAATAAACCACACTAACCTCGGACCTAGATCTCACCTGTGAATTTTGCCGAATTTCGAATTTGCAAATTTCGATGACCCGGCATTTCAATGTTTCAAGAGCATGAGCCATATAACAGACTATCTGAGAAAATCAACATATTTTTTCAGCGACTTGGCACAGGCCGAAAATTCAAATTCTTGGTGACTTCACCAATAGGTCGGCATCGACGAGGAAAACCTACGAGCATCGCGAGATTTTCGATCCACATCCGCGCGGCCGCGGGTGCGGTTTCTTAAAAATTAACTACCGTATCCTCGAAATTTTTAAATCGACTCCTATGACTACGGCGGTAGGGGCGCTGCATTCCTTGACAAATTCTAAGACTTTTTACTCCTGGGCGTTTGATTCAGATTCCAAATATTTATGGGAATTCTTGAAAAATTTTCGGGGAATTGCATTCATGTTCAAAGTAAAAGTGGAATTATCGATTTCCGGCTTTCGATGGAATCTGATCGAAAAACGCCCAGGAGTAAAAAGTCTTAGAATTTGTCAAGGAATGCAGCGCCCCTACCGCCGTAGTCATAGGAGTCGATTTAAAAATTTCGAGGATATGGTAGTTAATTTTTAAGAAACCGCACCCGCGGCCGCGCGGATGTGGATCGAAAATCTGACGATGCTCGTAGGTTTTCCTCGTCGATGCCGACCTATTGGTGAAGTCACCAAGAATTTGAATTTTCGGCCTGTGCCAAGTCGCTGAAAAAATATGTTGATTTTCTCAGATAGTCTGTTATATGGCTCATGCTCTTGAAACATTGAAATGCCGGGTCATCGAAATTTGCAAATTCGAAATTCGGCAAAATTCACAGGTGAGATCTAGGTCCGAGGTTAGTGTGGTTTATTAACATACTAACCTAGGCAACAAAAAACGAGTTATTTTTCGAACCGAAATTTCAATCGCAAAATGGTTTTTCATGTTTTAAAATTCAGTTTTATTAATTTTTAAATTTAAAATCGAAAAACCGCAAACGGCGTATGTTGTAGAGCATACAATTGTGCGTCGAATGTCCCATTAGTGAATAAAAATTTTTCGGGCATGCGGCCCTAAAGGTAGATCAAAAATAAAAATTTATCAGAATCCCTTCGTGTTGGTGCTCATCTTGTAGATCACGTCGAGCTGAGCAATATTTATGTTAACCATTTTTCATGAAAATGTGATACAGTCATTTTATGATCGCTTGAATATGACAGTTTTAGCATGCACGCTGAATTGATTAAGAGACCGGCTCGGTAAGAATCGAGGGTCCTTTTGTTACGGCCGGACATCGACCTCTTCGATTTCGATCAGAATTTGTTTATGGATACCCCATGGGTCCTCATCATCAAATGGGGTACCATATGACTCATGGTCTTGAAACATAGAAATACGGGGTTAGCAAGGTTTACGAATTCAAAATTCGTCAAAAATCAATGGCGAAATGTAGGTCCGATTTTAGTGTGGTTTAAGTACACACTATCCTAGGCAACAAAAACGCGTTATACTTGTTGTTTCAAATGAATAAAATTCAGTACTAACAATGCATGACTGTACTAACGAGAGCGTAAAATGACGAGAGGGGAAATAACATGAGCAGCATTTTCACGAGAATCTGTACCCTCCGTGTTGTTTTGTCGTTTTACCATTTCCCTGTTTATGTCCAATACAAAATCCATATATTTCCTTCAGAATACACTATTAAAACAACATTGTATCGATTACTGTGTGATAAGCTGTATAGAATGCATAATTTATTTCATATTATTTACACGAAGTGAGCAATGTATGAAATTATGAACTGTGGGGATAGGAAACGTTTGAACAGTTTGTTTGTTCGCAAACATTCAATTTATAATGTTGTCAATGCATTAGACTGAGATTGGATACATTATTATGATGCATTCTCCCCAGACAGGTTGCTAGGAGCCTTCCCACGCGGTCCCCTCAACCCCTCTCTTCTTCTATTCTCCTGTTCGCCTCATCCTTCCTCTGACATCTTGTCTATACAATTGGGAGACTGAAAATAAACTAACTAGGTCTCGCTGCATCATGATTTTGTGTATGCTCAATACTAGACTGGGGGGGGGGGCGGACAAAACCGCCACGGACAAAGCCGCAACGGATAGCCGCGACCTGGAAATTTGATCTAGCAACTTGGGAGTTGTTGCATTGTTATCAGTATGGCCTGTGCTACATCACCCTGATTATATCCCCTAACTAGGCGATCTTGCGTTTCATTCTCCAACACCGTATATGGGTTCATGGTCTAAAATTAAGAATTTGAGTGGAAAATCACGGATAGTTTAACACCAAATGCCGTCACCAATAGATACCCATGTTACTGGGTAAAAGCTGTACCTGGGGAATTGGAATATACAGGGTGGCACAAAAGTATTGACCCAACTTTGATTAGATCTCATTTTTAACGGGTAACACTTTTCAGCCACATCTTTTAGCATAGGACAGCTACGCTAATAAACAATATATTTGCCAATATAAAGATCTATATTCGAAACAATATACGAGTTTCAACTTCTGAAAAATATGATCTGTAAATTTAGTGAGATTTCTCAGGAAATTGAATTTGATTCTTCCTCGCCGCGTTGCACGAAGACCAATGATGCAATAGTTGCCTATTTTTTGGTAATAAGAGCAACCACCAGTGACTTAAAATATGTTATTTATTTAATTCAACTAGCTTCCGAAACTTCCGAAACGGACGAAGTGCGGGTTGAATATGAACGGCGCCCAACCAAACTTTTCAGATTAAATCAAATGTATTCTCCGAATTCAAACGCTACCCAATCATTTCACGTGTAAGCATTATTATCAACCTTTAAGGCTCAGAAATATGCACTCCATACCAAGCTGGATGCCAATCACACATCAGAATATTTTACCAAATGCTTCTGCATGGCACTTTTGGTGAAATATTTTGATGCGCGTTTCAACTATTCAATCGCCGTTGTCATCTATTTTTATGCTTCTAAAATTCATACTTCGACACTGTTAAAAGGCACAGAAGTTATTAGCCTGATATCGATATGTTGAACGTAAAATCCAAAAATGTCCATTTTATGCAGACAAAAGTATGCTATCGTAAAATTTCTATTTCTCTGCATCCAAAAAGCATTTAACAATTTCCTTAAAAGTTCCTAAAAGTGGATTGGTTCCTCTCTATGATCAACTTGATTAACCGGAACTTGCTTATCTGGTATTCCATTAAAACGATTTTTTCGCGAAAATCAGTTGCGGGTCAAGGTGACGCACAACTGATTTGTATTTGACAATGCTGCAGCATATCCAATCAATTGATTTGGACACGAGGCATAGGGATTGTAGGTATTGTATGGAGGAATAGTCACGCATGAGCAGAAATAGGAACTCTTAAATGTTCGAGAGATATTCGAGGTTACATGTGGGTCAATACTTTTGTGCCACCCTGTAGTTTGGTTGCGGCATTTGGTGTTTATCTAACTATGGTTTTTCCCTCAAATTATCAATTTTATACCATGAACCCCTATACGATAATAAGGAGTGAAACGTCGCATATTTATTTTTAACGATGTGGACAGGGGAAACCATCAACAAGGAGAGTATACCAATGATGATATGTTGACCGTGAAACCCAAGTGCAATAGGTGACCTGAATTCTACGGGTTCAAAGAAATCATATATATTCGATGTCCCACGAAGTCACACATATTATGGTTCTCTTTAGACCATTCAAACACATTTACTGTCGCCACTCCCTCCAATGCTGCACCTGATGAATGGGTTGAAGAAAGCAAGGACCACTGCATTGCAGTCTTGGCCATCAATCACAGATATGAATTCTTCATACTCCAAAACTCGTTCAATCTAACGATTGACAGAGGTGAAATCCATGGGAGCCTTTAAATTGGTGTTTCATGATTGAATTGTATAATCGGATAAGCATTCTGCCGGATTCTGCCGCGGATGTGGTTATTGAGGACCGGTGCGGTAATATTTCTCGGAATAAGATATGCATTTGAAACGCACAACTGCTATTAGAAGCGATGATTTTTTTTATTACAACGAAGCTGCAAGATGCTGTTCATTTACATGCATTCGATGAGTTTTTCGAGCCCGGGCATGGAGGTTAACTGCTTATCTCCCATATTACAAGCTCGTTAAGCAAAGCAAGTAAGATTAAAATGTCAATGCTTTTGTTGTTTCCAATTCTAAAGCCTTCGTTACATCAACAGATAAATAAAAAATAATGTGACTAAGTGACTAATTATATCTATTTCTCACTCACAGAAAAAATTGTTCCTATAACTAAGTATTATGTAAAAGATTATTTTTGTTAATGAGGAGCTCGTTCCTGTGACTGTGCGTCGAGGAGTCCGCCAAGGGGATACCCTCTCCCGTCGTCTCAGCAATTCGCCACTAACACACACGCCCGTAGAGATATTGTTTTCTCCATAATTGTTAGCTTTTGTAGATCCACTTGAAAATATCTTACTACGCGTTTATGAAAGACCAAACGACTGAAAATATTAGGGACACATCATATTTTGTGCGCTATCTAGTATTCCCACAAAAGCAGTATTAGTGACAAAGATACGATCCCTCAATGCTTCGTTCTTCCATCCTCGTCGCCGATTCCATTCTATTAATCTGATACACTTAGGCCGTTGAATATCCACCAACTCTTTATTGTCGGTAATTGTGCCATCACTATTGTAGACGACCAGGCACAAGTCCATGTCCGAGATATAAGTACCACAGCCGTTCATCGTACTTCCCACAGCGAACAAGCTCACTGAGCATTCAGGCAACGCCTGAAGAGGCGACAAATTGAAATGTATTGAAAATTAATTATAGTTGAAGCTTGAATCATATATTTTTCGCCAGTTGAAGCAATGAACATGTCTTCTAACATGTTTTTACTTGAAAATGTTGTATATTGAATAATTGAAAATCAAAATTGAGGCACTTGCCATTTGTGCCGCTTCTAGCAGATGCTGGCGTACATGCATCTTCCAGTTGTAAACCTGGAAACACTTCCTTCTCATATTATGCCCAATGTTAGAGTGCGACCAGACCTTGGCCTTCTTTCACGGTCGGTGAAATACGAAATAAAACGGCATAGGTACACAAAATATCGATAAAACATCCTACGGAAGAAATAAGTTGCACTCACCGTTACATCTTGCACATGTATGCGATAATACTTCCATATCTTCATGTCGAATCCATCAAATGATGATTTCGGAAGCCTAAACACTGGCGTTGAAATTATCGAGAAAAGGGGGGGGGGGGGTTAGATCCTCTAAATAGGCGATCTTGAGCCATGATAAAACATTTCAAAATGGAGTTGAAAATTATGATTAGATATTCAGAAAGTGCAGTAACCAGTAATTGTGACCATGTTTGTTCTCAGCTAAATGATCATGATGAATTCGATCTCATCTCTGTACCTTTGCATGTACTTCTCCATTCTCCTCTTCTCATCTCTCGCGCCCTTCCATTCGATTACACCGAGTAGATCAGCCTCCGAAGGCAATGGCGCTCTCACGAGAGGATGAATTATTGGTGCTATAATATAATATGAAATTGAGTTGAATTTGTTTAATACTTACTACTTTTAGCGATTCGTTTATCATCCGTATCCTCGATTTTACTAAGCGAATTCTGAAATGTATTTTTTTGCTCCTTATCTCATTTCTCAGATCACTTTACTAAAAATACGCCATATTTGCCCGTTCGAAAAGGAATAGATAGTCTTACATTTTTGCATTGTTGTCTAACGATGGGTAGGCAGAACTTGAGAGAAGCTGTTCTGAAGCATTCAACGCCCGATGGTTCGCATGATCTGCGCACTTCCATCCTAATGCTGTCCTGCAAGGATACTTGGATACAAGGAACTTCTGCAATTTTAATTAGCCGTACTCGCGACAATATATTTATAAATGTGTATAAAGGAATTCGAAAAATATGGAATTTGAAGAAAGCAATTGTTTCGAGAAAAATAAACGAATAGATCGATGTTTACAAGCAAGAGAGAACGAATATTCAGATATGGATAATACAATGATGACAAGAGGTGAAAGAGTACGCTTCCAACTAAAGCTGGAAGGGTTTGTATTCATCATTGATTGATCCCGGCCAGTGGGCATGCATTAGATAGGGGTACTCCCTACACGAACAAGTGACCATGACCCGTGGTTGTTCGTAATTCGGGTGATCGTCTCTACATTTCCCTCACATTCTCGGCGATCTACGTGGAATTACGACGATGACCCGTAGTCCGAACTTCTCCATATATAATTGTAATCTGTGGATCTAAAATTGTTCATAAACATGTGCAACGTGACTTACCCAGTGCACACACCTAATGATAACTTTATTTTAGAACAACCAACAATAAATACTGGAAAATGCAAAGCGGCGCATATGCACATGCGGAATCATCAACACATAATTTATTGATTCGAAGGTAAATCAACACATATTTTCATTTAATGCCAGTTTTTTGCTAGACGTTAGCAGCGTCGCACACGCAAGAGATGTGAGGTGTATTTGGTTAGAATTTTACACAATTTGTGAAAATACATCGCAGGTTCAGCACCATCACGTTGAATGAATTCTTGACAACTTTGTATGATTGAGCTAAGGATGGGAAGACAAGTACTGGAACAGTGGCATCATCAGTACATACGAACGTCGATCTGACTGAGATGCGGCGGAGTACTATTCGAGAGAGTGTCCGCACTCTCCCTGAAGGCCCGACGAATAAACCACATCCGGTCATGTCGGACATTCCTGTAATTTGAAGTAATATTTTATACAGGGAATAAAGATGTTCGATACGCTTCTCAGATAAACACAATTATGCCCAAATATTTTCAACAAATGCAAGTTTCAACCTTGCAGTGTTTGATCCCGTACTATCACAGGGCTCTTCGATGTAGATCGGCTTCTGCGAAGTCTCCGAAGGCAGTGAGCTTCTTAGAGTAAAATTACCAAATTTTATTTTCATTTTCACATTTCAACAGTAACCAATGCTCTACACTAGTTCGACTATGTGAAGCATTCACAAGAAACAAATAACACATCAAACCCTCTTCGAGTGCTAATAATAATAAAACAGTTTTTCATAAATTTTAAGATATATTTATAGTAATGCCGTGAGAGGAAATGATATGACACACCTGGGGAATACCGATCCTTTCTTGATCGAAATCGCATATTTTTCGAATTCAAATTTCGAAAAATATTGGAAGAATCCAATGAGAATTTCGCCTACACTCTGCTCATTCAAAATCCCGCCTGAAGTGTTAATTTAAAATTTATTAACATGAAATTAATTATAATTCACTTGGAAGTGGGCGAATAAAGTGTCCGGACAAGTTGAGTTCTTCCAATGGCACTTGTAGTCCGAACATATCCGGATAAAGGTGCTGAAATATTGACTGTTGTTAGAACTTAAAAATCTAAAACATTGGCCTACCTGTAGATTGGGAAGGATTGCAGGAACGACCCCACACTGGAGATAGTGAAGAACCATGAGGTTGAACGAGTAACTGAGCAACTTTACTTCGAACTTTAAAAAAAAGTCGTATGTTACTTGTTGAAAGTGCCGTCGAGTGGACGATTGATCATTTGATTACTGGCCCACTCTTTGACGATTAGACATAACGCCGGGAATCGAAAGTCGACACTGCAAATTTAGTTATTTAGTTTTTTCCATCTATCAAATATTGCCGACGCTAACTTCTAGAATGTGGGATATTTTAGCGTTAACGTTTAAAGAACGAGCCGAACCGTGCATAATAGTGAATGAGATGGGAGTTTCGCACTCCACAAATGTTGTTCAATCCGATGTCGACACTGCAGGTGAGTCGAGCGTAGAACCTGATGATTGGAACCTGCAAAATTGAGAACAATATTTGTATTTTACAGTTTGTATGATTGGCTATTGTTGATGTATTCTAGTACATATCCAATGCATTCTAAAGAACAGTGAAGACTCTAAAATAGCTATTTTCTGTAAACCTCCTAAATATATTCAAAAATATATAACAATTGTATAACTACCACTGCATTTCAAACGAAACGGCAATCCGAAAGCATGCGGCGTTGATTCTTCAGATTTTGATGTAGATTTTCAAGGCGTGGAAGAGCGAATCTAAAAATGATTGCTTTTTCCTGAGTAGGGACCAGACCTATTCAAATAAATAAATACATTGCGATTATGAAAAGTTAACACGATCAACTGCGTGGAAGAGGAAGTCGACAATTTTTCAAATGTTCACTGACTCTTTGTCATCAGTGATGCTTCCATCGCGGTTGTAGAGTACAAGACACAGGTCCAAATCAGAAGAATTGCTTCCGCATCTAGTGATGGTACTCCCGACTGCGAACACCCTCACGGAATGCTTAGGGAAGGCCTGAAAGAGGGAGAATTGAAAACAAGCATTCTTCATCGGAACTTAATTAAAGGGGTGCTCCGGGGAATGTTCGGTCACCCATAGTGATCGTGCGGATGTTGTAGAGCTCACTCGCCCGATCAGAATCACTTAGTACGAAGTTCCACAGACGTCTCTAAGGCTATTTACATGAGCGCGAAGTTGATTGAAAGCGCAAGGACGTGGCCAGTTCATTTATCAGAGGTCTTCTCAGAGATCACAGGATGTGATTTACAAAAAGAAACTGCTTCAATCGGGTACCCATTAACGGTATTGATGCATCTGAGTATAAGTAACTTTTGTTTAAAGTTGTAGAGCCGTAAATTGAGCACAACCTAAAAACCGGCTCTCGAAATATCAAAAGTTTGACAGGTCATAATACCTTTCATTTTTGAGATAGAGAGTCGCTGAAAAAACAGAAAGAACCGCCTCGAAGAGCTAAATAACTTTTATGTTGAAAGAAACACGATTTAAAGAAAACGAAATATCGATAATTATGAAAATGCGATTTTGATATCTTTTTTTCTTAGTTTTTCGGGTGTCTCCGAAAAAAAGATCTCATGGATCGATGAGATCTCTATGAATTCGTAATCTACGCACTTTTCTACCCCTGGGTTTTGTGTTGCCATAACGAAAAGTAATTGACAACGCATATTTTTAAGAACAATAAGACGGAACAATTGATGAGAAGTAGAAACATGCTACGAAAGCAAACTCCTACCGCACTGAATAGGATAAATCTAGCTGTGACTAGCAAAGCTCTAAGGTTTTCTCTCAATGACGATCTACATCGACGGCATCGTCGCTGGACCAACATATCAGTGCTTACTTCCACATCTCCTTCATAATCGATAATTTCATCTTGCGTGGCGATTGCTGCAACTGCGATAATCTCTTCAGTTTCCTAAGTGTTACTGCTGCCAGCTGTTAGTGAGTCGCTAAGATAAAATCAACTTTAAAAAGGCGTAATCGCAACAAAGCACCTTGCGAAAGTTGAGTTGCAATAATCATTATAATATCGGAAAAAACGGATGGAAGAACGAAGCATTGAGGGATCGTATCTTTGTCACTAATACTGCTTTTGTGGGAATACTAGATAGCGCACAAAATATGATGTGTCCCTAATATTTTCAGTCGTTTGGTCTTTCATAAACGCGTAGTAAGATATTTTCTCAAACGATTAATTGTATTATGCACATGGACTCATTAGTAATATGTTTTTAAGAAAGCGTTCAAATCACAATTGGTTCGCAGAGATTTCCCAGGTAATGTGGTTCATATGAAACTCACATCTCACACTTAAAATTCTGAAACGCTCATTATAGTTATTCAAATGCTTGAGCGTTGTAAAGTAGAAAGAAATTATATTTTAATTAATAAATCAATCAATCCATCACGTATAAATTAGGGTTGGCTAAAAGATATTGATATTACGATAAAGCAACGCACGCGCTCCCCTCCACGCTTCTTGTAACGTATCGCTACGAGGGGCGGGGAGGGTAGCGATATCACTACCTCTAAAAGTCACTCTCTCCTCGCTAACTCCGCCCCTTTCTCTCCTATCTTTAACCCGGCGCGATTAGTGCACGCGGCGAGGGGAAGGGCGAGGGGAGAACGAGTGCGGGGAAATCGTATCGAAATCGCTACGATATAGCTACCCTCCCTACCCTCGTAGCAATTCGCCACTAACACACACGCCCGTAGAGATATTGTTTTCTCCATAATTGTTAGCTTTTGTAGATCCACTTGAAAATATCTTACTACGCGTTTATGAAAGACCAAACGACTGAAAATATTAGGGACACATCATATTTTGTGCGCTATCTAGTATTCCCACAAAAGCAGTATTAGTGACAAAGATACGATCCCTCAATGCTTCGTTCTTCCATCCTCGTCGCCGATTCCATTCTATTGAATGGTAGAGAGATTTTTCTCCTATGAACCCTATCATAATTGGTTTCGACTGTTTTTTCCGATATTATAATGATTATTGCAACTCAACTTTCGCAAGGTGCTTTGTTGCGATTACGCCTTTTTAAAGTTGATTTTATCTTAGCGACTCACTAACAGCTGGCAGCAGTAACACTTAGGAAACTGAAGAGATTATCGCAGTTGCAGCAATCGCCACGCAAGATGAAATTATCGATTATGAAGGAGATGTGGAAGTAAGCACTGATATATTGTATGTTGGTCCAGCGACGATGACACACACTACTTGGCTGTATGCTCTCGTCGGGCTCATGTGCAACGCACGATGGCTTCACAAATTGCATGAGCCGTCCGAATCACCAAGTGGAAGATGCATATTTCAATTAGCAGTACTTGATCGAGGTGAGAATTGGTATCCAAGCAACCGTTTATTGTTTCAACAGCATATCGTATTTTTTAAGAGGCCGGATCGGTAAGAATCGATCATAATGGCCACCCCCCGGACATGCGTCCTTCCGGAATGGAAACTGGGCGTCCATGCTTCAACCATGGATACCCCTTTGCCCCATAATACACCACATATAGGCTATTACTCGATTCCGCTTTTCAATGAGTAATTATAAGGTGCCAAAGTTGAAAAATTGGAGTTTCATATTTTTCGAACGCGACACAGCGTGTCAAAGCGATGATTTCCTTTGTTAGCCGCGGCGCCGGGTCGATCTTGAAACATAACATTTTTGACTGAAATGAACGAAGACAATTTGAACCGAGATTGGTGAAAGCTATATTATAGCTTAGCTACAACAAGTAAATATACATTTCTAATGCATTACAGCTCTCAAAATTGCAACCAAGGTGCCTCCCCATGAGTTTTGATAATTTTCATAAAATTTAAAATTTGTTACATTCATTTTGCAAATTTTTACGCATAAATCGAAAAAGTTGAGAATACACAGCAATACGGAACCCCACATATATACAGTTTAAAAAATGTCATATTTTGCGAATTTATTAATCATATGGAAACGTACTTTATGATGTACTCAGTGGTCGTCACGTTATGTTTGAAAATACTGAGTTTAAATCGATCAAATTTCGAGAAAATCGAAATCGAGAAAATCGACTTTTCAAGAATGAATGAAAGTTATATTCTCAGGGCATAATTCTTAATTAGTGTTATTGCAGATTCCTTCTCCACCAAATTAGCACGTTTAACAGTTCATTTGAAGGATATAAAACTGATTTCACAGAATTCTGAAATGTCAGGGCATGTTCGCACCTCGATATAAAGAAAACGGAAACGTCCATTTCTTTTCACTTTTAAACAGGTCGATGTAGAATTCATCGGGCTACATTATAGACATAGTGAGATACTCCGCCCTTGCCGTGATGAATTTTCAGCCTGGAAAAACTGAAAAATTCGGACATGAAATCAAGATTCCAACCAATACCAATTCGGGGGGGGTGACAAAAGCACAACCGACAAAAGCACAACGGATCACCATTCGCTGAATATTCGAGCCATCATCTTGGGAGTTGTTTCATTGTTATCAGTATGTGGCACACTACGTCACCCTGATTAGATATTCAAACTATGCGATCATGAGTTTCACTCCTTCTCTATGAATAGGGGTTCATGGTCCAAATTTGAGAAAATGACTGGAAAATCGTGGTTAGATAAACGCCAAATACCCTAACTATTCGATGTCCATGTTACTGGGTTCCATTAGTTACTGGAGTTTTAGAATATCGATTGATAACTGCATTTGGTGTTCATCTGACCACGATTTTCCACTCATTTTCACAAATTTGGACCATGAACCCCTATTCATAGAGAAGGAGTGAAACTCATGATCGCATAGTTTGAATATCTAATCAGGGTGTTGTAGTGTACCACACACTGATAACAATGAAACAACTCCCAAGATGATGGCTCGAATATCCAGCGAATGGTGATCCGTTGTGCTTTTGTCGGTTGTGCTTTTGTCACCCCCCCCCCCACCAATTCGATCAGGGTGGTTCATTTTTGGTTATTTGTCACCCCTAATACAACGCAAAAGAGTTTTTGAGTCTATCTCATCGCGTTCGAAAAATATGAAAATCCGATTTTTCAACTTTGGCACCTTATAATTACTCATTGAAAAGAGGAATCGAGTAATAGCCTATATGTGGTGTATTATGGGGCCAAGGGGTATCCATGGTTGAAGCATGGACGCCCAGTTCCCATTCCGGAAGGACGCATGTCCGGGGGATGGTCGACTCTTACCGATCCGGCCTCTTAAAATTGTCATATGGTGTATTCACTCTGTCATTTTAAATGGAAGACCTCGCATTGCATCACTAATCCTCAAAAGCTAGAATTACGAGTGCTCCTACCTCTATCTCTATTTACGAGAATTACCATCTGAGACATGACAGAGGGACTGATTGACACTCGCCTAGCAGTGTTCTCCCGCTATCCCAGTCTCGAAGACGGGATGTACCTTTACCTTTTTTACCCTCTGAGAATTACGAGTTCGATTATTCCTCAAAATTCATGCTCTCCCGTTGATCGTCCCGACAAGAGCGTACGTGGGAGGGTGACAAAACGTAAACCGACAAAACGTAAACAAATCGCAGCTCCCTCGGGATTCAAAGTAGCGACTTAGGAGTTGTTGCATTGTTACCAGTATACACTCCACTACACCACCCTGTTTAGATCCTCTAACTATGTGAACTTGAGTTGCTCTCACCACCAACGTATTCATGGTCCAAAATTTGGAATTGGGGTGGAAAATCATGGTTAGATAAACACAAAGTACAATTATCAATCTGTATTCTAGTACCTCGGTAAGTACTCTAACACAATATCATGAGCATCGAGTGGTTACGTCATTTTATGTTTGTCTAACCATGCTTTTCCGCTCAAATTCCCAATTTTGGACCATGAATGGACCCCTACACGTTGGTGGTGAGAGAAACTTAAGTTCACATAGTTAGAGGATCTAAGCAGGGTCTTGTAGTGGAGGGTATACTGGTAACAATGTAACAACTCCTGAGTCCCTACTTCGAATCCCGAGGGAGCTACGATTTGTTTACGTTTTGTCGGTTCACGTTTTGTCACCCCCCCCCCCCCCCCGCGTACGTGAACTCGAGATAGTAAATTTATCACTATTGTCCTACTCTCTTGTTCACAACCTCCATCGATATATATGTGATTTTTTTCGATAGAAATACTCGGCAGAATTGAATCCTGAAGCTTCAGCGAGTGAGTAATTCACTCCTGAAGCACAAATAATGGTGAGATTACGACTCTGTATTTTTGCTCAATTGTGACACGTCAGTCATATAAGCCGTTCGAAATTGGAACATCAAAATATGGTTGCCTTGCAGCATCGTTGAATGCTGTGTTGCACACGCGGGTAGCAAACTGTTGAAGTTTCCTTCATTAGGGTAAACGTGGTGAGGAATGGATAAGATGGGGAGACGATCAAGCTTTTTGATTGCTGTTTTGATTGATTTTTTTAAGAGGCCGGCTCGGTATGATTCCAGTGCAGGCCGGACATCATCATCGCCGATCTTGACCAACATATTTTCCTGGATATCCCCATGGTTCCTCTTCACTAAATCGAGTATTATATAACACACTATCTGGCAGTTTCGAAATAGACTTGGCACAGGCCGAAAATTCAAATTCTGGCTAAAACTTCGGGGCGGTTTCAATTGCGCCGTTGTAATCAAGTGTGCATCGATATAAATAGATGCGGAAACACAAATAAAAAATTGTAGGTTTCTTGAAAAATTTTCGGGGAAGTACAAAAATGTCGGATGGAAAAGTGGAATTATCGATTTACGGCGATAGATGGAATCTGATCGATAAATTCCCCAGAGTAAAAAAGTCTTATAATTTGCCCGCCGACCCATTCCCCCTACCACCGCATTGATTGGAATCGATAGAAAAATTTTTGATGATTACGGTAGTTTGTTTCAAGATCCGCGTTGCCGCGCGCGCGGACGCGGATCGAAATTCTATCGACGCTCATATGTTTCCCTTGTCGAGTACTGCATATTGGCGAAGTTAGGAGGAATAAGAGTTTTCCGCCAGTGCCAAGTCTATTTCGGTTCTCTCAGATAGTGTGTTTTATATGGCTCATGCTCTTGAAACATTGAAATGCCGGGTCATCGAAATTTGCAAATTCGAAATTCGGCAAAATTCTCAGGTGAGATCTAGGTCCGAGGTTAGTGTGGTTTATTAACGTACTAACCTAGGCAACAAAAAAGAGTTATTTTTCGATCCGAAATTTCAATCGCAAACTGGTTTTTCATGTTTTAAAATTCAGTTTTATTTTTTAAATTTAAAAACGAAAAACCGCAAACGGCGCATGTTGTAGAGCATACAAATGTGCGTCGAATGTCCCATTAGTGAATAAAAATTTTTCGGGCATGCGGCCCTAAAGGTAGATCAAAAATAAAAATTTATCAGAATCCCTTCGTGTTGGTGCTCATCTTGTAGATCACGTCGAGCTGAGCAATATTAATGTTAACCATTTTTCATGAAAATGTGATACAGTCATTTTATGATCGCTTGAATATGACAGTTTTAGCATGCACGCTGAATTGATTAAGAGACCGGCTCGGTAAGAATCGAGGGTCCTTATGTTACGGCCGGACATCGACCTCATCGATTTCGATCAGAATTTTTTTCTGGATACCCCATGGGTCATCATCATCAAATGGGGTACCATATGACTCATGGTCTTGAAACATAGAAATACGGGGTTAGCAAGGTTTACGAATTCAAAATTCGTCAAAAATCAATGGCGACATGTAAGTCCGATTTTAGTGTGGTTTAAGTACACACTATCCTAGGCAACAAAAACGCGTTATACTTTGGTACAAGAATCCAATCGCAAACTGATTTTTCAATGTTGAAATATTAGTTTTTAATTATTTTAAATTTTAAAACAAAAAAGTGCTACCTGGCGAATAGACTGCTTTGTAGAGCTTGAAATTCTGCATCTCAGAAAGTGCATAATTCACATTTTTTTTCAAAAATTCTTGAAAATGAGCTGTTCGAGCTGTCATAAGTCGCTAGAATGAGAAGTATGTGAAAAACGATACACAGGAAAAGTGATCAGTTTGGAGAGCTCTACAAAATGAGTATAAAGTCGAGGGTACTCGTGAGAAAGTTTTTCGAAAGTTCATTTTCAGGCCTGATTATCTCAAAACATGGCTACTCTGTTTTTCTTCGAAATATTTGTATTCGATGCAGAATTTCAAGCTCCACAAAGTTGTCTATTAGAAGGGCAGCAATTTTTTTGTTTTAAAATTTAAAAGAATTAAAAACTAACATTTCAACATTGAAAAATCAGTTTGCGAATGAATTCTAGGACCAAAATATAAAGCGTTTGTGTTGCCTAGGATAGTATGTTATTAAACCACACTAATCTCGGACCTATATCTCGCCATTTATTTTTGCCGAATTTTAAATTCGTAAACTTTGCTAACTCGGCATTTCTATGTTTCAAGATCATGAGTCATATGGTACCCCATTTGATGATGATGACCCATGGGGTATCCAGAAAAAAATTCTGATCGAAATCGATGAGGTTGATGTCCGGCCTGTCCTGGAGTCTTACCGAGCCGGTCTCTTAAAATAAATTTGATCATAATTCACCAGGGGCACACTTTAACGAAAAATGGTAAACAGGAACATTTTTAAGCTCTACAAAGTGCCTAACATGCCGTCATGAGCTTTTTTGATTTAATATTTTAAAATAATTTATTATTATTTTTAGTACAGTCTCTCGAAAATGCACTTTTCTAGCGAACATAAAATGAGTGTATCACACTTTCATGAAAAAAAATCACACTTTCATGAAAAAAAATTAACATAAATATTGCTCAGCTCGACGAGATCTACAAGATGAGCACCAACACGAAGGGATTCTGATAAACTTTTATTTTTGATCTACCTTTAGGGCCGATTATCGAAAAACATGCCTCAAAATTCACTAAGGGGTCATTCGTATGCTCTACAACATGCGCCGAAGGTTTGTTTGCGGTTTTTCGATTTAAATTTTAAAAACTAATATAACTGATTTTTAAAACATGAAAAACCAGTTTTTCGATTGAATTTTCGGATCGTAATATAACTCGTTTTTGTTGCCTAGGTTAGTATGTTAATAAACCACACTAACCTCGGACTTAGATCACACCTCTGAATTTTGCCGAATTTCGAATTTGCAAATTTTGATGACCGGAATTTCAATGTTTCAAGAGCACGAGGCTTATAATACTCGATTTAGTGAAGAGGACCCATGGGGGTATCCAGGAAAACATTTTGGTCAAGATCGGCGATGATGATGTCCGGCCACAACAGGCGACCCCTCGAATCTTACCGAGCCAGTCCCTTAATTAAAAAGCCCAGATACAATTGTAAAGTTGTATCGAGTTGGATATTGATGGCTCTGAAACATAAGAGAGACTGGTTACGCAAATGACATTCTTTTAGCTACACGCTTTCAGTTGCACTGCGACACTTACCTGGCTGCATCAGTAGGAGCAATCATTTGCAGCTGCAGCAGATGCTCATTCTCAAGGTGAATCTTATTGATATCGATTGGGGTGAGAGCGAAATATTCTGGTGAAGGTGGTATAAAACGGTGGGTTAAATCGCCGAATTTTTTAAGTCAATAATCGGGTGAAGTTCCTTGAAAAAATAGGAGTGTGGGTGTGGGTTTCGCAATTAACATGTAATCAGTGACAAACGTTGTGATTCATAGTTCTATTAACAAAACTCATTATCATATTCAGCCGAACTTTCGAGAGATCGTGATAATCGGCGAAACGCTCACCGTATCGCTTTATATTTAGAGATCGCACTCATCAGAAATAATTTCGTCCACGATGCGAGTGGAATGAAGGTGAGCACTAGTTGCCCACCACGGGCGGCGGCTTGTCAGGCAGCGTGCATATACGTATAGGGGGTCATGGTCGATAATGTGATGGTAGGTCATGATGCAATCGATCTCCAACTACCGTACCATCTTACAGTATGTGTCTAGAAAAATCGATAATACCGTAACCTGATTACCGTAACCTCGGTTCTGTGGAGCAACATGAGTTCCTTGGGTCAAACTGTTTACAAAAAATCCCAATCAACATTATTGATGTTTGACAGTAACCTACCGTAACCCTCACTACCGTATGTATATGGTCGAATCATGAACTGACTTTTTTTATAAACGCTGATTAAAAAATAAGTTCTTTGCTCACTATTGGGCAAGTCTCGTAAATTTACTATTACAAGCCGATAATTATCGCGATCATGTTTTTCAAGGTCAAATACTATATCCATGGATTTAAGTAATAAATAATTATTATATTTCTGAATCTATTATTGGAAGTTGAAATATTTAATCGTGTCGTCTTCTTGGGCAATTAGTTGTCCAAAAAAGCGTTTTTTTGCGAAGAACTTGTACAAAAAGGAACGGCAAAAGGAAATACAAAAAAACAAATTCTCTCTCTCCCGAGTTTAGAGTATATCCTAATGAGTTTAGAGTATATCCTAATTATCTCACGCAATATATTCATTGCAGATCGGTGCAACGTCGTTTTGGCTCTCTCTCTCTCTCTCTCTCTCTCTCTCTCTCTCTCTCGCTCTGAGAGAAAAAATAACAATTACAAACCCTGAGAGAGAGAGAGAGAGAGAGAGAGAGAGAGAGAGAAGGAACCCGTATTTTTTGGCGCAAGCCACTCATTCGATATCCCTCGCTAAGCTGCATCCATTGCAAAAATTTGAGCTGCATCTTTACCTACATTTTTGAGAAAATTGGCAAACAACATATCAATCATGAAATGAGTTCTATCTGGATTTGGACATCCTGAGGCATGCCTAACACTCCCCCAAAGTCTCAATGTGCATACTTCATTTTGGAGCTGCCTACGCCGGGCATCATGTAGACAGTTCTCACTTTGATAGCGCATATCTCGATTACATTGACAGATAGAGTAAAATTGACCTCTGAGTGGCCCCCACTCATTTTTTGAGCTCTATCTATCTATGTCGTTCATTTTGTCTGAATGTCGATTTTAACAGTGATATGTTGTTTGCCAATTTTCTCAAAAATGTAGGTAAAGATGCAGCTCAAATTTTTGCAATGGATGCAGCTTAGCGAGGGATATCGAATGAGTGGCTTGCGCCAAAAAATACGGGTTCCTTCTCTCTCTCTCTCTCTCTCTCTCTCTCTCTCTCTCTCTCTCAGGGTTTGTAATTGTTATTTTTTCTCTCAGAGCGAGAGAGAGAGAGAGAGAGAGAGAGCCAAAACGACGTTGCACCGATCTGCAATGAATATATTGCGTGAGATAATTAGGATATACTCTAAACTCATTAGGATATACTCTAAACTCGGGATAGAGAGAATTTGTTTTTTGTATTTCCTTTTGCCGTTCCTTTTTGTACAAGTTCTTCGCAAAAAAACGCTTTTTTTGGACAACTAATTGCCCAAGAAGACGACACGATTAAATATTTCAACCAATAATAGATTCAGAAATATAATAATTATTTATTACTTAAATCCATGGATATAGTATTTGACCTTGAAAAAGATGATCGCGATAATTATCGGCTTGTAATACTAAATTTACGAGAAAATTCAAGAATCAGGAACAGGGAACACAAACCAGTACTTCCATCATAATCCCTGTTCACATATTTTGCCAAGTGATGAACGTGTCCCAACGCACTTGAGTTGACCCACCGTGTATGGATACTGTAGCCGAGGTTACGGTTACTCTCTTTCACTTTTCCGAACTCCCAATCGACAGGCAAAAATATTTTCACTAGCTGGATTCGAACACCCAACCTTATGTTTCCAAGTCAAGCTCGTAATCCACTAGTCCATGATTTTGCAATGAAAATATTATTAAAAATATTTCCTCGTAGACTTGCCCAATAGTGAGCAAAGAACTTATTTTTTAATCTTTTTTAGAATATTTTTTAGAGTATATATACTCTAAACTCAACCCCATTTACGAAGTCACATTTCAGGAGATGTTGAATATTGTATAATAACGAATCTGTAAATGCCTGTTGGTAGTATTGAGCAGGGTTTCTCACGTAGTTGATAAATGTAGTGAATACTCCAATAGCTTCAGTAGTAGGTGCAAGGAACTTAAAAATAACAATTACAAACTGTTTCATGTTTTGTGTTATTTTTTCTTTCTCTCTGCCTCTTTCTCTCTGTCTCGTGCCTTTGCTCTGAAAATCTTCTCCTTTATTTGCTCCGAAATTTGATCCCTCCCCTGCAACGCTCGCACATACCACCCCACTCCCTTTCGCCATTCTTTCGAGTTTTCCTTACCATTCGATTAATTACATTTGTCTTATGCAAAGTATGTAATATCAACACTTCCTCCATTGTTAGTTCTAGTTATTTCGTTGCTGGGGGAGGCAGTTTCAGAAGTGGCAATGAGGTTGCTAGTTGTCGTGTCAGGAGTAATGATGGGGTCAATAGGAGGCATTGCAATCTCGTCTACGTCGAGTTCGACTTCATTCAAAAAAATTTTCGCTGGTTAGAGATCGCCCGAGACAGTTATCTGTTCGAAGTACTGGAACGGAATTCGATGTCCGAAAATGTGGGTGAATCCGTTCTTGCAGCAGGAAATTTAAAAAAAAAAGTTGCGCTCATGTTTAGCACTATATTCAAAACATACCAATATGTAGTCCTCCCGGATGATCACTCGAATTTTGAAATCATCATTTTTCTTCAACGGATTGCTCATCTTATCAGGATACTTGCTCTCTGTATAATACATGTTCGCATCGTAGCTTCCGAAGGTGATAATCTGCGAATTCTACATCGCATCTTAGATCATAAATACACACACCTCCCAATGCAGATCAAATACCATGTCCAGAGGAACCTTCTTTTTCTCGTTGGAGTGAAATTTGATGGAGAATCTTTAGGAAAAAACTTCCTTTCCGCCTCTTCGCAGCTGCTTCCAATTTCTTTCTCTCAAATTCTCTGTGTCTTACACGCACCGCCCTTAGGACACGCAATCCTCACTTCTCTCACTCTCTATCTATTTCCCTAGGGACAGCTGGCGACGGACTGCTGGCGAGCACGCATTAAAATGTCTTCGCGAGAAATGGAACCAAATAATTTAATCAGTTTGGTTTCTTAATGAACAACCTAAACTTAATGTACCTGTGACACTTTCTCTTTTTTTTCAATTTCAATGCATCAAGAACCAGCTGAAATACCGAAAAAAATCGCATTTTTATGTAGAGAAAGTTGATTCAAAATTCGGGAATCACGGAACAAAATTAAATAATAATGAAGAATCACAGTATACGTGAATAATAGTTAAAAAGTAGTTTCCAAAGCTTGGTAAATGTGTTTCCCGCCTACCGGAATCGAGCCCTCGACATCATGTTTACTAGGCAAATGCTTTAACCACTCGGCTATGATTAAATTATTTTTTAAAAAATAGCACGAAGAGTCATACCTAAAACAACAAAGAACCCATTTTTATCGCAATTTTAAGAAATACAGTTAGTTCACGATAATCAACGAGGGAAAGGTATCCAGGGTACTGTATGCGAATTACGGTATTCACGCCGAATTTCATTCATACCTTTGCGGCGGAGTATATGCTCGTTTGCTACCACGTGGTGTGCTTACAGTATCTGGGATACTGTAGATCGGCTTACGGTATCCGGCAAATGACAGTGGAGTTACTGTAGATTATGTTGTACATGGTATCAAGAGTCGACCCAACATCATCCCCTCCAAATTATTTTGGACCATGAATCCTTTTCACTTTTCCGAACTCCCCATCGACAGGCAAAAACATTTTCACTAGCTGGATTCGAACACCCAACCTTATGTTTCCAAGTCAAGCTCGTTAACCACTAGGCCATGATTTTGCAATGAAAATATTATTAAAAATATTTCCTCGTAGGCCCAATAGTGAGCAAAGAACTTATTTTTTAATCAGAGTTTATAAAAAAAGTCAGTTCATGATTCGACCATATACATACGGTAGTGAGGGTTACGGTAGGTTACTGTCAAACATCAATAATGTTGATTGGGATTTTTTGTAAACAGTTTGACCCAAGAAACTCATGTTGCTCCACAGAACCGAGGTTACGGTAATCAGGTTACGGTATTATAGATTTTTCTAGACACATACTGTAAGATGGTACGGTAGTTGGAGATCGATTGCATCATGACCTACCATCACATTATCGACCATGACCCCCTATACGTATATGCACGCTGCCTGACAAAATCGTGTCAGGCAGCGTGCATAGACGTATAGGGGTTCATGGGGGTCGCCGGCGGCGTGAGCATGTATGGTGAGCACTGAAACAGACAATCATGTTGATTTCTTATTTTTGTATTCTCTTCACTGATGATATTTTATATTAGAGAAGGCGTGCAGTGGAATAAGTAAACAACCTATTTAATGCGTATTCAATTCTCTCATCACGGCTTCGTATAATTTGTGAAATATGTCTGTGCAGCCAATATCATTCGTCGTCCTTACGCTCGCACTCGAGGTAAACGTCATTACTGTAGGGGTGGTATGCTGAAGGCAGAGATAAATACTAAATCAATATACAAGGAATTGAATTTCCGAAATAGATTTGAAAATGTAACCTGCCCATACATGTTTCGTATGAGCTACATAGCTTGTATGAAACGGTTTGGTTCGCTATCAGTGAATGCCCTTGTAGAAAAAAAATTTCGAAAAAAGGAAAATAAAGTAAATAATGCTTTATTTTCTTTTCTTCAGAGTTTGTGCGCAGTCGTCGGGATTCTACTACATACGAGAGGAATAACGATTAAGGGAAAGTCGATCATTCACTGCGAGTAAATGATGTGGTTAGGATACAATTAGGGAGCGAGTGATAGTCGTTTGAGGATATGGATATATGGGAGATCGTTCATTGGTGTATTTTATGATATTTGTTCGTACAGTGGAGGGAAGATTACGCATCACCCCTTCCCAATTCTGAATCGGTCACAGTGAATCATTCTCCCGGTAAATAGTAAATCTGTTTTAATTTGTATTTGTATATTTCATATATGCTTGTTGGCTATCGCAGATGCGTCATACACGATCAAGATTGGGCTGCAGTCACTGACTCATTCATAAGGATTGACTTGTTTAAACCGGATCGATTTCGCCCATTGCAAACAAGCCCTTACCAATACTGAAGAGGGCACTGCGTAGCGCATTTTGCATAGTAAATACAAGTCATCAAAACTACTTAACACAGGTCTTCTGAGAGATTGCATCAAAAAAATCGAAATTTTTGAAATTTTGATTTTTTGACCATTTTGACCGAAAAAAAATCGAAATTTCAAAAATTTTGCAAATTTGCAGATTTTGAAATTGGACATGTTTATCACGGGTATCACGAGTTAGTGGAGTTGGCCGGGAACATTTTCCAAAAAGTTGTTCCCGATTTGGTTCGTATAATGGTAAAATAATGTTCCAGAGACAACGTTTCGAAAAATATAGGTCATTGGTCCCAGAGCCGGCTTTTAGGTAATTTCCGGTTTTGCACCTGATTATACTGTATCTCAGCTCCCAGTTGAGCTACTGAGGTGAAGTTGGCCTCAAAATATGCGGAAACTTATTTCCAGAAACATTCCTGTTCAGTACTAAGCGATTGGACAATGTTTGGGAATCGTAGGAACGAAAAACCATATTTAACATCAAAATTAAAATATTCTCGCTATCATGCGATGCTCTGCTGCAGATTTTTAGTGCAGATTATGAAAGAAGATGTGCGTGTACATACAACAAAAATGTTAAAACCAAAATTGGAGATAGGTGAAATTGGCATTTTTCACTCAAACATGACATTCTGAAGAAAAAATCGAAAAGTTGATATATTTCATTTTTGTTCTTTCTTAGTCAAATTTTCCCAAAGTAGTATAGGGACAATGCATATGTGGAAAATACTCTTTTGGGAAATCATTTCGGAAGTTTGCGCTAAAAAATGAAATTAATTGATAAAAACAAAGTTTTGCACATTGTAATTTTGAGCACAAACTTGCGAAATGATTTCCCAAAAGAGTATTTTCCACATATACATTGTCCCTATACTACTTTGGGGAAAATTTGACGAAGACAGAACAGAAATGAAATATACCAACTTTTCGAATTTTTCTTCAGAATGCCATGTTTGAGTGAAAAATGCCAATTTCACCTATCTCCAATTTTTGTTTTAACTTTTTTATTTCATGTACACGACATCTTCTTTCATAATCTGCATTAAAAATCTGTAGCACAGCATCGCACCTTTGCAGGCGGAATTTTACAATTGCGAAAAGTCTCTAGGCGGGCAACCGACTACGCTCTATCGAATGATATATAGCACGTCTCTCTACGACTGCGGCGGATCCAACTTAAAAATCCGGGTTACCACGAAACCGACAAAAATCGGAGTCAGCCTGAGGCACTTCCGGTTGTGATAGGGACTTGAAATTTCGGATTTAGCATATCCTATGCTCGCGCAGAGGATCACCAAAAGCGGGATACTTGGATTTGAGTTTGAGGGGATGTCGATACCCTACCCTCTCAGGAACCTTTCCGACTGTGGGAATCTCTCGTTTCCCAGCCAAAATTGCCTTGAGGTTCAATTTCTTACAAACCGCACTTGAAACTCAAACCTCATTATCACTTTTCATGATTTATTTGTAAATAGTGCTCCACCTCTCACTGTTTCTCTTTCACTTTTACAAAAACATATTAATATCTTCTCTCCAATCCAACAGCACATGTCATATATGAATAAATAAATACGAACTGAAAATGTGCGCAATTTTTATCCAGAATTGTTCGTGCTACACAGTGCATTCAAAAATAAGAGTATAAGAGCATTAAAATCATACAATATGAGCGCGCAGCGGAGGAGATAAAACAACTTAGCACCAACTGTTTTAGAATCAAATCAGTTAATGGTTTATTTTAAATTACATAATCTTCCTGTTTTGCTCCATGAGTCACCAATGTTACATCCACATCAGTGTTCTCGACCAGAGGAGGATGTAATTAAAGATTAAGATTAATTAGTGACTTTCAACGTGAATTACGCAGAAGCATTGATCATCAATAGGAAAATTTCATGAAAGGATTGTTCATGTTTAAGGCATGATTCAATATCAGTAGATTCTTCTTAAAAAACGATTTACTCGTTAAAACGATTATCATAGTCACTCACAAATGGGCAGAAGTAATGCGCCAGATTCTGCAGTAACCTTTTACATCGCCTGCATCTCAGCCCCAGCAGCACCTCGTTCACACTGTGATAGTGATCTGAAGGAATTATAAACTTAGTTCAATAACACGACATACCGAAAAGACGCCCTACCTCTCCTCAGGTGACGGAATCCTACAGAGGAAGGAGCGGGTGAGCCGCGAAGGATGTGGGTGAGTCCCAAGATTCGTGAAAATTATATAACTTCGGTTTCGTTTTGGTTTGGCCTAGTTTTTTCAGACTAAGATCACCATTCCGGTGATATTTGTCATTATATTATCAACCGATGAAACAAAAATCTCGCTCAAGAGAATTCAAACGATATTAAAATAACAACGCTCACCTTAAGCACGGCCATTCCTGCAGCGCGAATGCTTCTCAAGTGTAATCATAATTTGTTAAAAGTTTGCGTCAAACGATTCCCAGCTCAGTACTAGATGACGACAGCGAACAAACACATGGTTTGTTACAATGATAATATTCTCCCTCGCATTCAGGTTTCACAATTTTCATAAGTACTCACAGTTCTCTCGAACAGCCAACACAATTCCTAGACTCTTCTCCTTCGATTGTAACAAAAACAAATCCCATCCATCAAAGAACCTGATATGAAGGAATTTGAATGAATAGATCAAAATGTAATACTGACCACCATTTATTCAACATGTGCATTCGGTTAATTGGAGGACTATCACAAAAATAAATCCCCTTCATCAACTACACAATAGCAACAAAATAATTTACCCAGCCGATCACTTCCTTTTTTAATGATAATAAATATAAAATTATCACTTATTGCTCACATAACTTCCTTTCGTATGTTTTTTTTCGTCCCTACTCTTTTGCATGTCGTACGACGAGTAGTGAAGAGAGTCGATTGAGTTGAGTACTGCTGTCCCGCACTTGAAAAGAAGGAAACAATTGTATCATTGTGGTAGAAAGTGCACGAAAATCCCATTAGTTGCAGGTGAGTGGAATTCCCTTGTTGGTTACCCTACAAGAACGGAGTGTAATCATATTGTTTATCCTCTATCGAGTAACCATGGCTGATTTAGTTGAAAAAATTATCGACATAAATGCGAAAAATCAATAATAGCAACAGGGGGTGAACTGAGAGGATAAGGTTACGGATCACTTTGTTTTACTCTCTCGTACACGCGACGAGCGCACAATGCGTCGCGTTGTGCGTTGTGCGCAGAAGGACGGTAGCACGGTAGAGGTTGCCGTTTGTAATCCTAGAGCGTATCGCTAAGCAACTAAGATTAGTGTTTCGAAAAAATCTTTGGATGAATGAGAAACGTGATGTGAACTTCTTCTCGCTAAAAACGAAACTTCTCGCCCATTACAATTTTGAAAAAAAGGAAATGCATTAATATCCTTTGAAATATTTTCGAGTCTCTTTTTTGTAGATGGTATTGAAAAAAAAATCAAGTCGGTATTATTGTCGACCATTGTCGGGCTATCCAGTTAGGTAATCGTTGATATGAAGGAATTGAATGAATAAATCAAAATGTAATACTGACCACCATTTATTCAACATGTGCATTCGGTTAATTGGAGGACTATTACAAAAAAAAATCCCCTTCATCAACTACACAATAGCAACAAAATAATTTACCGGAAATATTCAAACATGGGCCAGGTATTCATGTGCCACACTAGTGATACTATTCGATGACAACAATACCCAGCCGATCATTTCCTTTTTTAATGATAATAAATATAAAATTATCACTTATTGCTCACATAACTTCCTTTCGTATGTTTTTTTTCGTCCCTACTCTTTTGCATGTCGTACGACGAGTAGTGAAGAGAGTCGATTGAGTTGAGTACTGCTGTCCCGCACTTGAAAAGAAGGAAACAATTGTATCATTGTGGTAGAAAGTGCACGAAAATCCCATTAGTTGCAGGTGAGTGGAATTCCCTTGTTGGTTACCCTACAAGAACGGAGTTTAATCATATTGTTTATCCTCTATCGAGTAACCATGGCTGATTTAGTTGAAAAAATTATCGACATAAATGCGAAAAATCAATAATAGCAACAGGGGGTGAACTGAGAGGATAAGGTTACGGATCACTTTGTTTTACTCTCTCGTACACGCGACGAGCGCACAATGCGTCGCGTTGTGCGTTGTGCGCAGAAGGACGGTAGCACGGTAGAGGTTGCCGTTTGTAATCCTAGAGCGTATCGCTAAGCAACTAAGATTAGTGTTTCGAAAAAATCTTTGGATGAATGAGAAACGTGATGTGAACTTCTTCTCGCTAAAAACGAAACTTCTCGCCCATTACAATTTTGAAAAAAAGGAAATGCATTAATATCCTTTGAAATATTTTCGAGTCTCTTTTTTGTAGATGGTATTGAAAAAAAAATCAAGTCGGTATTATTGTCGACCATTGTCGGGCTATCCAGTTAGGTAATCGTTGATATGAAGGAATTGAATGAATAAATCAAAATGTAATACTGACCACCATTTATTCAACATGTGCATTCGGTTAATTGGAGGACTATTACAAAAAAAATCCCCTTCATCAACTACACAATAGCAACAAAATAATTTACCGGAAATATTCAAACATGGGCCAGGTATTCATGTGCCACACTAGTGATACTATTCGATGACAACAATACCCAGCCGATCATTTCCTTTTTTAATGATAATAAATATAAAATTATCACTTATTGCTCACATAACTTCCCTTCGTATGTTTTTTTTCGTCCCTACTCTTTTGCATGTCGTACGACGAGTAGTGAAGAGAGTCGATTGAGTTGAGTACTGCTGTCCCGCACTTGAAAAGAAGGAAACAATTGTATCATTGTGGTAGAAAGTGCACGAAAATCCCATTAGTTGCCCCTCCCTTCATATATATTCAAGTTCTTTCACAACACGAAACCACGAGGTAGAGATCCTGTAGAGAATCTGCATCCCAATTGATGAGTTCATCTGAGTAGAGAAAAATGGTGAGGAGTAGTTGTAAGACTGACGACCTTAAAAAGGAGTATTTAATTAGAGTGAATTATACTTTAAATGTGAATGACATATCTTAGTTTCAAATCAATGTTTGACACATGCTGCGAAACCGAACGAATTTCGGCATAACGATTCGTCCAGGACATTCGATAATATACATAATTTATTTATGAAAAGTTACATAATTTGAACAAGAGGGGAATAAACATTTCTACTTGAGAATTACGAAAAAATGAGAATTACTTTAGGATTGTGGTGAAGACTTCAGCGGATGAACGCATGATGGATATAATACACGGCGGGTTTCGATATTATACGTTCAAACACAGCGCGTACAAAAGTTATGAGTAGGAACCCACTGACGCGCGAAATACGAGATATAGACTGATAAGAACAACGTGCAAATTGTCTCAAAGCAGCAACATGCGAAAAACATTCCAAAGACGGGTTTTACACGCGATTTGGTGCGATCTGGTTCGCTTGATTCTACGATTCACACAATTCATACTGTCGCACCATGAAAACCTGCTTATCCACGCGGAATAATCATTTATTCTTTCGAAACACCCGTGAAGAGTAGAGTTCGCAATTCGGGCCGGGCCATTCGGTCTCGCACCGCGGCCCGCGATCGGTGAGCGAAGAATGAAAAATCCCGAAACCGACGTGCAATTATTGAGAGAGGCCCGAAACCGGAGAGGAAAAATCAGAATAAGATTGGGACAAAACGACTTATTTATCTTCAAAACAAGTAACATTAGGTTAAGGATGCTCGTAAATAAGGCTTGAGGAGTTATTCTGTATTCATTTCAGCGTATTCAGCAATATCACAATGATACGAATAATATCATCTTCACTTTCTCATTCCGTGAGCAATTTTTTAAATATATTTTTGCAACGATTTGCAGTCAGATTTGTGATATCATAACTTTTGTACGCGCTGTGTTTGAACGTATAATATCGAAACCCGCCGTGTATTATATCCATCATGCGTTCATCCGCTGAAGTCTTCACCACAATCCTAAAGTAATTCTCATTTTTTTTCAAATCAGCGGATTGATAAGGAACTGTACGATTTAGAAAATTATGTAACTTTTGATAAATAAATTATGTATATTATCGAATGTCCTGGACGAATCGTTATGCCGAAATTCGTTCGGTTTCGCAGCATGTGTCAAACATTGATTTGAAACTAAGATATGTCATTCATATTTAAAGTATAATTCACTCTAATTAAATACTCATTTTTAAGGTCGTCAGTCTCACATCTACTCCTCACCATTTTTCTCTACTCAGATGAACTCATCAATTGGGATGCAGATTCTCTACAGGATCTCTACCTCGTGGTTTCGTGTTGTGAAAGAACTTGAATATATATGAAGGGAGGGGCAACTAATGGGATTTTCGTGCACTTTCTACCACAATGATACAATTGTTTCCTTCTTTTCAAGTGCGGGACAGCAGTACTCAACTCAATCGACTCTCTTCACTACTCGTCGTACGACATGCAAAAGAGTAGGGACGAAAAAAAACATACGAAGGGAAGTTATGTGAGCAATAAGTGATAATTTTATATTTATTATCATTAAAAAAGGAAATGATCGGCTGGGTATTGTTGTCATCGAATAGTATCACTAGTGTGGCACATGAATACCTGGCCCATGTTTGAATATTTCCGGTAAATTATTTTGTTGCTATTGTGTAGTTGATGAAGGGGATTTTTTTTGTGATAGTCCTCCAATTAACCGAATGCACATGTTGAATAAATGGTGGTCAGTATTACATTTTAATTTATTCATTCAATTCCTTCATATCAACGATTACCTAACTGGATAGCCCGACAATGGTCGACAATAATACCGACTTGATTTTTTTTTCAATACCATCTACAAAAAAGAGACTCGAAAATATTTCAAAGGATATTAATGCATTTCCTTTTTTTTCAAAATTGTAATGGGCGAGAAGTTTCGTTTTTAGCGAGAAGAAGTTCACATCACGTTTCTCATTCATCCAAAGATTTTTTCGAAACACTAATCTTAGTTGCTTAGCGATACGCTCTAGGATTACAAACGGCAACCTCTACCGTGCTACCGTCCTTCTGCGCACAACGCACAACGCGACGCATTGTGCGCTCGTCGCGTGTACGAGAGAGTAAAACAAAGTGATCCGTAACCTTATCCTCTCAGTTCACCCCCTGTTGCTATTATTGATTTTTCGCATTTATGTCGATAATTTTTTCAACTAAATCAGCCATGGTTACTCGATAGAGGATAAACAATATGATTAAACTCCGTTCTTGTAGGGTAACCACCAAGGGAATTCCACTCACCTGCAGCGACTGCGACTGCTGCACGAGTACATACGACATATGGAATTAGTGAAGCAGTTGACAAAAAAAATATCGTTGAATATATGAAAAAAAAAACATTTCATCTTGTAGTGATTATCTGTTTAGGCTTAGGAATGGAGAGGTGAAGGACAGAGTACCAAATAATGTGGAACAATACTAAAAAAACATATGATTTGCAAAAGAAATTGCATGTAAAATTGTTCATCGTCCATCTGTTCAATTCACAATGCATGGCACTTATAGGAATACAAGATCGGCGGAAGTTTTCGAAAACAATAAAAATGCGTTTTTGTCGACAAATAATTCATCCGATCGACACGATGAATTTTCCTTTGATGTATTCACAGCTCTACCGCACTTTTGAGATATACTTCAACTGCTGTAGCAGCTGCATTAAGTCTTGTGCATAATACTGGGGTTATCAGCATAATGAACAATACGGGAGTCCTGCTTATTGAGCGGATCGAAGGCAGAATACAACGCATTCAGTTTCTGAATTACAGAACAACACGCATTCAGCGTGTAGTGATTGGAATTGTTTTGTCACGGCATCATTTCTGTGATTTAAACGTTTCAGGAGACTTGACAATTCAAAAAAAGTGTACGGAGCAATTATTACTTTTACCGAAATTTAGAAGAATAATAAATGAAAAAAAATCACCGGAACCTCGAACAAAAGACCGGGCCGACTCGATTGAACTAATTGTATGAAAATAAATGCACAAGTTGTGAAATTGTTTTTGGTAATTTTAGAAATTCGTAATCGAGGGAGGGTTGAACCGACGCCTCGGCATACAAATAGAAACATAAATCACATTATCACTTGGTCAAAAAAATTCGAGCCTACGCTTCGCTTTCTCTACCAACTATGTTTTCTCCTGTTCCAAGAGCACACAAGCTTTGATTGTGTTTCAGAGGGTGGTATGGTGACATATAAAAATTTTTTCGGAAAGTTATGTTTCAGCAAAATTGATTGGGAACCGCTCTCTCGAAAAGCGGAGACTCGGAATGAAATGATAGAGAAGAGAGAAAATTGGAAAGCCCATCTCGTAAAAATCGATTGATAATGAGATTCTCTATTCCAATTTCCCTTTCATTTCACTCTCCCACAATGGATTTTCTCATTCCTCGCCGTCTTTCCCGAGTGAGCGGTTCCCAGCCAATATTTTCGAAACGAGCATTTCGGAAATGCAATTACGAAATGAGTTTTCACAAAAACAATTTTCCGACTAGATTTTTTCGAAAATTTAATTTCCCAAAAAAATCTGACAACTCAGCATACCACCGTTTCAGAGGTATCATATATACGGTGCTGGGCAAACATTAGCAATTAGATGGACACTACTCATAGTGAAATCCCATAATAAAAGGTTATCTATTACGAACCTTTTATCTTAGCGTCCTCATCTCATTGCAACACGCACAAGAAGACCATAGAAAATCATAACGAGACTGAAAGGAAGAGCGTAAAGCAAGGTGTTTACACATCAGAAATCAGACTACGACTTATTATGCTGAAACATCAATCTTAAAGACTTCAGTGTATATTTGATTGACTTTACCCAACGAAAGTGAAATCTCAAATTGTTAAATTGTATTTAAATTGTGATTTATCTGCCGAAGAGGTGACCATTTATTGCGCTATTGTTTGTAACATCGACACGATTCGGAAGATCTACTCCAGCCTCTTCTTCTTTTCGCAAATCCCCAATTATATTCTCGAACACTCTATACTTGATGAAGCGCCCTTGTGTACGATAAATAAATTTTAAAAATAACCATGCCTCTCCTCAATATCTCGAAATTGCCAGTCAATTAAGGAACACGAGATACTAGTTGTAAGGGAATTGCTGATTCCTTTGGCATAATTTTCGAGTTTATTTTTTATTTATTCGATCGAGGAGCGAAAACTATATTCGATCAATATGATATTTACTGTCTGAAACTCGAATGAATCGAGTATATTGTTCCACCCGACTTATATTTATCGCATTTAATACTTCATTTTTTTCTTGATCCCTTTGCTGCCATCACCTGGGGATATTATTATTATTTTTTGCAAATTTAAATATTCTTTCTCAACTAATTCAGCTTTCGGATATTCGTTCTAGAATAAGAAAATGGGGTCAATGTCGTCGTTTGTTGGCTAACTTTGAACAATGGAATTCCACTCCTCTGCAGCAACTGCGGCTGCTGCACGAGTACATCAGATATCTGGATTGTTTGAAGCAGTTGAATATAAATTGATGTAGCATAAATGAAGAACACACATTCCACTGTGGTCCTTCTCGCAGTTATTAAATATTGTAAAAAATGGAGATCGTGAATTTTGAGTTTCAAGACTGACTCGAATATACAGAATACGTAGTTGAACCAATAACAACTTCGAAAAAAAAGAAAACATCATGGGTTGCTCAGATAGACATTGTCATTGACTCGATCGATCAAATTAATGTAGGTCAAGGAGCAGTTGATCCCTTTTCTGCCATCACCTGGGGATATATTTTTTTTTTGCAATTTGCATATTCTTTCTCAACTAATTCAGCCATGACTACTCGATGGCGGTTAAAAAATATGGGTCAATTCAGTCCTTGTTTCCACTCATACGCATCAACTGCGACTGCTGCACGAGTTCAGTATATATCTGGAATTGTTGTGAAGCAGTTGAATAAAAATCGTTGAATCAATGAAGAAAAGACATTCCATCGTCATCCTTCTTGCACCTATTAAATATTGTGAAAAAATTGAGGTCGTGAATTTTGAGTTTCAAGTCCAACTTTAACATCCAGAAAACGTCTTTGCATCATTAACAATTGGCTGCTGAAGTCGAAAAATATGAAAACTTCGCCTGTTGCTCGGATATAAGTTCATTCGATCGAACGTCGATATGAATGTAGATGAAGGTGCAGCAGTCAGCTACTCAGTTGGGTTAATCCAAGTTGGAAACAAGTGTGGCCCCCCTCAAAACAATATCCAAGTTGGAAACAAGTGAAGTTGGATCCAAGTGTGAAATTCCAAGTTGGATTTCAGCCCGCTCGCTCAACCCCGTCTCGTCCAGAGAGCACGCTCCCTATGAGTTCGTGAGATCTGGCTTAGTTTCGGTTTAACCACCCAAGTCGCGAGTGGGTCCCGCAAGGTGACCTGAAGGATCTCGCGTTTTAAAGTTCACCGTGGAGAGGGGCCGCAGCTCCGGGGTCTCCGCGGTGCACAAGTTCTGGTGTGGGTACTGTATCCACACCAGATTCCCAGATACTGTAGGTATCTTCACTGCTCATCGCGAAATGAAAAGCGCTTGATCCGTTTGGCTCCGCCTCCATAAAAAGTGATTACCAAGTGATTACCATCCCGTAATGAAGAAAAGAGCGAAACTCTTCTTTTTTTTTATTTGGATACAGCCGAAAAACACGATTGTGTCCAGGGCTCTTCTAACCTTGGATTTTCACTTGTTTCCAACTTGGATTCTCCCTACTGAGTAAGCAAGTATCTTTTTGCTGAAATCACTTAGGGATACTATAAATTTTTTTGCAAACGCGTATTTTTTCTCAACACATTCAGTCATACTGGTCCAATTGGTACTGGTACTAAAACCAGGAGTAAAGGGGCGGCGTCGCCGGCTGGCAACTGAGTGACAACTTATGCCGCTATATGCCATGTGATGCGTACACACCGATCAAAAGAGACCTGCGCATGTTCCGCACGTTGAAAAATACGTTGAAGACGGAACTACCTTTACCTTTTTTTTTTACCATTCAGTCATGACTACTCGATTTAGGATAAAAGGTAGGGGGTCAATTCCGTAATTGTTGGCTAACTTTAAGTAAGGGAATTCCACTCATCTGCAGCACCTGCTGCTTGAGAACAACCGACATCTGGTATTTATGAAGCACTTGAATACAAATTATGTAGAATAAATGAAGAAAATATATTCCATATGTTGTGTATTTCCGTGTGCTTGATGTGCGTACGGACGTTGAGTGGCTGTAGCAGTTTATCGGTAGCGAAATAAAGAAGAGAGAAGCGTAGTTACTAGAAGGGGGGACAAGGGGAAAGAGACTTGCTCTCAGGATCGAAAGGGAGAGCGACTGGCAAGAAGGGAAGAGGGTTAGAGGGAGAGAGGGGGCGGAGTCGAGTGCGCGCGCCTCTCATAACACGTGTCTTCTGAGAGATCGCAGGTGGCGTTTGACAAAATGTTCAAACTGCTTCTATCTCCAACCAAACAGCATGGTAGACTTACCTGAAGGTCAGATACTTTCTGTTAAAGTTTCGAAGCCGTAATATCAAAACTGCCTCAAAGCCGGCTCTCCCGTTTTCGAAAATTCAAAAAAATCGTATTTTCTGTCAACTTCGAGCAAAAATGTATTTTAAAAAAAGAAAAATAATCAGCGTTCAGAGCTGAACAACTTTCGTGATGACAACTTTTGGATACGACGACGAATCACAGGTGAAAAACGAGAAAATTTATTTTCGTCCCTCAAAAAAGTATGAAAAATTGATGTCGTGAAAAAAAATCCTCTTAACGTCCACGAGATTTCTACATATTTGAAATCTACGCGCTTTTATAGCCCTGTACAATTATTTTCATAAAAATTGAAAATGGTAGTCATTCTTTTTTTTCGACTTGAATATGGGAAACATAGCTGTCCAGCAGTGGCGGCGACCTCGCGACCATGAACCCCGGGTCATGGTTTTTTTGTAGGTGGTGGGGAAACTTCAGTCATGGAAGATAGACCTATGGTACCATAACAATCGTCATATACATCGGCACTAATTGTATTTGTCGGCTACCGTAACCCGCACTACCGTAATCTGAGTGTTGTGGGCACACCACGATGTGGTAAAACATACCTTAGAAGGATCAGGGGAGCTCGGCTGTCTTGCTGTAACCTAGTTACATTAACGACCTCGCGACCATGAACCCCGGGTCATGGTTTTTTTGCAGGTGGTGGGGAAACTTCAGTCATGGGAGATAAACCTAAGGTACCATTACCTTCACAATCTACAGTAGCCCAAATTGTATTTGTCGGCTACCGTATCCCGAACTACCGTAATCTGAGTGTTGTAGATGCACCACAATATTAAAAAATTGTTCGAAATTTTGCAGACATGGATCGTTAAACCAAAAAAAAAACTCAACAGAAATACAATACCCCAGCTACAGTAATCCATTTACAGTATCCTCACTGTCTATCATGAACTGGCTATATTTTAAATTTTTGATTTAAAAATAAGTTCTTTATTCATTCGTCACCGACACCAACTGAGCATAAAAAGTCATTACTGTAGCATAAAATACAGTAACCAGTATACGGTATTTGACGGCTACCGTATCCCGAACTACCGTAATCTGAGTGTTGTAGGCACACCACAATGTGAAAAATTGTCGAAATTTTGCTGTGCAAGCCCGTACGTGTATAGTAGTGGCTGCACAGGTATACATGACCTGCAACATGTATACAGTAATCCACCTACAGAATCCACGCTATAGTAATACTGGTAGACCATTGGAAATTAAATATTTGCGAACTGGTTTTATTTCAAAATTACGATTAAAATTCGGTTCATTGTTGCTTCATGGATAACTTTCGAAGCAAAATTTATTTGTATGATTTTTAACTATAAATCATGAACTAGTGAATAACGAGCTTTCCTTTGAAGCCGATGGTTGTTGGTTCGAATCCGGCCAATGGAAAAACCATTTGCCAAGCTTCGGAAAATTCGAAAAAGTTAGAGAGAGATACCGTAACTTGACTTACCGTACTCCAGTACGGTGGGTCATCTTTGCTCGCTGGGTCATATTCTTGATTCAAAAGTGGAAAAATACAGTGATCATGTCAACGGTACCGTGAGTGGTTCCCTAGATCCAATTTGCCATTTGACTGAAACTTCAATATTTTCTTCTTAAGTTTATTTTTAATGTACAAATTTGATTTGTATTTTAATCCCTTAATTTAAAGCATTGTGCATCAACATACACTTAAAAAAACAAATAATTATAAATATCACAAACGGTTATTATTTGTAGCAAAAAATTACAAACCGCCCATCAATTCCGGCCTCTCGCCATCCGTCGGCAGCATTCGAATTACCGAGTTCGGGTCTTCAGTCGTGTACTGTGAATCCGTAGTTTCGGAGAAAAGGCTGATTATCTTTTCAGTAAGGAAACCCACAGCCTGAAATGTGAGTTGCATCATCTCTGAAAACTGAGCTGTATATACTATTTACACTTACACGAGAAACGGCTTCATCAAGAACTGCTTGCCCTACAGCTGATACAACGACTCTAAGGAACATGGGAGCAGCTCGTTTTCTACGTGATGACATTCTTTCGAAAGAAATCAGAATCTCGCCATTTTCAATACCCAATTGAAATGAACAAGCTCGCCTCCTTTCATCCTTTTCCAAGTGTTGATCTTACGCGTAATCGTTAGACTTCCACATTTATGATAATATCCACTCATCTGTCGTGGACAGTCTCTCTTCTCTCTTTGATACCTCTGGCCGGGCTCACTCTGCACACATCTGCCTCTCCCTGCTCTCCTCGTGACCTGACCCATCCAGGGTCAACCAATTACGTCTGGTGCTCGCTCTCTCTCTCCCCCCCTCATCTACGTTATTCCCGTGACACTGCGAGGGACCGAAAACATATGAGCGCGTTTGCGTTAGAATCTAGCCAGAGTCGGCGAATCCAACCATATTACTCGTTAAGCACGCTTTTTACTAAGGCAAATGTTAAATTCATGAGCCCAACTTTGCATTGCATATTTGCATTGTATTCGATATATACGTACATGATTTGTGCTCCTATTTTTTCGCTTATTTTTTTATTGACAATCTCCACATTAATATACTCTTATGATTATTGTGTACACGCTAGTGCGAAGTACACTGTTGTGATGTTACTGTAATACATTTAAAAAACATGTGGGAACAAACCGCAACGTTTCTCTAAGAGGCGTTGCGGTTATGGGCGTTTGACGCGCGAGAGCTGTTATTTTTTAAGAGTGACGAGAACGTTCATAGCCTTCTTAATGTATCTCATGGAGTGGTTGATGCTTCTTCTTCTTCTCTCGCTATGCTCAAGTATCCTGGGCCTCTCGGATGGTGCTGTGAACTTCATCGCTGTTCATAGGCAACTTTCCATCAGAAAGCGGGCACAATGAAGGAGTTTTAATTGAGTGGACATTGAATCCCAGCAAAGAAATTGCGGTTGCCTCCACAGACACTCGGTAACTAAAAGCAGTACAAATTATATTATTTTGACGTATACTTTTAAGGAAGGATTCAAATAATCAATTTATAACACTGTTTCTAATACTTCATCTTGATAAGCACAATGTCCAAGATAACAAGTCAGTTTATATGTCTATATATCTCGTTTGATAAACAGCATGCAGTGACGTGAAACGCATTCTGTCAATTCAAAAGCCAAGTCGAGGGCATCGTAAGAAAACTTCCCAAACCGTGTTATCGCCAACGTTCGATGATGATTGGAGAACCATTGCTGCTAAAACTGTTCAAGCAATTGCAATATCGTTGAGCAATTCACGAATCGAGGCATCGCCCATCATCAAGGGGTTCAAACAATATATGAACTATATTTCGGTTATTATGTTCCCCAAGAACCTCATTGGAATTCAAATGGACGTACCTCTTGGCAGAGCTGTGAGAATTTGTGATGGAGTATGGGTGTTGACTCAGCAAGCCTCAAACGCGGAAGCTCGAATTCGTTGCAACAGAGCGCTCGATCATATTGCTGATTTGATAGTCGTGCCACCTCAATTCGAATGGACAAGAGATTTCTATCCCAAGAGGACAAGAGATATCGATCCCGAGAATAGAGACGATGACGATGATGAGGGCCCGCCAATGAAAAAGCAATTAATTGAAGAAGAGGAAGTGAATGTTTTAATAATCGAAGGAGGAAATACCTACTCGGCGACTGCCAGCTTAAACCAGTGGCATTATCTGGTAGTCAATCACGACCATCAAGTCGCAGGAGCACAGCGTATTGCTGAAACCGATGCGAGCGAATTTTCGACCTCTTTTCATATATTATCTTTGGAACGTGCATGCGATCGTCAGACATATTGAATTTTATTGCGGCAGCAATCGGATTGGAGAGCGGAGAAGCTATTCTAGATTGGAAGTACGGGTTAAAAAATAGAAAATAAATATGCACATATTGTAGCGATGAGGGAGCCTTGATAGATGTTCGATGCTTTAAACTCTACGAGTACCTTGCTCAGTACACTCCGTTTCACATTGCAATCACATACAAGAATTCCAAGGGAGAAATACGAGATCATATATTCACTTCGGCGCGTAAGTATCATTGCTTAAAATGAACATGGCGTAAATTCCGAGCAGATAGCATTTGATATGTGAGATTTTGTCAACACCACTTCACTTTTGATATGTTTCAGTAGGAGATCGCCTGTCTGTCCCTATTCTCTTCATCGACGCCGATGAAATCAAATTGTATGCACGGAAACGGGCTCACGGAAAATGAATTGTCCGTACTGGCACCATATGATGGCTCACAATTTGGACAGCTTGAAGAGGACGAAGAAATGGAGAGTGAGCCAGCATATTGCGAAAAGGGAGAGTACGACTACAGCGAATTATTGCGATTGACGAGGGAGAACAATGCGATGTTGTCCCGTTTATCGGAAGACACTACAAGTGCTCCGGAGAAAAAAATATTTGGAACGGAGGATGAGGGAATTTCGACGAGAACATTCGTTCTTGCGTCATATCGACCAAGAGCTTATAACTGAAATTGCTGAATCTCGTATACTTTCCGAGGAGACTCTTGAAAACCTACTCTCCGATACCCTTACATACATTGATGTGGAATTCTATACAAATAACCAGAAGATTAAATTCTCTTGCAAAGCCTGTAAGGAGAAAGGCTTGAGTAATTTGAAGAATAAGAGGAGCGTGGAGTGGGAGATTAGCAAAACAACGGAGAAAAATATTAAATCATATCTCGACACTATTCGGAATCATCATCGGACTCACTACCATGAGGATACAGTGAAAGTGCTGGAGTCTAATGCCGAAAAGGAATTTCTCGATGAATACGCACTTAGTACGACGCCGCATTTGAAAATGGATCCCACTAATATAATGCTCACTGCTGCATACTACATGTCTAAGCTAGCAATTCCTGGACATAAATTTCCTGAAATTTGCCAACTTATGCGAGACATAGGTGAGCTATAGTTTCGCATTTAATCTAAAATATGATGCCGTATTTTATATATCAAATTTTAAAAAATACTTACAGGAGCACCTCTCGGGAAGACCAACACCCACCGTACATCCTTCATGCGTGGTGTCGAGTCGATCGCTGGCGGCATGAAAAAGCGACAGATCGGCCATATCGTCTCTTATCGCATCCCATTTGGAATGCAGTTGGATCTTTCGTCTGACCCTCTCGGAAGATCAGTACTCATGATCTTCATTACTGTGATTGTGGACGGCTATCCGAGGGAGCTTTTCTATGCTGCCACTCAGTTAACGGAAGGAGAGACTGGTGCATTGATATTCCATAAAGTGATCGAGAGATTCGAGAGGGACGGATGGCTATCGCATCTGGAAGAGGGAGATCTGATTGGAATTTCAACGGACAACGCAAGTAATATGATTGGAAAGTACGAAGGATTTGGACCGCGGATGAAAACGTACATTGACGACCATCGCAAGAGGTGTACCCTTAGATAAAGTAGTTCTTATGTCAAAACGTGACAAAGCGAGATATGGGCGAAAATAATATTGCATAATGATGATGTAATACCAAATTTTGAAAGAGCTCACTCTGGGGAGTCGATTGGTCAAGGTCCGGGGTCGGAGCGATGGGTTTGAAGCGAATTACAGCCGAAAAACGAAAATTACGTCATATTGCGAAATATCGATTGCGTCATATTACATATTGATGATGTAAGATCATATTCAGAAAATTGTCGGCCTGGGGGTTCGAAAGGTCCAAGCCAGAAGGTTCTACGGTGATTTTGAGCCAAGTTATACGCGAAAAAGAGCGTGACTGACATACATACACATACAAACAGACAGACGTTTTGTCTTTTTTCTACATAGTAATGATTACAGAAATGCCCCGCCGAGAGGGATTCCCAGTAGCATTCTTCACATTTTTTGCGCTGGGCACCGAATCGAGAGAGGACTCCACGACGCATTCAAGGAGCTGAGATATGAGCACGAGAGTGCGTACGAATGGAGCAAGGCAACGACGGCAGTCATTGATAGCGCCGCTGATTTCTACGGCGTTGTTGCGAAGAGTCGACTGAATAGTCGCGAGAGAGAGGTAGGGAGAGGGAAGGAGATATGTAAAGTAATGGAGTGTGAGAGAGGAGTGAGAAAGATTTTGCATCCGAAAAAAATAAGACGAGGCGTTAGAAAAAATCAAGGAACACGCCAGTCGATTGCGCGCGCCGTGGCGCGCGCGATCGGCTGGTGATACAAAAGCGGGACTGGAATCAATCGAGTTTTTCATTCTTTCGGCTATATTATTTTTCCGATGCACTGTGCATTGCACATTAACACGGGTCTCCAGTAAAAGGGTGGGAACACAGGATACTAGAAAAATTTTCTCAGATTTCGTTTTAACTTTGTTGATGTACACGAATGGGGGTCAGAAGAAGGTCAATCCACTCAGTTCCGTGAAATCTGCACATTATCGATTTTTTTGATCTATCGCTTCAAATTGATGTATATCAGTTCATTTTAATCGTAGAGAGAACTTTTTTTCCCATTTTGCTCGAAATGACGAGCTCTACAAAAGTGTAAGCAACGTCCAAAAGGAGGGAAGCTGTTTTCATACTCATTTCACCTGAAAACCGATTTTCCAATTGAGAAATCGATCATATAGCGACCGGTACCAAAACTTCGAATGAGTTGTATTGCTTCTGTCGATTCTACGGACAAAATTAGTGGGTGTCTACGTTGACAGTTTTTCATATAACCATCTTCCCGATATCGATTTACTATGTAAGTTCGTGGACAAAAATGATTTTTTGGCTGTATTTCACTTCAAACTAATCCAATCACAAATTTAAAAAAAATAAAATTGAAAGCTCTTTTCGAGACGGAGACAAGTGTTTCTGAGCAATTTTGCTCTAAGATCACTTGTTTTCGAGTTATTCGACCATAAAGCCTATTGTTTGATAAAATACAGACAATATCGATTTTCTGGCTTCCTATACCAAAAACCCAATCGTTTTTATTCTTTCTATGGAAGCTCCACTCACAATTAGGGGGTGTCTATGTTGATTTTTCATATCTATGTCCTCCCACTAGGGTTTTACTATGGGTGATTATTATGGGGCAAAAAAATAAAGTCCGGAAACGTCGATACTCCCCTGTAGTAAAACCCTAGTGGGACATAGATATGAAAAATATTCAACATATACACCCCCTAATTTTGAGTGGAGATTCCATAGAAAGAATAAAAACGATTGGGTTTTTTAATGTTTTTTTAATCGATATTGTCTGTATTTTTATCAAACAATAGGCTTTATGGTCGAATAACTCGAAAACAAGTGATCTTAGAGCAAAATTGCTTTCGGTTTTCTGGTGAAATGAGTATGAAAACAGCTTCCATCCTTTTGAACGTTGCTTACACGTTTGTAGAGCGCGTCATTTCGAGCAAAATTAGAAAAAAAAAAGTTATCTCTACGATTAAAATGAACTGATATACATCAATTTGAAGCAGTAGATCAAAAAACTCGATAATGTGCAGATTTTAAGGAACTGAGCGGATTTACCTTCTTCTGACCCCCAATCGTGTACATCAACAAAGTTAAAACGAAATCTGAGATACGAAATAATTTCTAGTAGCCACATGGACCCATTTTCCTACACTTTTACAGGAGACCCGTGTTAAGAGTGTTTCGAATGAAGATGAAAGCATGAAGATGAACTGATCATTGTAGTTGCAGCACTGAGCACGACCAAGGGAGTGCAGCAACGATCACCGATTCGTTCAAAATGTATGCATCAGTTGCTACGAACAGAACGAAATAACGTATGTATAGTAGTGAACTGGATCTGACCAATGGAACTTGGTTACTGTAGTGACTTGGGCACGGTAGAATCGATTGGGCACCGTACCAAGACGTTTTAAAAATAAAGATAGTTAGCGATAATAGGGGGTTACGGTATTGGTATCTAGTATCTAGTATCTAGTATCTACGGTATTTAGTGGTACTGTATGATCGATTAGGTACGGTACCTAGTCTTGACCTACCATTGACCTACCTGTTTTTGACCATGACCCCTATACATATATACAAAGTGCTTATCATGTCCACCACCAGTGTTGGGCAACTATGGGTACGGTAAATCATGACCTTATTCCGAACTGGCTTTATTCGATTTTTCGAATTTTTAGAAAAAGTTGAGAACCGATAGCGATGAAACTTTGCAAATATAATCATATGAATATTCCGAATTTATTGAGTTACCACTCGTTCCGATCAATAACGAAATAGCAAATTTCGAAAATTGACGTTTCCCGACTAAAGTGCCGCTTACTTCTCAGCGCATCATCTAGAGCACTAAATATGCCATGCTCGAGCTATGCTCTACTACACGTATGCACATTTAATCCAGTTTTTTTCAACTTTGCCAAGCATATGTTCATTCACTCAGATATTCTCTCTTAATTGATTGGTGCCGGTCGTAACTGGGCAGATAGGTGAAAGCTATTTACTTTGGCCACGGCTACCACCTGATTGGCCGTTTTTTGTTGATGGACAATCCGCGCTTCAGCCAGCTAGAAATTCTTATTTTACTTGGAGATTTTCGACATTACAGTTCCAAAACTGTCGCAACTGTATCTTCGATCGCGCTCAAGAGTGGGTTTTAGTTTATGCATCCCTATTAGTTTATGTATCCCTTTTAGTAAAATAGTTGTTTATGTATCACAATTAGATAAATATTTTATATTAAACAAATACTCGGATTTTTAAAGTGAAAAAATATTACATTTTTTTTACTCGTTGGTCGTTAGTTATTGAAAATTTTTGCCCTTGCACGAACATATACCACTTCTGAAACACTAATCAGTCTTCTGTGATCTTGTAAGCAAGGAATCATTCGATGTCTTTCATGCATTCCATGAGGTTTACTGTTCTACAAGCTCCATCAGTCGCCTACGATCATGAAGCACTCTTAGCAGCAGACGATTAGAACATCCCTGATCCAGATGAGTGTTCAACTGAGACTATAGAGGTCAAAGAGAGTGACATATTCGACGCGTGAATTACACCCGAATTTCAATCAAGTGAAGGTGCAGTGGAGATACTGAGGGAAGAGCACGAATATTCGAGAGAGTAACAATCAATCAAAGAAGTCTTTCATTTGAGATCTGGATACGATGGTTAGCTGGGAGGGAAGCATTGTCTAACGAGAAAGCAGGTGGGGTGAACTACTCATACAATAATTACACCAATCGCTATGTTCGCTGCTCATTTGTTCACTTAATTCGGTCGTTGACTCCATCTTATTCACCAGTGAGAAATCAAATTTCTGCATATATCGAAAGGCAATTGGAACATAATTGTCCCGTAAACGTTGCTGGACATTAAAGTCACTCTAGAAACCTATAAACGCTGGGAATACTGAATTGATTTTGCAATTCTGAAAAACAATCGATAAATTTAGTTCTCGCTATTGATGAGGAAATAAAGAATATGATTATGACGATACACGGCTGCAATAAATAAGAAAAGCAACTGATCGAGGTGAGAATATTTATTCAAATTATAATGATACTATCGGTGCGAATTCTGACATTTAACGGCATATCTCATATTTAGAAATATTGTCATGTCGATTCACTGTTTGTCGTTTTTATAAAGAAACCATACATTGCATAGCGAACGCGCACTCCTCATTTGAATTAGTCTTACTATTCAGTGAGATATCACTCGATCGAAAATCATACCATCAATGAAGTTCTCATATCTTATCCCATTACTGCGCTCGAATTCGGTATTCACCTTCATCGGAACACCAAGTTAGAATTTTTCAACATCCGAGGGCTGCTCAATATCGAAACGAGAAACTTTGCCGAGCATGTAATTCACTCGTGAAATACAAAGTAAACGGGTCGATTAGACCGCTCCTCTTTTTGTTTCTCGAACGGAGGCAATTTTGAAAGATCGCGCAGGGTACTTTAGGGTTGTTTTGCATCATGCGCGGCGTTACGGCAGAAACTCATACAAATTAATTTTAATATTAGTACAAATTCATTTTAATGTTAGTACACCGGAAAACGTGGGTGAATGGAGTTGTTGTGACCGATCGAATCAGAGAGAAATCGAAATACAACCATTTTTTTGAACTTGAAGATCCTTTGAAACCAGGAATCCATCAAAATTCCATGCCTGTTTCCTCCTAGCAGCTGACATTTGTGAGAGAACAGGAAGGTGATGCGAGTATTACAGCTGCTGCACTAAACACGAACAATAATGGATTATGCATCGACCGCTGCATCTTTGACTAAAGTAAGATAGTAGGCATCTATAAAGAACCGTACGCTGTCAATAAAGCGAGGTTGGGCTATATTTCGATTGAATTGTTAGTACCATAAGAGGCGTGATGTAGTAGCATACCAGCATTTAGTGATTGTCGTAAAAATGAGAGAATTGGACACACTCTGAAATTGGGTTTCACTTTTAGCTTATCTGCAGTTGGAAATACCTATTGATTCTTCTTTACCCTCTCTTGTGAAAAACAAATATTTTTAATCGCCAGAAAGGTGGGACTGATCTCACTAACATATCTCAGCTGCGTTTCACGTGCGACGTAAAAGGCTACAGCCCTCATTAGACTGTACTCGTGTTGCAGTCGCTACTGATGCAGAAAAAGGAAGAAGAATCAGATGATAATTCTTTATCATGCGATATGATAAGATAATTAGGAGTAAATGTTACAGGCAACTTATAAGCATGATAATACGATGTCATATCTAGATGACAAAGGGGATACGATCAATTACAAATGAGAGTGAATTAGAGATACGAGGAGTAATCAATATTATGAATAGTTTTAACTCTGAGCGAGAACAAATCACTATTTCCAGAGATAACAATATTATTAGGTATACGATTCTACAGTGTTACAACTCTATTGGTGAGGAATGAGTGGTAGAGAGTGGATGTGGAGTGGTGTTTACGTAATTGGAAGAGATTGGGGCGTCTAGGTCTAGGAGGTGCAAGGTAAATAAAGGAGGGACAACCTATGTCAACATCTGAATGAATCACTTTGTATATGAATGCTAAGTCAATAATGGAGCGACGGTATCCTAACGATTCTAATTGAAAGTAACGCAAACGGTTAGGATAAGACCTGTCAGCGATGCCACATTTTAGGAGTACGAATTTGGTGAATTTACGCTGAACACGTTCGATGCTATTAGATAGATCTCTACTCTGGGGGGACCAAAGTTCAGAGCAATATTCGAGGATAGGGCGAACGTATGTAATAAATAGACGAAAATAGAGCTGGGGATTTTTGGAGACAAAAGTTCTTAGGATGTAAGAGCAACGAGAGCGGGCCTTTGAAATCTTACTAGATATGTGTGCACTAAACTCTAGTTTATTGGAATAGGTGACTCCTAGATCAGTAAACTGGGATACGGTTGGAAGAGAGGTGCCATTAAGAGGAAATGTGGAGGGAGGATGTGATCTTCCTATTAGCATAGTTTCGGTCTTAGTGAGGGATACGGTAAGGCCCCAGTCGGTGGACCACTTAAACAGGATATCAAGAGAGGTTTGGAGAGAAGCAGGGTCAGAGTAAGCCCAAAGTTTAACATCATCAGCATAGAGAATACAGTGAACGTTAGGAGGGAGTAAGGAGGGTAAGTCACTGATGTACAGGGAAAAGAAAAGAGGCCCTAAGGCAGAGCCTTGGGGCACTCCTGAGGGGGCAGGGAATGAGGGGAGGAAAAGGTATTGATTGAGACAGATTGTGATCTACCGAGTAAGAACGAACGAATCCATGATAAGAGGGATCCACAAATGCCTAGAAGTGAACATTTGTGGATGAGTAAGTCGATCGGGATAGAGTCAAAGGCACGTGAGAAATCGATAAATGCAACAGAAATGTAGTGGCCATCGTTAAGTGCAGAGTGCCATTGAGAGAAAGAGTTAAGAAGTGCGGAGGTGCACGATCTACGCGGGCGGAAACCGTGTTGGTAGGGGGAAATGAGATTGTTATCGGAAAGGTAGTTCCAAAGAGTCTCGCCTACGATTCTTTCCATAACTTTGGACGATGTGCAAGTGAGTGAAATGGATCGATAAGAGGTGGCAGAATTTTTGGGTCCTTTGCGCTTATAGATTGCCTTGACTTTGGCAGTTTTCCAAATGGAGGGAGAAGTGCCATGGAGTAAGAATCTATTGAACAAGATGGAGAGAGGGATGCAAATATGTGGGGCAGTACGTTTAAGGAAGATGTAGGGGATGTGATCGGGAGAAGTGGATGAGCTGGGTTGGAGACGAGAGAGAAACTTAGCTACGAGGAGAGGGGAAATGTCGACGTAATCAATAGATGTGGGGGACGAAAGAGTGCAAGAGGGAGGGACAGGCAGAGAGGAGCTATTATACGAAGCAGTGAAATGTCGAGCTAGTTCACACGCCTTAGATATGTCAGAAACACAGAGAGAACCGTCGGGAAAGACTAGTGTAGGGATAGTATCGGATTGATCTTTAATACGTGTACTTGCATAAGAGAAGAAAGCTTTGAGGTTGTTTGATTTCACTAGACGGTTTTCTCTACTCCTAGCGGTGTTCTTAATCGATTGTTTAAGTGAGCGACAGGTCGAGAAATAGTCAGTGAAGGATCGTCTCCTGTACGACTTCCTACATTTACGTAAAAGGCGAATAGAGCGAGAGGAGAATCGGATACGCTTTCGATTGAAAGATCGAAGTGGCACCAAGCTGTCTATGATTGAATGAACAATGTCAAGGAAACTAGAGTAGAGAGAATCGGGATCGGACGAGGAGGATAGTAGAGAGGTCCAGTCGACAGAGTCAATCTGAGAGCAGATCGCACTCCAATCGACTCGACTGTAATCTCTACGGGGTGGATGCATGGGGGAAGGAAGAGAGATGGGAAGGGAGAAGTGGATAATGGAATGATCTAGAGATGGGAGTGGGGGTAAAACAACACAATCAGTAACTAGATGAGCATGTGAGGTAAAGACAAGATCTAGAGTATTCAGATTACGAGTGGGTGATGAGACAAGTTGGCAGAGAGGAAGGGACTGGGAGAAAGAGAGGAGAGCATGGAAATGAGGACTGGTCGATGAGGGGGAGAGAGAAGACCAATCGACTTCCTTACAGTTAAAGTCACCAACTAGGATAATGGGGGAGAGATGAGAACAGTTCAGATCATAGATATACTCTAGACACTCGTTAAAGGACTCAATACTAATGATCAAGATGTGTTGTGCAATTGTTTTCTCCTTTAAGCGATGCGATGAATTTATTTGGAACTTCAGGTTATTTAATTTTGTCGGTTTAGAAATCATCGCATAATCGAATCGGAAAGATAATTTATTCCTGAAACACAATTCAAATTCATTTGTCACCAACATTTTTTGGGTTTCGCGATATTTATATAGCACGTAATAATTGAGTTGATTCAATACCTTGCGCTAGCAGGATAAATAAATATAGTATCGTATGATCAATCAACGAGGGTGCTCAACGATAGGTCACTCGCCGCATTACTTTGGTACTCTCCAGTACTCGAGTTGGACGGCAAGGAAATCAACCATAATGCGACATAAAAATATTCTGTATCTGAATGATGACTGCATTTGCGTTATCAGCATTGGGTTCAATTGCTTGCTGCATATTTTAAATAATTGTAACATTGATTTTTTTTTGCGGTGATGTCAGTTCAATGCTGTTAATGTAGTTGTCCAAACGCAAAACGGCTCGTTACTGAATTGGAAAGGTTACGGGCAGATAAAGAAAATATTATGAAGCATGGAACTGACAGGAATGATGTTTTGTGCAGAAAGTTAAAATCAGCAATGTGTAGCGCAAATATATCCTTTTTTTAACCACATTTCGGTAATTTTATAATTAGGGTAATTAGTTTGATGGTTTGTCTGTGAGAAGATAACTATTTGTGAAAACAATACTGAAATAGAACCTGCAAGATATGAAGAGAGAGAGAGCTTGATTTATCCATTTCAGTCTTCATCATTTTCTTGTTCGCTCGTATAAAATATAATGCCTTGTTCGACATACAATAATGTATTTCTGTTCCCTCTACACTTTTTCGCCTTAAAATAAGTGTCTCTCATTGAATTTCCAGACAATTTTAATGGACTAGTTATGCATAAAGAGGTAATTTTTTAGCTTGAAAAGTAATGTTAAGAATCAATGGGATATTGACCTAAACACGATTTTAACAACTTTGGGACACCTCGAGTAAAAATCTTTTTGACTTTTGAGTCAATTTCGCATCCTAAAGAAAACATGATTTTTTGTCCATTTCCCCCTATGTTGATATTTTTTTTCCTTGCCCAATGGACGTAACATATAATAGTAAACAAATTTCATAATAACGGTCCAATGCACTCCTGTCCATGATAGTAAGGGCCTCCGGTTCCCGTCGCTAGTTCAAACGTGTCCGCGGGGTGACCGAAATGGTCGAATCTTACAGAGCGGGTCGCTTAAAAAAACAGATTGAAAATGTGAGCTTTTCATTATGCATAAAATGTAGACATATCCCACTAAAAAGAGATCTCGAGACAGCTAGAGACTATTTCCATCAGTTTATTTTTTCAATGTTTCCGTGTCTTTCCGTTGTGCCTCAGTGTCCTTGAGCTGGTTGCAGCCTTCACTTTTTCACTTTTTAGTGAACATTTTTTTTCTGAAAATTATTCAATGCACTATTGTGTCAGAAAGCTTTCCGGGTAATCATTTCAATGCTGAAACCAAATTCTCTCTGGAAATTAGCACCTTTCTTCGAACGACCGGAGATGGTTAGAGTTTGTGAAGATTATCGCCTTATGATTGGTTTAAACACCAGTCTCGAGCATTCATGTCACTATTGAAAGACAGAACGTACTTGGAAGTTTAATGTGATATTGCATTTAAAAAATCGCGTAATCTTTCAATGTAAAGGCGCGATGCGTCAATTAATACCCGAGATAATCACTACAGTAATCATATAATTTTTTTCTCTTAGGATTCACCGTTCGCATAGTAATTTCCACTGGAAAAAAATCAAAGGAATCGAATACGATGCGAATACTCTCATCTCAAAGAAAAATAAACGTTATTTCAATTCGCCAGAAAGCACTGAATATTACTCATTAAGAGATCTCAGCCCTTCACGCGCGACGTCAAAACCTTCAGCCCTCGTTGAACAATACTGCAGTCACTGATAAAAATGAAGATACAGATGATCAAGGCGAGTTGTGCAATTATTATTTGTTTTCTACTTTGCGCTAGTCGAAGGAGCTTCTTTCGAACGAGATTGGCTGGTTATTATCTTTATCTCGGCACTCAATTCTCAATCGAATCGCCAGTGCGTGTCTTGTCGCTTCAATACTTTGCAGTAACACTGGAAATAAAACATTTTCTCACATGAGCAGTTTTTGAGAGAAAGTGATACATTAAGCACAACGTTCTGCATTCCTAAGAATCTCTGCAGTTCAGTTCTTCATCTCGATGATAAGAAATCGCGCTGGCTAAAGGGCGTTAGCGTTAGTATAAGATGAGAGTAGAAACAGGGGTGCCGAGGAAAAGTGTGATATAATTATTTCATACTAGTCTTTCATCGGTATGTTAATCTGAAATAAATGGGGAATCAACGGACTGAGAGTATTTCGTAAAATTCGCGAAAACTTCAACACCCGGATTGTTCTTATTTTCAAACTTCGTAGAAATGTGATTGATCGTTTACATTGTTCCAATAGAAAGTTACCATAATACGCAGCTAAACCGCATTGATCATTTCTGTAGATAATCGGTGTCGGTGGGCCCTCTCGTCCCTCTCACCAACACAAGAACAACGAGCGAGTTATTTTACAATATTCAAGTTGGTGATGCAAATATTGCCAGATTTTCTACCTAGCTGCTCGCAAAAAGTGAGACAGCACAATTCAATTAAAAAAGTGTGAGATTACGATTCGTTTCGACACGTGAAAATTAAACAACAATGTGGTGAGTTTTGTGTTTTAATAGGCTCTCTTATCCCGGATACAATCTTTTGAGTAATTGTGTTGCGGGTTCGTTGGGAATAAAAAAAATTGCAGTTCAGGCCTCCCCACTCCTTTTCGCTCATTCTGCACTGCAATGCCTCCATCTACTCAACCGGTGAGAATATAACTTTTGTTTATTGAAATATCAGCTGCACCAGGTGATGCAAATTTCCATGTTCTAGGTGAGGATTTGTAAGCTCGTTGAGGATGAGGTGAGCCTGGCATTGGTGCGTTCTAGTGGTCAAATACGAAGTGAGAGACGAGCAAGTAGCAGGAAATGAGTTGGTCTTTTCTAATGCATAGAAGATATTATCACGCCTCTCACGAGAGATTCGAGCTGAGAGAGGGAATAGAAGGAAAATCGTGAAATCGGTTCTGACCAGTTTTGGGCACCTTGAGGCATGCCTGACCGTCCCCCAAAGTCATATTTTGCATAACTCATTTTGAAGCTCGCAGCACCGGGTCGGTGATCGGCACCTCCTCCTTTCGCAGCGATTATCTCGATTCCCATCTAGCAGAATCGAAATTTGTTCTCTGAGTGACCCCCACTAATTTTTCGAGCTCTATCGATCTGTACAAACCGTTTCTCTTGAATGTCAATTCTAATCATGCTACAATCATAGCCAAATTTTTCGAAAATGTAGGCAAAGGAGCAGCTCAAATTTTCACAGTGCATGCAGCGCATCACGAGCTCTAGAATGAATGGCTTACGCCGAAAATACGATCTCATTGGTGTGACTTATACCCTTTTTAGTTTTCCTTATCATTTGAACTTTATTTTCAACGTAATTATTAACCCGCACACCGCTCACCTCTGAGAGCGCGGCCAAGAATGATCGCTTTCCCTTAATTTTTCTGTCGATGGAGTCGGGGTGATGTGAGTATTCAACCGAACAGAGGTGAGACATCGAACTGAAACGATTTTTGCGAAATTGAAGATTCTTCGTAATCAGAAAGTAATAGCGTTGCATTAGTTCAACTTGATCAGTTCGTGATTCAGCTCATACGACTATCGCAATTGCAGCACTGATCCAAGAATGGGCTACATATGTCGCCGAATCGTTCAAGATGCAGCAGATGCAGCGAAAAACGTCCAGTGAGTCTGAACGAACGTACGGGTAGCACTGTAAGATGACACCTCTCTATTTGTCCCTCACCCGAAGGATGCGAAAGCCCTCTGGCAAAGATGCGTGCAGGGGGGGGGGGGGGGGCAAAGCGTGCGGAGGGGCCAGAGGGGAGAGCATAGAGGGTAGGGTGCCTTTCCATTATGAGAATGCTTCCAAGCTGAGAGCGATGGATTTCCTACGCCATGGGGTAACCTCATGCGTTCATCGCTCATTTTCATGTGAAATTTTGATGCAAATTTTATTACAAACATGTGAAAAATGATTACAACAAAAGAGAACTGAATTTCAACTATCTATCCATCATCGCCTCTTCACATAGCGGACAGTTCGTGAAATCGTCTGCATAGACTGCCTTTTTGCACTGCCTTTTTCACTTTTTTGAATGCCACTAGCTTCGACTAATTTGTCCGTGAGGCTCGAAACATCATTGATATAGTGCCTGCCTTCTTTGGACAGGAACTTACCATCATTCTGATGATCGGGGCTTTTATGCTAATTGTATCCGCACTTATCTATTTCAAAGGAATCTCAATAGTATCTACGTGTATTCCTCAGTGTAACGGGTGCATAAAAGAAAATGAAGTATCCATTGAACTTGAGCCGCGACTTCCTTATCACATGCAACCATTCCACTACATTCAGCCTCCTACTATCTTCATACTGAACCAGCAAAAAAAGCCCGTCGTATACTTAAATTTATTCATAACCTTATTGATAGGTTATAGCTTTTTTAAAAATTCTCGTTTGTTGTAATCATTTTTCACATGTTTGTAATAAATGATGCACCAAAATTTCGCATGAAAACATCTCAGAGTTACCGACCAGCGATAAACTCATTAGGTTACCCCATGGCGTAGTAAATCCATCGCTCTCAGCTTGGATGCATTATCATAATGGAAAGGCACCCAACCCTCTATCCTCTCCCCTCTGGCCCCTCCGCACGCTTTGCCCCCCCCCCCCCCCCCCCCCTGCACGCATCTCTGCCAGAGGGCTTTCGCATCCTTCGGGTGAGGGACAAATAGAGAGGTGTGTAAGATGTGTTATTTCGTGAAGTTGGGAAGTTTAGTAATTATTGTCGCCCCCGGAGAAGTGTCGACACACTCAGTGAGCTTGCGCTTCACGGTTAACCTAAGATCGATTGGAAACACTGCCCTTTGGTACCTGCTTCGCTTCACATTGTCTTAACAAATATTAGTATTGTTTATAATAAATACCATAATTACCGGGAGCTTTGTCATTTACATAATATATACTTTTGGGATTAGTTGAATATGTACAGTTGAACGAACAATTTTCTGGCTCAATTTCAATCTATTTCAAGTTTTCAGATCGATGCAATTGTGATCCATTAGAATGACAATTTTAAAAGAGAAAAGAAACGGAGAGAAAAATAGGAGTATGGTTAGACACGGCAAGCTCCGCCCACTTTGCTCGGGCACGATTCCTCTCTAACGCAAGATTTAGGGAGCACGAGCTTCATTCGCAACCAAATCGATCGCTCTAAACTGATTCATCTAGATCTCCCCTCTATCTATCAGTGACCTGAGGCGGAACATCCATGTTCGTGTTTGAGTAGGTCAGCATACGATTTAAAGGTTGCGAAAAGGCGAAATCATCCCTCAAAGTGGGAGCACTTAGCTCCCCCTATGGTCATTTGTTACTCAAGGCCTAAGGCAACTTTCTATCAAAACAGAGCATTCAAAAGTTAAGGCGCTGACCCGTGCTTCAAAGAAGATCAGTTTGAGGGGAGCTCATTAAGCGAGAGAGGCAAACGCGAAACTCCTCCTCCTCGCCCTCCCTCTTCTCGCCTGTTTCTGCCCCGGCGTGTGTAGAGAGCAGCGCGCCTACGAGAGAGCGCGGGCGCAGCCCTCATTCGCCTCACCTATCAGGGGTGAGGCGCATCCGGGAAAGGGCGAAGCGCTGCCCAAATTTTTGGCGATTTGACTGGAGAGGCGGCGTAATTGGCTCCGCCCCTTTCTTCCTCGTCTCGCTTTCCTGCCGCTCTCCGTTGACACCTTTTCACCTACTTTATGACCTATAGCTAGATTCAGAGATGAGATATCGACAAACGGCCAAAAGAATGATCTTATTTGGACCCTTGTGGGCATTTTGAGCATAGTAAGGGTGGCATAGGTTCATTTCCACTATACCCCTTGTGGTCCCTAAGTATGGTGAGTGAGAGATTGTCATTATTAGTGGCTAGAAACGATTTTTGTTGTAATTCGGAGGGATCTAGCTATGCAATTGTAGCAAATTTTGAAAATTATTATCCTCCAACTTGTAAGGAAAGTGAATTAAAAGTATATCAACTTCTTGAAGCTGCGGCGACTTGTGCAGCAGGCCTCTTCAGTCAGGAAGTGAATAGATTAATGCTGGGGGCGGACATTTGACATTTTAACAACTCTGCGGCATTGGTTGGGGAGTTGGTCTAACCATTGTGCTCCTCTACCACACAGTGAGGAGATCTTTTGACTAGGTGATTTTGAGTTTCACTCCAAATCATCGTATGGGTTCATGATTTTGGGATTTCCATGAAACTTAAACAGAGGGTCTACCCAGAGGGTTAATCAGAGGGTCTACCTGGGTATGGTAGAGGAGTTACTGTCATAAAATCCACAAGTGGCGCCCCCCCCCCCAGAAAACGCCGCAGAGTTGTGCAAATGTCCCTTTTGCAAATGTCCGTCTCCATTAATGCATAATGTATAACCTTTAAAATCTATGTTTCAAGAGCAACATGAATACCGCAGAAGAATATGTATTTCAGTTGTCGCATGATAAGTACAAAAAATAACAATATTATTTTATCCAACACTTCCTCATAGCTGCAGCCCCGCAGTCGCGACTTATGCTGTTCGGAAGAGCAGAACACAATCTGCACCAGTCAGCTCAATACGAACATTCTCGCAACTGATAACTAGGCCGCTGATCGAGGTATTATTTGTTAACTGAAACATTACTTCTGATTGGATTATGTGTTTCAAAGTAATACGTATCTTATAACACGAATTATCACCATGCCTATCATCTCTCTTATTTCGCTTTGACTCTTGAAAACAACCATACAGTAGCTAGAGTGGAGATTCTCATCATAAATTTAAATGATTTGCCGTTTCTCTGACTGACAATAGAGTACGCGAGAAGGATAAATTAAAATCGAAACTTCAGTTATCTTCAGTTAATGAAGACAATAATTAGTTCTTTGCATAACATTCTTTAACATTCTTTACAAAGTCAAATAAATCCATTGCGACACGATCAGAAAATTCTACCACATTTCTGTTGAAGAAGCGTGTACAGCCGAAAACGAGGCCTAGTTGGATAGCACAAAGATGTGGGCACTCTATGAGTATAAAATAGGAATAACTCAACTACTGGTTAAACCCAACGATGTTCCGATACTTCCATAGCGGATTGCTGAATCCTATGGAATAAAGGAAATATCACCAATTTGTGTCTTTTTAAAGGAAAACATTTCATATCGAGTATTAGAAAAATGTATGCCGTGGCCCTACTAACCGTATATTGGGGAGAGGCTCGGAGCAATTTCGCACATAAAGACTAACCGTAAGTGAGGCCTATAATTTTAATCGCCGAACATCATGTTTGGAGATACCTAACTCCTTGCAATCCGCACCAACATTTGCACAACTCTGCGGCGACATTTGCACAACTCTGCGGCGTTTGCTGGGGGGGGGGGGGGGGCGCCACTTGTGGATTTTATGACAGTAACTCCTCTACCATACCCAGGTAGACCCTCTGATTAACCCTCTGGGTAGACCCTCTGTTTAAGTTTCAACGTTCATGGAAATCCCAAAATCATGAACCCATACGATGATTTGGAGTGAAACTCAAAATCACCTAGTCAAAAGATCTCCTCACTGTGTGGTAGAGGAGCACAATGGTTAGACCAACTCCCCAACCAATGCCGCAGAGTTGTTAAAATGTCAAATGTCCGCCCCCAGCATTAATCTATTCACTTCCTGACTGAAGAGGCCTGCTGCACAAGTCGCCGCAGCTTCAAGAAGTTGATATACTTTTAATTCACTTTCCTTACAAGTTGGAGGATAATAATTTTCAAAATTTGCTACAATTGCATAGCTAGATCCCTCCGAATTACAACAAAAATCGTTTCTAGCCACTAATAATGACAATCTCTCACTCACCATACTTAGGGACCACAAGGGGTATAGTGGAAATGAACCTATGCCACCCTTACTATGCTCAAAATGCCCACAAGGGTCCAAATAAGATCATTCTTTTGGCCGTTTGTCGATATCTCATCTCTGAATCTAGCTATAGGTCATAAAGTAGGTGAAAAGGTGTCAACGGAGAGCGGCAGGAAAGCGAGACGAGGAAGAAAGGGGCGGAGCCAATTACGCCGCCTCTCCAGTCAAATCGCCAAAAATTTGGGCAGCGCTTCGCCCTTTCCCGGATGCGCCTCACCCCTGATAGGTGAGGCGAATGAGGGCTGCGCCCGCGCTCTCTCGTAGGCGCGCTGCTCTCTACACACGCCGGGGCAGAAACAGGCGAGAAGAGGGAGGGCGAGGAGGAGGAGTTTCGCGTTTGCCTCTCTCGCTTAATGAGCTCCCCTCAAACTGATCTTCTTTGAAGCACGGGTCAGCGCCTTAACTTTTGAATGCTCTGTTTTGATAGAAAGTTGCCTTAGGCCTTGAGTAACAAATGACCATAGGGGGAGCTAAGTGCTCCCACTTTGAGGGATGATTTCGCCTTTTCGCAACCTTTAAATCGTATGCTGACCTACTCAAACACGAACATGGATGTTCCGCCTCAGGTCACTGATAGATAGAGGGGAGATCTAGATGAATCAGTTTAGAGCGATCGATTTGGTTGCGAATGAAGCTCGTGCTCCCTAAATCTTGCGTTAGAGAGGAATCGTGCCCGAGCAAAGTGGGCGGAGCTTGCCGTGTCTAACCATACTCCTATTTTTCTCTCCGTTTCTTTTCTCTTTTAAAATTGTCATTCTAATGGATCACAATTGCATCGATCTGAAAACTTGAAATAGATTGAAATTGAGCCAGAAAATTGTTCGTTCAACTGTACATATTCAACTAATCCCAAAAGTATATATTATGTAAATGACAAAGCTCCCGGTAATTATGGTATTTATTATAAACAATACTAATATTTGTTAAGACAATGTGAAGCGAAGCAGGTACCAAAGGGCAGTGTTTCCAATCGATCTTAGGTTAACCGTGAAGCGCAAGCTCACTGAGTGTGTCGACACTTCTCCGGGGGCGACAATAATTACTAAACTTCCCAACTTCACGAAATAACACATCTTACACACCTCTCTATTTGTCCCTCACCCGAAGGATGCGAAAGCCCTCTGGCAGAGATGCGTGCAGGGGGGGGGGGGGGCAAAGCGTGCGGAGGGGCCAGAGGGGAGAGGATAGAGGGTTGGGTGCCTTTCCATTATGATAATGCATCCAAGCTGAGAGCGATGGATTTACTACGCCATGGGGTAACCTAATGAGTTTATCGCTGGTCGGTAACTCTGAGATGTTTTCATGCGAAATTTTGGTGCATCATTTATTACAAACATGTGAAAAATGATTACAACAAACGAGAATTTTTAAAAAAGCTATAACCTATCAATAAGGTTATGAATAAATTTAAGTATACGACGGGCTTTTTTTGCTGGTTCAGTATGAAGATAGTAGGAGGCTGAATGTAGTGGAATGGTTGCATGTGATAAGGAAGTCGCGGCTCAAGTTCAATGGATACTTCATTTTCTTTTATGCACCCGTTACACTGAGGAATACACGTAGATACTATTGAGATTCCTTTGAAATAGATAAGTGCGGATACAATTAGCATAAAAGCCCCGATCATCAGAATGATGGTAAGTTCCTGTCCAAAGAAGGCAGGCACTATATCAATGATGTTTCGAGCCTCACGGACAAATTAGTCGAAGCTAGTGGCATTCAAAAAAGTGAAAAAGGCAGTGCAAAAAGGCAGTCTATGCAGACGATTTCACGAACTGTCCGCTATGTGAAGAGGCGATGATGGATAGATAGTTGAAATTCAGTTCTCTTTTGTTGTAATCATTTTTCACATGTTTGTAATAAAATTTGCATCAAAATTTCACATGAAAATGAGCGATGAACGCATGAGGTTACCCCATGGCGTAGGAAATCCATCGCTCTCAGCTTGGAAGCATTCTCATAATGGAAAGGCACCCTACCCTCTATGCTCTCCCCTCTGGCCCCTCCGCACGCTTTGCCCCCCCCCCCCCCCCCCCTGCACGCATCTTTGCCAGAGGGCTTTCGCATCCTTCGGGTGAGGGACAAATAGAGAGGTGTCATCTTACAGTGCTACCCGTACGTTCGTTCAGACTCACTGGACGTTTTTCGCTGCATCTGCTGCATCTTGAACGATTCGGCGACATATGTAGCCCATTCTTGGATCAGTGCTGCAATTGCGATAGTCGTATGAGCTGAATCACGAACTGATCAAGTTGAACTAATGCAACGCTATTACTTTCTGATTACGAAGAATCTTCAATTTCGCAAAAATCGTTTCAGTTCGATGTCTCACCTCTGTTCGGTTGAATACTCACATCACCCCGACTCCATCGACAGAAAAATTAAGGGAAAGCGATCATTCTTGGCCGCGCTCTCAGAGGTGAGCGGTGTGCGGGTTAATAATTACGTTGAAAATAAAGTTCAAATGATAAGGAAAACTAAAAAGGGTATAAGTCACACCAATGAGATCGTATTTTCGGCGTAAGCCATTCATTCTAGAGCTCGTGATGCGCTGCATGCACTGTGAAAATTTGAGCTGCTCCTTTGCCTACATTTTCGAAAAATTTGGCTATGATTGTAGCATGATTAGAATTGACATTCAAGAGAAACGGTTTGTACAGATCGATAGAGCTCGAAAAATTAGTGGGGGTCACTCAGAGAACAAATTTCGATTCTGCTAGATGGGAATCGAGATAATCGCTGCGAAAGGAGGAGGTGCCGATCACCGACCCGGTGCTGCGAGCTTCAAAATGAGTTATGCAAAATATGACTTTGGGGGACGGTCAGGCATGCCTCAAGGTGCCCAAAACTGGTCAGAACCGATTTCACGATTTTCCTTCTATTCCCTCTCTCAGCTCGAATCTCTCGTGAGAGGCGTGATAATATCTTCTATGCATTAGAAAAGACCAACTCATTTCCTGCTACTTGCTCGTCTCTCACTTCGTATTTGACCACTAGAACGCACCAATGCCAGGCTCACCTCATCCTCAACGAGCTTACAAATCCTCACCTAGAACATGGAAATTTGCATCACCTGGTGCAGCTGATATTTCAATAAACAAAAGTTATATTCTCACCGGTTGAGTAGATGGAGGCATTGCAGTGCAGAATGAGCGAAAAGGAGTGGGGAGGCCTGAACTGCAATTTTTTTTATTCCCAACGAACCCGCAACACAATTACTCAAAAGATTGTATCCGGGATAAGAGAGCCTATTAAAACACAAAACTCACCACATTGTTGTTTAATTTTCACGTGTCGAAACGAATCGTAATCTCACACTTTTTTAATTGAATTGTGCTGTCTCACTTTTTGCGAGCAGCTAGGTAGAAAATCTGGCAATATTTGCATCACCAACTTGAATATTGTAAAATAACTCGCTCGTTGTTCTTGTGTTGGTGAGAGGGACGAGAGGGCCCACCGACACCGATTATCTACAGAAATGATCAATGCGGTTTAGCTGCGTATTATGGTAACTTTCTATTGGAACAATGTAAACGATCAATCACATTTCTACGAAGTTTGAAAATAAGAACAATCCGGGTGTTGAAGTTTTCGCGAATTTTACGAAATACTCTCAGTCCGTTGATTCCCCATTTATTTCAGATTAACATACCGATGAAAGACTAGTATGAAATAATTATATCACACTTTTCCTCGGCACCCCTGTTTCTACTCTCATCTTATACTAACGCTAACGCCCTTTAGCCAGCGCGATTTCTTATCATCGAGATGAAGAACTGAACTGCAGAGATTCTTAGGAATGCAGAACGTTGTGCTTAATGTATCACTTTCTCTCAAAAACTGCTCATGTGAGAAAATGTTTTATTTCCAGTGTTACTGCAAAGTATTGAAGCGACAAGACACGCACTGGCGATTCGATTGAGAATTGAGTGCCGAGATAAAGATAATAACCAGCCAATCTCGTTCGAAAGAAGCTCCTTCGACTAGCGCAAAGTAGAAAACAAATAATAATTGCACAACTCGCCTTGATCATCTGTATCTTCATTTTTATCAGTGACTGCAGTATTGTTCTACGTACAATACTCATTCTCCATTCTCCATTCTCCATTCTCCATTCTCCATTCGAGCGCGGCTGAGGGGTGGTCGGTCTCGACTTTCCTCTCTGTCTGTTCTCGTTTGGGAGTCCCCCGACGTCGACTTGGACAACCGTCGGTGGTATCTGTCTGCCACATGCACGTCGCCAACCTACGCATCGGGACCATCAACTGTCGAACGCTCAAGAAGGACGACCGGGTGGCTGAGATAGAAGATGCTGTGAGTAGATGCCCTTTTGACGTCATTGCTCTTCAAGAAATAAGACGCAAAGGCCAAACTTGCCTTACCCTAGCCCACTCACAACACCTGCTAGTGGCATATGGCACTCAATCAGCCCATGGCACTGGCTTCCTTGTTAGCAATCGATGGGCAAACTCCTGCATCTTCCACCCAGTTAACGAACGAATCTCGTACCTCGATCTACCAACAATTGGGTTGCGCATAATCACTGCCTACGCACCCACTTCAGCCTATCCTGATCATGTCTTCGATCGATTTCTCAATGATTTAAGTTCCCTAATTGCCACCTCTGCCCGTCGTGTTCGCCGACCGGGGGGTGGAAAGGGGCATTTAGTGGTACTCGGAGATTTTAACTCGAAGATCGGTTCCCGCGAAGAGAACACTGAAAAGTTCATAGGAGTGCATGGATATGGCGAACGCAATGAAAGAGGACAAACCCTAGTCGACTTTTGCAACGAAGTTAAGCTGTACGTTCAAAATACACGCTTTCAGAAAAGAGAAACCCGCAAATGGACCTGGCTTAGTCCGAACATGAGAACTCGTAATGCAATTGATTATGTGATGAGCCAAAACCCCAGCATAGTTCAAGATGTGACTGTAATCGGAAGCTTCGATCTATCAACTGACCACAGGCTGCTAATGGCCAAAGTCCGAATACAATCGAAAGTGAAGCAAATTTATCATGCGCCGAAGCCAGTTCATACTCTCGATCAGGCAAAATTTGCTGCTGCAATACTCTCGTTACAAAGGAAAGATACAACCAGTTATGAAAGTCTTGCTTCCGCTATGAGATCAGTAGCCAATGACTCCATGAAAGTGGTAGTAAAAGAAGAGAGGTTCTCCCATCGCACGAAGAGATTGTTCATCGAAAGAAGACGCCTTAGAGACAATGTACCCACTCCAATCAACCGAGTAATGTTCTCTATCACGAGCAAGGCGTTGCGAATATCAATCCAAGACGATATCAGAAAAGGTCATTTGGAAGTTGTTCGACGAGCCGCTGAATATGGTTACAGTACGAAGAAAGCTCTGCAATCATCACAAGTAGGCAATACCAAACTTTATCAACTGAAAAGGAGTGACGGTTCGGTGGCGAATACGAAACATGAAATGAACAGAGTTGTCAAAAATTTCTACGATGCTCTGTTTCAAAGAACGAGACGCCCGAAAAGATTGCAATTCAAGGCCAGTGATCCCTTCTTACCAATAATTGAAAGCGAAGTAAAAATGGCAATTCGGAAATTGAAAAATTTAAAGTCGCCGGGGCCGGACAAGATCAGCGCTGAGATGCTCAAATGTGCATCTGACACTGTTATCAACCCACTATGCACACTTTTCAATACATGGATCTCTGAGGAATCTGTGCCCCCAAAATTGCCAAATTCATTTATCTCGCTCATTTATAAGAAAGGAAGTCACCTAGAAATCGCAAATTATCGGCCAATCGCTCTCTTGAATCTGGTGTACAAAGTGTTTACATCAACAATCGATAGCCGGATCGAACGTACACTGTCACAAAATCAGCCACCAGAACAAGCAGGCTTTCGCAAGAACTATACCACGACAGATCACATATTCGCACTCAACGAATTGATCTGTCGCTCCACTGAATACGACTTCCCGCTCTATCTCGTCTTTATAGACTTCGCAAAAGCGTTCGATTCTGTGGAGTTTAGTGGCGTGTGGAGTGCCCTTTGTCAACAAGGTGTTCATTCAAAAATCATCAATACAATGAGAGATGTATATGATCGTGCTGAAGTTTTCGTGAAAGTAGGAAGAAGCAAAGTTCCAATCGAAGTGGGCAGAGGTGTCCGTCAAGGAGACCCCCTATCCCCACACTTATTCAATTGTGTATTGGAGAGTGTCTTCCGTGAACTTGACTGGTCGAATTATGGAATCAGCATAGATGGAAAGAAAATGAACCACTTACGGTATGCAGACGATATTGTTTTAATTTCCCACAACCCAAAAGAAATATCGCGAATGATGGATGAACTAGTGAAGGAAAGTGCAAAAGTCGGATTAACGATCAATAAGAAGAAAACTGTCGCCATGTCAAATAGAAATCAAACGCCATTGTTCATAGATCAAGATCAATTGATCTACGTGAACAGTTTCATTTACCTTGGCGTCCGCTTATCATTCGACAATATTCTTCTGCTAGAAATAAACAGGAGGATCGGAAGCGGTTGGAAAGCGTTTAACCGTTTTCACGATTTTCTTACAAACAAATGCGTTGCAATGGGACTAAAAGCAAGAGTCTATCGAATGTGTATTGAACGTGCGCTCTTGTACGGCTGTGAAGTATGGAGCACTACGAAGAAAATAAGATCAAGGTTGATAGTAGCTCAACGCTCGATGATGAGAAAAATGGCAAACGTAACGAGGATGGACAGAAAAACCAATGACTGGCTCTCAAACAAAGTGCCCCTTCAAGATGTTCGAGTAAGAGCAATGCAGAGGAAATGGAAATGGGCGAGAAGTATAGCTTTGTTTAATGATGAAAGATGGACGCAGCGAGTAGCTCAATGGACACCTTGGGACAGAGAAAGACTGATCGGAAGGCCCAAAATGAGGTGGCGAGACGAACTTGTGCGCCACTTGGGAGTTAACTGGGCCGACAAAAGCAGAAGATACCCCGATAAGTGGAACGATTGCATGATTCAACAGGACCGTGACCTGATGCTTGAATAAATTTGATTTGATTTGATTTGACAATACTCAATCGATAGTGCAGTACCAGCAGATACCGTATACCACTACCGTAACCAATTATTATCGCGAACTGACTTTAACTTTATTTTTAAAAAGCCCTGACACCGTGCCCAATCGATTCTACAGTACACAAGGAACTACCGTAACACAGTTCCTTGGGTCAAACATTTTTCTAAAAATTTCAAACTTTTTTTTCTAAAAATCCTAAATCGATCATAAAATGATTATACGGTAATGAGATATATTTTAGGGAAACATAGGATCATAGAATCATAGAATCATAGAATCATAGGAACATAGAATCATATGATCATAGAATCATAGGATCATAGAATCATAGGATCATATAATCATATGATCATAGAATCATAGGATCATAGGATCATAGAATGCCGTTGGATCATTGATACACTTTTTCTTCTAATATATTCATGTTGCTCTTGAAACACAGATTTAATCATAACGCGTCAAACGGAAAATACACCATTATCCAGTTCTTCAATTCTACACGGGATAGATTTCTGGCAGTAAGAATTATTTTTGAGAAATAACGTAAAGCGAGTTGGAAGAAATGTTTCATAGAGAAAAAAATGATAATATCACCCGCGTTGATAAGGTTTCAACACTGCTATATATGGACCGCAAAGTTTACAGGGCAATTCATAACCGAGTTCTTTTCGGAAAATCAAAAACTTTAAACCTCACTGATAGATGCTATGAATGGAGCGACAGAATCGAGTCAAGAGAAAAACAAAGAGGAGGAAAAGCAGGGGCAAACAGTAATCCTGGCTGAAACAAATTAATATTGTATTGCTTGATGATGTAAGTGAAGCTGAGGTTTCAGAGCCATCATGAATGAATGAATTCCGCAGAACTTTACAATACCAGATAAAGAAATAATCTCAAAATCGAACATAACAATGGAAAAAAACTCACTTTCATTCCTAGCTATTCCGAGCGACGCTGATTCCCTTGATTCCATTTTATTAATGGAAGCGCTTCTAAATGAAGTGTAATTCATGAATTTAATTTCGAGAAATGCATAATTCCCTAGAAGCACTTGGGAAAGCGCTAATTAATCCTAATTAATCCTATCAGTAGTCCGCCTTACCGCACTACACCAGACGTTACGTTACGACTAGAATCGACTTTACATATTTGAAGGAAGTCCATGCATTGTTCAAATTTCAAGCAAAAATGACATGCAGTTTCCAATATGTGTTCATATTTGTCGAAATAAAGTGGAGTGTATTTTTTTAGGAGATTATTGTGAAATATCCAAAAAGGCAAAAATATTAGGTTGATTCATAAGTTTCGCTCCAAGACATTTCTATAGATTACTTGTGGTTCACTTGTGTTCATGACTACTTTGGCATTATTTGAGTGACATTAGGTGCACATAAATTATTTGTTTTATGTGAATCAACTCCACTTCGTTCCGCAGTAAAAAATATTTTTCGAAAAAGGGACGAATTGACCGGTTTTTGAGTAGTGTGTTCAAGCCGCCGCTTAAACAAAACGAATGTGATACAATCGCTGTATTTTTGTGAAGTCAGTAAGTGAGGGTCAATGTTTCCGATAAACACTTGAAAACGGAATTTCAGACTCTCTCGAGGAGCGCGCATAATTGAAAAATAGCGAAACTGGTCATCAAATTTCACTTTTGCGATTATTCCAAATGTGGCTTTTGAATGGAATGCTGAATCTCCACAATTATATAATGGTAGCATTCACATGATATGCTCTTCCACTTCTGATAAATTTAAGACCATTAGCTCGTTCATCAGAAATGCGCAGCTTCAAGAAACAAATTTCGCAATATTCAAGAATTCAAAACTATGAAATACCTGCCTATCTGGTCAGGCAGTTCCAAGACTGATCCGATGCACGTCTACTATGAGAATGTCCATGTAAAATACTTTACGAAAATAGCGTTGTTGTGGCGCTATCATGATTACGCAATGAGTAGCATTCCGTCAAATTGGCTGTGCCAAATATCAAGTTTGTGGCATTTCGATCCTTGACATTCCAGTAGAATCGATTGATCACGTATGAGTATAGGTGCGCTATGGAGAGCGCACATGTACTAATATCACGCAAAAAGGAATGGGAGATTTGATAAAGTTCGAAGCAAATTATAGTTGAAAAACTTCAGTCGTGAAAATGGAGCGAAACTTATGAATCAACCTAATAAAAAATCTGCAAAAGCTATTGCATCAGGCATAGTTCGAACCCACGACTTGCAAAAATCATAGCAATCGCACAACCAGCTGCTCTACGAGACAAAAGATGTAAATCCACGAAGTGTGTTTTAGAATCTTCTCTGCTCGAATCTTCCAGACTCGATGATCAATCTTTCAACGAGATGATCGAGTCTAGATTCTGAAGGACCAAACATCTCAGTAGGTCATACCCATCACACGGTGACCACTCCGGCTTGGATGGGGATTCTTTTCTTGATGAGTCGAAGGCGGAAGCGAGAGGTATTATCACGGGTTTCCTGTAAGAATGTAGGAACGCTGGCGACTAGAAAATATTTTGTGTCTCCGATTTCGATGTAACTTGGTTGGTGGACCCTATTGGGGGTTAGACTAAGGTCCATCCACGTGATTTGGTCGAATATGCTCATTATCGATTTTTTTGATCTACCTGCTACAAGAGGCATAACTCGCTCAATTTTGATCGTACAGCGAACTTTTTTTTATCATTTTACTCATCTCGGTGAGTTTTACAATTGTCTCAACATCTACAAGAGAAATAGAAGTCGTCTTCATGGTCATTTCCTCGAAAAAGTGATTTTCCGATCAATAAATCGATTGTTTGACCATCACAGGTGTTAAATACAAAGGTTTTTATTTCAAATATGGATTCTACGCATGAAATTAGGGGTTGTATATGTTGATCATTTTCCATATCTCTGACCTTTCACTATCGATTTACTATGGAGGATTCGCGGCTTTTCCGGACTTGATATTTGTTGACAAATTTAGTTTTTTGATCGTATCTCTGTTCACCTTGATGCAATCGAGCACTCAAACAGCGCAATCGATAGCTCTCAAGGAGACCTACAAATTCGATTTAGTAGTTATAATCGTTATTATTCATTGTTTTCAAGTTATTTTACGAAATGTGAATGAAAAATGAAATATTGTGATATTTCTGCGCCAAATTTTGCATGATAGGCTTTCCCACGCATGTTTTGCAACCTAGCAATGATTTCGGGCATTGCCCATTCGCAGTTATTTAGAAAATTAGGTCTAATGCCGTTCTAGCCTCAGCATAGCACGATTTACACACAATTTAATTCAACTCCTACCCAGTTAACACTTCTCAAGCGATGATGTTTCCTTCATCGATGATTGTTCAGACAGTCTTCTCCATAAGTGCGCTTCCATGATTTTACTGATAAACTGATAAAAATTTCAACTCTCGCCTTTTCTACTTTTAGAAAACATAGATTTTCAGTATTGTTGAATAAAGGTCAACATAGCCAAAATTTCGACTTTTGGTGTACGGTGAATGAATACATTTCCTCAACAGTGAGCTATCCCCTGACTTAGCCCAGCCGAATACTGGTAGAGGGCACACCACCCCTGATCTACAAGAAGAGTATAGTAATGATTTAATAATGTAACAATTAAATTGTAGAGACTACATTTCGGGAAATAATATTATTTTTGTTTGCAATGCGAGTTTGGAAAATGCGAAAAAGAGAAAAAATACTATTGGAGTGCGAGAACGAGTTGCAGCTCTAGACAACAGCAGTTGCATTGTCGTAGATGAAGGAGATTTGTGTGAAGGCTGATTGAACATTGACGGAAAAAATAGATTATTAATCAATCGTTAACTTGCAGGTGCATGGTGCGTGTGCAAGATGTTAATCGGTGCACTATCCATCATATTCTTCACGTATGAAGAGAATATCTTACACTCTATCCACATAGCGGCTAATATTATTTACGATATCTGGATCGCAAGAAACACACATTTGATGAGCATATAGGTAGTCATGATCATGCTCAAAAGCCATGTTTCGAGATCTTTTATTCGGAATGTTGATACCGCTAAATAACTTTGCATATCTTTCAACCGAGCCAAGTTATCATATTGCATTGCATTAAATCGAACTTGCACGTTGAGTTAAGGACAGAAATAGGCACGCCAAAATATCGCTTTCGAAGAATACTGTGTCGCATTCATCAGCTCAGATAGTATATTTGTAACTGTTTTTGAATCGCAATCAGGGGTATATTGTAGCTGAGGAAGTGCTTGTGACCTTCTATGGCACGTTAAACACCAACCCTTCAGGAATATTGTTGTCCATATCGTGAAACTTAGGGGGGGGGGATGGGTGATGAGGGCGCAAATTCCATTACAATTTGCTGACTTATCGCTATTTGATCGAAATTCGACAAGTAATACAATGGTCGCTACAGACCATACATCAGAAGCACTCGTCAATTTTCCGATCGGGACAGCAGCATCTCCTGAAAATCGTTGCTGCAGGTGCATCATGAGTTGGTGACATTGTTTTTTTTTGTCTCGCAAGGAGATGATCTATCGTTTTTGCACATGCGCAATTGATCTTATTACGCCAATGAAACACAAATCTTCCATGAAATGTGTTTTCGAAATAGTGAAGAATATGATGGATAGGGCACCGATTCACATCTTGCACACGCACCATGCACCTGCAAGTTAACGATTGATTAATAAGCTATTTTTTCCGTCAATTTTCAATCAGCCTTCACACAAATCTCCTTCATCTACGACAATGCAACTGCTGTTGTCTAGAGCTGCAACTCGTTCTCGCACTCCAATAGTATTTTTTCTCTTTTTCGCATTTTCCAAACTCGCATTGCAAACAAAAATAATATTTTTTCGCGAAATGTAGTCTCTACAATTTAATTGTTACATTATTAAATCATTACTATACTCTTCTTGTAGATCAGGGGTGGTGTGCCCATTTAAGCTCTGATGACGAGTACGGAAGGAGCTCTGTTCGCGAGCACCAATCGAGACAGCGCTGCCATCGTGATGCGGTAGAATACAACGAATACGTTAGTACAAAAGAATATTAGGATTGATCGTGTATAATTCTCCAGTACGTGTGACATTTCATACCCAAATATACCCAAATAATACAATAATATCATCTTCACTTTCTCATTCCGTTAGCAATTTTTTTATATATTCTTGCAACGATTTTCTGTTCTGCTACTGTTCATCCGTGAATTAGGAAGATCTTGTATTAACCATGAAATATTGAATTCACTGCATACTTTCCCTATCTAGTCTATTGATGCTGAAGTGGGGTGACTTGTTGTTATGGAATAATGATATATGAAATAGTGTACGGTCAATTGGAAGGGATATGTTAGTGTCGAACAGTTTACCAGAACACTTGAATGGTTCAGTGTGGATGATTCTTTGCTTGAGGGGACAGCTGTCTATGTAGTTTTAGTGCCCCCTCAATGTGATTAAATGCATAGTCTTGTTTAATTCAAAATATTTTATACAGCATTTTTGCGGATTTAAGAAGCCGGACACACACGTGAAATATTGAATTCACTTAAAAAAGGTGGGCTTTGTCTTTGGCAGATTTTCCAAACCTCGTGTGCAAGGTTTATGTTTCAACAGTGAATCATATCACGAGAGATTTGTTTTGGGATAGTGAATGAGTTCCACTCGGTTGAAAACAAACTAAACCTTTTTAAAGAAACTATAAATTAATTTTTAAAAAAACATTTAAAACAAATATTAAATACATTTTAAGACCATCCACTTTACACGTCTCGTGAGGTCATATGATGCCGTCCGCGTTCGATTAAACAACTCGTAACGAGGTCTCGGAACAGACCAAAACATGCAACTCACGGAAACATGGTCTCAGGGGCAGTTTTCGATGCTGAGCATCGTGGTCTACTTCATTTTGCATGAATCGGTCATTGATGATCGGGGTGGTGCCATCTCACTTTCTGTAAAAACTGATTTTTTGGTTGATTCGGTATCAAAATGTGTACTGGAAACACTAAATCTCGCGCACCCGAGTAGAATCTCAATGCGAATCGAGCCTTACATGTGATTAGGAATGACATTGTCTTCTTTTCGAGAACAATCGATGTTTTCACTCGATCCGATGGGTGAGCGTGGACCATAACAGATCGATCCGCCTTTTCACGCTGATTCGAATGGTATATACATGTATGGAGATCGGTAGGTCGACAAATATTACTTTTTACTCATTTACTAATATTTTCGAAGAATGAGAGGCAGCAAAATGATTTTTACACTCATTTTCCTCCCTCTCATTCCTCGATCACAGTGAAATGCCCTAAAATATCAGTAAATGAGTAAAAAAATAATATTTGCCGACCTCCGTTCTCCATACATGTATATACCATTCGAATCAGCGTGAAAAGGCGGATCGATCTGTTATGGTCCACGCTCACCCATAGGATTGAGTGAAAACATCGATTTTTCTCCAAAAGAAAATGTCATTCCTAATCACATTCAAGGCTTCATTCGCTTGAAATTCTTCTCGGGATTTCGTGTTTCCAGCATGAATTTTGATACAGAATTAAGCGGAAAACCAGTTTTAACAGGAAATGGCATGGCACCACAGTGATCGTAGACCACGATGTTCAGCATCGAAAACTATCAACATGGTCACCTTTATTTTGCACTAACTCAACCGGTTGGGCCAGGCTACATGTAGGCTGCATCTGTTAATATCTTAGAAACCGATTAACGAATCGACTTCAACCTTTCAGAGTGGCAATATAAGATGCCTTCGACTCCGCCGGCTCTAAATTTGCATATCTAAATTTATGCAAAATACATTAAAATTCGTTCCGCGAATATACATGAAAGTCCTGCGACGAAAATTGCATGGGAAGACGCGCCTTGTTCAGGGGATCATTTTTCGTATGCTATGTATAGTGTCATGTGTCTGCGTTTTTCTGCACTTCGCTCGAAAAGTCAGGAATTATAATGAGTTTCACTCTAGCTCACTTTGAATTATTGCATATCACAGGTATCATGAGTCAGTGAAGGAAGCCGTGAACAATTTTTTTCAAACCCATTCAAAATCGACCGTACTATGGTGGGATGATGTACTAGTAAGAAGATTTCGAACGAGTAGGGTCATTTGCCCCAGAGCTGGCTTTTAGGAAATTTCCGGTTTTACAGCCGAATGCACTGTATTTCAGCTCCCATATGAGCTACAGAGATTGCGTTGAGCTCAAAATGTGCGGAAAATTATTTTCTGAAACTTTTATGTTGGAAGGAAAGCTACATCAATCAGAAGCGCGAATCGGTCCTTGCTCCCTTCTTTCTTCGCCCAGTTGACGTCTACTTTCACCGAAGTCACGTCGTCGTACGTCTTCGAGTAGTCCCCGACTAAAATTTCAATTTTGTGATTTTGGCAGCTTATCATGTCTGTATACTTGATTGATCAGGAATGAAATAGTGTGCGATAATTAGAGTACACATTCACTAATAAAATAGAAAGCCCATATGAGTATAGGACAATAGCGAAGGAAGAGGTAACCCGAAAACGCAACATGAAAATTTGTAAAGAAACTTTTGCATCAACCTGATAACTTTGGCAACATTGTAACAACAAATCCCACGTGGACGCAACGCTTTGAAATGGCTTGCGTTAGAATGGCTAAACTAGCGTTGCACGTGGGGGTTGTGTGTATTACAATTCAACGCGACTGGTGAGAGCTGTTTAAAACGTTGCAAAAGACTCGTGAGGTGTCGGGCTATCCGAAAAGTAGGGATGGGGCTTCACCCCATCCCTACTTTTTTCGGATCGCCCTCGGCCTCACGAGCCTTTCACAGCGCTTACGCTGCGGTGAATGAGATCAGATTAGGATGGTGTGGTGGGTGGTGGAACGTTAAATCACAAATTATAGTCATGCATAATATATTTGTTTGCTGTTGCACTTTTCTCGTTGTTGCACTTTTCTCGCAGCTTTCTGACAGATTAAACAGGCCGATTATTAATTCTTCATTTGATTTATCAACTGCTTTAGACTGACTTGTCGTACATTTTTAAAGAACTCTTCAAAAACTTTGACGATATGTGTGACTTCTCCTGTTTGGTCGAGTATTCGAAAGTATGTTCGATAACATGTTTCGTACTCGAGATTATTCTTAGCAGCAATATTTTTTCTCAATAATTGTCAACACATCTCACACTATCAAATGCTCGCTCGAGCATGTACTTGCGATAGGCTTTGAATTTATTCCATCCGACGATCAGATCAAATAGGTTTGATCGGAGCTGAAATTAGGTGTTCAATGCGAATGACTTCACAATTGTGCTTACTACATGTAGAAAAGATGCAGCTTCGGGGTATAACTCCTTCATTAATTTTTCGTACATTTGAGTATCATTTTTGCCGAATTTAAATATAAGCGTGTACGTCTTGGGCAGCTGAGTTCTCACTTCTGCCATTATCTGAAATGTTTTTAGTGATAACTTTATCGAACAATTATCGATTAATCTTTTCCTCGTTAATCACTAAAGTATGCTATAAGGATGATGGTATCTATTCATATGATACGTAAATTTCGTATTAAAAAATATACATAATATATAAGTTTGTAATTTAGAACGGGCCTCATCCGTGCTGTTGAATACAATTGAAGCGAATTTGTTCCTGATTTCCAATTCCGCATCAATCCAATCATCGTAGCCCACAACATCAGTCTCGTCTTCTGCAATCATAGTACGGGGTTGACATTTCCACTATATTACTGGTCAGGAAAAAATATCAATGGTATCTAGTACCAAGTTTAACGAACTCTTGGAAAATATATGTTTGTATACTACGGAAGTTGAACACATTACATATTAAATGCGAACGAAATAATATCAAAACAGTTTAGAAATTGGAACTTGTTTGGATAATGGCCACCCCCATCTTCCTCTATCCCACTCCTTTCTATGTATTATTTCATAATATGCGACCGTTCATCTCATCATTGATAGGAAGTGTTTGCCGAAGAAGTGTCAATAAATTGACAGTCATGCATATATTCAACAGTAAGTGAATGATTTGGAGTCTTTCTGGCGGATGAGTGAAGATGAGCGTAACTGAGATTATTTACTAGCTTGAAATTGATTTACATCCCTACGTGAGATGGGAATGCCTGAGACCAACGTGGCCAGCAACACTTTCCGTCTTCCGATGTACCTTAACGAAATGTTGGTAAGAAATGTGTATGTGTGTTAATGCAGATTTTTTTAAATGTAGATTCAAAAATATATAACCTCTCCCACAGTGGACAAGTAATGCTCAATGCGAAGGGAATGAAGTGTCACATGTATCTGTAGAAGCCGCGGGATTCGAACTGAAATAGTGAAAAATAATGAATAAATGATATAAATAATTCCCGACCCACTATATATTCGAGCTCGAGAACAGATACCACCTCCATTTCATACACTCTCACCACATTAAAATAAAACAAATTTTTTGATTGCAATCATAACTAGGGTTCTCTTATTGGAAATTTGTTGTATCATTTTCAGATATGTTTCTTGTGCGCTATATAGATCAGCAATGAACGTGTCTTCCCTGCTGAGTGCCATTCATAATAACGGCAAAATCGAAGAAGTCACTGGATTATTGAACGTTAATCTTTGAATTTTGAACCAACGTACACATGCGACTTGTAGATCTCTCCGACGAAGTTAATGAGCAAGTAAGCGATTACTTGGCCACGAATACTACGCCACGACCCTGATGTGAAGTTTGCGCTTTAAATATAACATTTCATAATCACGCGTAATATTGTTTGGTACACAAATCGATAAGGAATATGCACTTACCATATCTGACCAGCATATGCTCATAAGTGAATCGATCGTTCTCCTTGTCATTATCACTGAATAAAGTAAACCAATGAAAAATTTAAATCACACAACCTGTTAAATTTTAAGCAGTTCGACGTATTGTCCTCCTTTGTGGGACTAGTGTGAAGAGACAGAGCGGTGATACTGCAGATAAAGATTAGTTTATTTGAGATTAAACAATGCACAGTCATTTATTGACGCCAACTGTACGCACAGATGTTGACCATTTATACATACAGCATTTAAAACATGCGGCATTCACTAGTTATATGTATTCACTGGCATGACATCTTACTCAGATCTAACAAGGCACATTATCTCGATTAGCTTGATGGCATCATTACTGTAACAACTGCCTAGAAATATATAATGATACGCAGTGAGAACAACCTGTGTATCTCCTCATCCCCAGTTGAAGGCGGCGCAGGCTCCGTGGAGGAATGCACGATTAAACTGAAGCGTGATTTCAGTTTTTCGAGTGTCGAAAATATGTTCAATATGCTGACGCCCCGTTATACCTTTCTAATTTCCCATCAACACTTGAAGAAGTTGGTACAATGGCCGAGCAATCACCCTTCTTCAATGAGGCATTCAATGCAAAATGTAAAGTAAGAAAAACAAACCGAATCATCGAGTGCTCCGCGAGTGGACATCTACGAGAAGTGAATGGCAAATCGAGAGATCGATAAAAGATTCGAATAACCAAATTCGGAACAATATTTAAGAAAACCATGTTTTGCAAGATGAATTCGTTAAGGGATTTGTGTAAATTGACGATTGAAAACGAAATTTCGGAACAACAACTTCACACGTAGCATTCGATTGAGTGGACAAATCTGCTTACGTTACTCATCTGCGTTTACGCGTTCAGTAAACTGTAACATCCCACGCAACATGCTCATCTCATGATATAAACCGACCAATTGAATGCTCACTGCAGATTCTCAGCTTTATCATGCACATTTCTTTGCCAGTTCTGATAGTGTTCGCCTTTTCTATCCAATCCGTCCACTCCCTCTCTCTCACTCCCGCCCAGCAAGCACTGATTCATCGAACTTACGGAGAATGGCGCGGAATCAACATATCCGAAGCAATTAGAGTCATTTCTGAAGAGGCAGAAAATGTAGGCGAATCCGCGTCAGAGCATTTCTCCTACTGCTTTGAAGGTAAACTGTTTTGATATTATTTCGTTCGCATTTAATATGTAATGTGTTCAACTTCCGTAGTATACAAACATATATTTTCCAAGAGTTCGTTAAACTTGGTACTAGATACCATTGATATTTTTTCCTGACCAGTAATATAGTGGAAATGTCAACCCCGTACTATGATTGCAGAAGACGAGACTGATGTTGTGGGCTACGATGATTGGATTGATGCGGAATTGGAAATCAGGAACAAATTCGCTTCAATTGTATTCAACAGCACGGATGAGGCCCGTTCTAAATTACAAACTTATATATTATGTATATTTTTTAATACGAAATTTACGTATCATATGAATAGATACCATCATCCTTATAGCATACTTTAGTGATTAACGAGGAAAAGATTAATCGATAATTGTTCGATAAAGTTATCACTAAAAACATTTCAGATAATGGCAGAAGTGAGAACTCAGCTGCCCAAGACGTACACGCTTATATTTAAATTCGGCAAAAATGATACTCAAATGTACGAAAAATTAATGAAGGAGTTATACCCCGAAGCTGCATCTTTTCTACATGTAGTAAGCACAATTGTGAAGTCATTCGCATTGAACACCTAATTTCAGCTCCGATCAAACCTATTTGATCTGATCGTCGGATGGAATAAATTCAAAGCCTATCGCAAGTACATGCTCGAGCGAGCATTTGATAGTGTGAGATGTGTTGACAATTATTGAGAAAAAATATTCGTTCGAAAGAGCATAAATTTCAAATAATGACCGATTCAGGTAAAGGCTTCATATAAAGCACTATCTACTGCTGCTAAGAATAATCTCGAGTACGAAACATGTTATCGAACATACTTTCGAATACTCGACCAAACAGGAGAAGTCACACATATCGTCAAAGTTTTTGAAGAGTTCTTTAAAAATGTACGACAAGTCAGTCTAAAGCAGTTGATAAATCAAATGAAGAATTAATAATATAATCAGCACTTATTTTTGTGAATAAATGAGGTTCGTTGACATATTTTCCTCACGCTAGGTAAACAGAAGGAAAAAGAACACATATTTGCAAGACACTCAACTTACCTTTTCAATAGATTACCCTTGAACTAATATTTTTTTTATTTTTTTCTGAATCAATATTTATCCTATTTATGCCTCGTCATCACTCGATTTTTCTCTGACCTTTTTGCACGTATCACCCTCTAATTTGATTGCTTCGACTTATTATTGTCCATTGTCCTCTCCCCTCTCCAATCATTCGCTCGTTTGTCACTCGTCGCAAGTGGCCGCTCGCTCCTCTCTCCCTCTCCCATCCAGGTTGGTCCACCTGACCCCGAACCCGTGTTACCGTATCCCTCTTCAGGTACCGTACTCACTCCTCTGCCACAATGCATCTGTCGACTCTTCTGTACATCGGCGTCATTGCTTCGGTCACCACGTAAGTTTATCGATTAAATGCAAAAATATCCAGAATGACGTGTAATTGGCTTTCCTTCTTGGTATTAGGTTGGTCATAAAGTTTTGCGCGATTTCTGACCCGAAATTTGAGTTCGTATAGTTTGCTTTGCTCAAATCGCCACTTGTTGTCCTAATGTCGATATATAGGGACATGTCCGACCTTTAGGATAATACCGTTGATCTAGTCCAAGTATCTCTACTATACGAGAAATCAATGCCTGCGTAACTTTGATATTTGCAGAAAAAATAAGATTTTTGCTGTACTCCGCAGAGAAATTTTTAGATGGAGGCTCACTACGTTTATCAAAAAGCGCTAGTCGTGCACTACCTAGTTTCAAAAGTAGAGAGCTGCTGAATTCGTTATGGGCTTCAAACAGGTCGATGAATCATGGACATTCAGAAAAATCAGAGTTCCTTCGAATAACCCACCTGTTTCAAAGATTGACGAGACGGACACCTACCTATGGGCGCTATCATCACTACTTCAAGGGTTATATAATACATAAATATATAAGAGCCCACTTGGATTTCTCATCTAAAAAAGTGATATTTGTCTATCGATTATTTTTCGATATAAATGCCGAAATACCTAACATCGGACACGGATTGCCCTAGAAAAAGTAGCGACCCCCATATTATTCCAAATTGAAGAGGGACAGGGTAAGGGTTGTTCATTAATTTCAGTACGAAATTACCACACCTCAAACTACAGGGCTAGCACAAAAACGCCAAAAGTGTGTATTTTGATGTTAAAACTTGGACACCTAAACTCCGAAGAACCCTGTTCATGAATGGAGAGCCCAATTCTATCCCAAAGAGAATTGTGACTTGTACTGGCGAGGTAGTTCACATTCATGAATAATTGAAATATGAATAACTGTCGGCATAGATGCAGTACTCCAAAAACATCTTCATAAGTATCACGAAATTTCAAATTTGGATTACGTGCATATTTCAAATAGGCCCTTCGAGGATGATCAGTATCACTATTACCGGTGAGACATATGACCATCGTGCTTTACTACTGTGGCATAGATTGGGTCATATCGCTGTTCTAAATGAAATGCTGATCCTTCAATAAGTCAGGGTGTAGGTCGCTCACATTAAGTTTGGGACATGGCTGTATTCGTTTACTTGGTCGGACAAATTTATGATAGTGTGCGCTGAAGAGAGTATGGACGCCCCTATCTAACTATAAAAAATTAAGATGATTGGTTAAGAACGAAGGAAGATAGATGTCATAATGTACTTTGCTCAAAATCGCGCAAAACTTTATGACCAACCTGATACATTACTGTATCGTGAATTTCTTGGCGCCGTTCCAATTCCTTTGTTACTGTATATTTCCTTTCTTGACACTGTTCCAATCTATTAGTTACTATACCTTTCCCTTCTTGGTACCGCTCCAATCCATTAGTTACTGTATGGTTAATTTCTTGGAATCGTTCCAAAACCTAGTTTTCGTATCCTTCCGTTCTTGGCACCGAATCAAATCCTAACTATCACATCCATCCCTGCTTGACACCGTGCCATGACCTAGTAATCGTATCCTTTCAGTGCCTGGGGGCCCATCGACTGGTGGAAGTGCGGCTTGTCGGGTAGACACGAAAAAGACATGCACGCAGTGTATTCGGAAAAAAGGGACATTCTCTGGATCCAGGGATGGACGGTGTGCGATCACCTACTCCCCATCAACAGATGCTGCAAGTAAGTACGAGTTGCATCATGGTACCAACCTGGTATCAGCATGGTGTATGGTACCAACCTGGAAGCAGCATGATACTAGCTTGGTACCATGCCGGTAGCAACTTGGTACCTGGTTCATCAAACATCATTAACGACCGTTCAGGTTCCATAGAAAGTGCTACGAATTAAAGGCTTACACGTAAAATGCTTGTGATAATCAGCTAGAAGTGTGCTTGGAGTCGGACGAAGCAAAGGGAAATATGTGGGGTGAGTTATAAAGTTATACTTTCATGGCAATCACTGAAACTATGTGCTTCAGCTCTGTGCAGACATATATCGGCAGCCTTCCTTCGAACTGTGCGCAGATCTGGACACTACGCGTATGCGGGAATCGATCTGGATCGTCCCATGCCTAACACAACCGAGACCCCCTGATGGACTAAATCACAATAAATATGAATAAATCCGGTGCTCAGGTATTAATTACAGTAGTGCGGAAGGATTATTTATCATGCGACAGTGCAGAGGTATAAAATAGATGTTACAGGGAAAATTAGAATCATGATAATTACGATGTGATATCTAGATGACAAAGGGAGTATAGCCGTCAGTTACAAGTGAGAGTGAATTAGAGATAATGAGAATAATCAATACTATTTATATCTCTCTGAGCGAGAACCGTTCACTACATCTAGAAATTACAATATTATTAGGGATACGGTTCCATAAGGGCACAACTCTATTTGTGAGAAATCTGTGGTAAAAAGCAGATATGGAACGATGTTTACGTAACTGGAAGAGATTGGGGCGCCTAGGTCGAGGGGGGGGGGGGCTAGGAGGAGAAAGGAAGGGCAGCCTATGTCTACATCTTCGTGAATAACTTTATATACGAATGCTAAGTCAATAATTGTACGACGAAACTCTAAAGGTTCTAAATGGAAATAACGTAGACGATCAGGATAAGACCTATTAGGGACGCGACATTTAAGGAGTACAAATGTGGTATATTTGCGCTGGACACGCTCGATGCTATTAGACAAATCCCTACTCTGAGGTGACCAAAGTTCAGAACAATATTCGAGGATGGGGCGGACGTATGTGACAAACAGTCGAGAATAAAGCTGAGGATTTTTTGATACGAAGGTGCGCAAGATGTATGAGCAACGAGAACGGGCCTTTGAGATCTTACTAGATATGTGAGCACTAAATTCTAGTTTATTAGAGTATGTAACTCCTAAATCGTGAATTGGGATACGGTAGGAAGAGAAATACCATTAAGATTAAAGATAGAGGGAGGATGTGACCTTAATATAAGCATTGTCTCGGTCTTAGTGAGGGATACGGTAAGGCCCCAATCAGAGGACCACTTAAAAGGGATATCAAGAGAGGATTGGAGAGCGGCAGGATCAGAGTAAGACCAGAGTTTGGCATCATCGGCATAAAGAATACAGCGAACATTTGGAGGAAGTAGGGAGGGTAGGTCACTAATGTAGAGGGAGAAGAGAAGAGGCCCTAAGACAGAGCCTTGAGGCACGCCTGAGTGGGCAGGGAAAGAGGGGGAGGAAGAGGTATTGACTGATACTGATTGTGATCTACCGAGTAAGAACGAACGAATCCAAGATAAGAGGGATCCACAAATGCCTAGAAGTGAGCATTTGTGGATGAGTAAGTTGATCGGGATAGAGTCAAAGGCACGCGAGAAATCGATAAATGCAACAGAAATGTAGTGACCATCGTTAAGTGCAGAGTGCCATCGAGAGAACGAGTTAAGAAGTGCAGAGGTGCACGATCTACGTGGGCGGAAGCCGTGTTGGTAAGGGGAGATGAGATTGTTCTCGGAAAGGTACTTCCAGAGAGCCTCGCCTACGATTTTAAAAGGAGGATTCGGGTTGAGATCAATCCTTACGATCTCGTTGTCTATCCTTCTCTCGATTGCTCTTTCTCATCTTTTCCGTTTGTTTTCTCTATTTGAGATCAAAGTCCATCAGGGTTGCTCATTTTTCGGGGTTTTTGGTAAATTTTCGGCCACTCCTCTACGAGCATTCGTGTAGGATTTGAAGGAATTCTTTTTGAATCAAATCGACAGTGATACAAAAGTTAACGGTTGTGCTTAACAGTTGTGATAAGCCTTTACACATGGTCTGACATGGCGAAAATACTTAAATATTACTATTAGGGTGTCCCATAAGTTCTTACACTTTTTTGTTCAGAGGAACTTTAAATCGGCCGTATTAATTGTGCATATCAAATGTTAATACTAATGAATAGAGGAACCATTACACAATCACGCAATCCGTGGAATTTGTAGCAGCGTGTGCTCATGCGCAGGAAAAATATTTGAAACGTATTTTTGGTCACAGTATCCATTACTTAAACTTCTGTCGATTGCACACAGTCCTAAATCCCTTTAACTATAGAAATTGCTTTTTTTCCGAGTACAAGAAGAATGGCTCCTTCCCCTACTCGGTCTCGCGATTCGTTTCACACTTTCCCTCTTCGATCAGTAACAGAGTGCACTTTTATGCACATTATTTATCAAAACAAAGCGATAATTGAAACGATAATCGAGACGAGAAACGCCTTTTCGAATCCGGATGACGTCGTGCTTTCCGCCTTCAGAGTCGTCGATGAGACCGCCGGATTCTGTGATGTTGATGTCGTGAACATCAATAACACACCAGGCATTGTTGTCGAAATGGGACATATAGAAGTAGTGGAATCATTGACAATCATTGTAATCCTTGTCCCACGCCTGTCTTACTTCCTGTCTATCACATAGTATTACCGGTTCCCCCATTCCGAAATCCATCTGAACTGCCCATCTTGCAGTCGCGGTCTTCCTCTGCCATGACATCGAGCAGGCTAGTGGGAAGGGAGAGGGGTAGAAGAAGTGCTTCTCCAGTGTGCCCGTGCCATTGAAACTGAAATATTGATGCTTAGTTCACACATTTTGGTTCCAATGGGTGCATAGAGTGCCACTGAAGCAGATTTAACGAGGCATATACTCGTTTTTCGTCATAATTATTCGAATAAATACTATGGGCAATAATTTGTAAAAAAATTACAAACTCGAGAATGATCTCATCGACCCGCAGGAGCACGGTCTCATCTTTCGTCACTTGATCGTAAACGCCGTTGATGTCGAGACTGAATTGTGGTATTTTGTGGTATGATCATCGATGAACATTAATTAATTCTAATTCGTGTTCGTGTCCGAAATGAATGTACCTGATAACCGATGGAAAGAAACCGTCTTCGATTTTGTCGATCGATGAGGAATATGATTGAATCGTGTAGGAGCAACCAACGTAACCTGCCATTTGTAAAATTACTTAGAACTTTTGCGATCAAGAAGGTAATTAAATTCGGTATATTTTGTTTTCCATTGTTCAAACAAAAAGTTACCGGGAGACGAATAGACAGTGGACGATCTGATGTTATGCGCGAATGAATTGTCTATAAACACAAATTTTGGAAAATTCGTTCAAAAATTGTCCGCTATGCTCACCCTTGTTCCACGCCACGTGCATATTGTGTGCTTCTGTATTACCGTATTCCACCGTACTGATCGGAGAGAATACGGTAATTGAGGAGAGTGATGCGCTCTCTTGCGAACTGAATCAATCAACCATATACGCATGTTTATACATATTCTTTGAAATATATATTACACGTTATGCGAAAATGGTTAGACCTCGCTTGATAGAGCGGGCGGCACTCTTTCTCTGCTACTGCGTCGAATCCAGTCGAGTAGATCCGAGGAAATCCTTTCTGGAACGTAACTATTTGTCGATTCCAGTCACAGTGATGCGGAGTTGATTCTATATGTCCAACATCATTTTTTTTTGCTGTAGAATTCCAAGTGTGTCAAATTCCCTACAGTTCAAATCTTACCTGGAATCCTCCCGCAAACTGGTCGTAGCGCACAGAGTCGTACTTGCTACTCAGGATAGTGAACAGTCTTTCCTCCCCGTTACCATCGATGCCCCAATCATCGTCGATTACCATCACGGGTGTATCGGCATTGGCTGAAATCGTGATTCAAATACAAATCGTGATTTTAACGAGATTGAACAATGGTGCTGTTTTGACGTCTGAAATGATCATGATTTCTTGAAATGTGATTCAAAACTTGTATAATAGTGTTGTTTCCATTTTCCCGAAGATCTTAAATGCTAACGAGCATGCCTATCGACGACGTAGAAGACGAAATCATACGGCTTTTTCTCGCCTCGGTCTTCGATGTAATAGGAATTGCTAGCCTGCAATTAGAACCTTACCAATGGATATCACGTCATACTAATTGAATTACTAGTACACGGAACAAATCTGTATTCGAAAATATCATTTGCTCACATTTAGTTTGTAGGGATCGGGTAGAGCCCTCACGTTGCCGCCCATGTTTGAGAAACTGAAATTAAATAGGATCCTAATAATTTACTAAGATTTTGCGCAAATTCGGGTAATTGTCTCGTGTGATTATAATGAGATGCGAGTTAAATTGTGATTATATCGAAAACTGGTGTATATTCTGAAAGTTGGTTACTTCACAATGGCCTTGTACACATTCCCGTCGTATTCTGTGATGTAGAGATTGTTCGCGCGCGAATCTGTGTACGCACTGCATCCATTGTCGCATTTGAAGGCAGCCTAAATTATCGATTTGGATTTGCTTCAATTAAAACGTTCTCTGGGTCGATTAGTGCTGGTAATGGTGAGTAATACCTACTAAAAAGCACAATTTATGTACACGTTGCAAAGATTGTCCTTCATATAGCAAATTAGTGTGATAAGGGAGCTCGTAAACAAGTGTATCATATGCGATTGCGAAATATAATTTGCAAGCCCGGTTGAGTACCAGTAGAAAGCGGGTAATCAACCAGGCTAGTCAGCGCATATTTCAAACGCACTCGATATACGTTGTCTTTCCACGCGAAATCGCTCGCTTGCAGAACTTCCGAATTTGTGAACGTCACTCGTGCTTCGGTAACTGCAAATTTTGAAGGGAAATACATTTATTATTCAAAGGGAGTCACTATTTTCTGAAGACTTCGTTTAGGGAGAATTGGTATATTGCACACGGGGGAATTAGGCAACGGAAGGTTTAAAATGGATCAATATTCACCAAAACGGGTGAGATTTTATATTTGGAAAACAACCGTGACCAAATCAAAATACTCATTGCTGCCACCCCTCCCCCCTGGTACACTTCTATATTAACTTGGTTTACGGACGCAACTATATTCGCACTTCGTGCGTACACAAAATAATACATTTAAATGGGAGTATGATATCGAAAACTCACCAGATAAAGGTAGTAGAGCGGCTACGATGAGAGGGATAGTTGAAGGCATAATTACTATTTTTTGTATCCCGCTTTGAGGAATTATCCTGAGAAAATTGGCAAAAATAAGTATACATAAAATAAAATAATTCGACGGAGATGTAAATGGGCATCCATCCTCTTAAAAAAATATGGATGCCCATTTGCATATGGTTTTGACGGATTCTTTTAGCGAGAAAAGTGCGCGGAGCTTGCGGTCTCTAAGTATTGGCTGACAAAATTCCGCGTATGTCAGCTTCTCCTTGGAAAGCCGCCCTTATCACTAGACTCGCAAGGCAAATATGGCGCCTTTATTTCCGTCTTTAGTCAGCATTTGGATCTCTGCTCCTCGTCATTTCTACATTGTCGCTTTCCTGACGGCTACACCCTGTGTCATGTCTAGGGTTCTCTTATTGGAAAATTTTAGTATCATTTGCAGATATGTTTCACGTGCGCTACATAGGTCATATGTACAGTGCACGTGAAACATATCTGAGTATGAAACAAAAAAATTGCCAATAAGAGAACAACATGCATGTCTGTTCCCGAAAGTTTGTAATCAGTGCAACTCATCGACCGCTAGAAGACGGACTTCGTCCCTGCCTGCAACATCGTAGCCTCGCGCGATTCTTGCCGAGCGCTGATTCAGAAATCACGCTCGTTTAATGCTGGTGCATGTTATCAATGCTCGTCCAACGAAACAACGAAACAAATACAAATATATACTAACGCTGACTACCCCCCGACACTGGCAACAACTTGATTGTGCTGCTTCGACCATTATTTGGAAGCGTTTTATGGATCAGTTGTCCAAAATTTTATCATTACAATAATATAACACGTGTATCATGAGTCAGTGAATGAAAAAGAGCCCCTTCAGAACAATTTGCAAAAAGTTGCCCTGCTCTAGCTCGATGCTATTAGACAAATCCCTACTCTGAGGTGACCAAAGTTCAGAACAATATTCGAGGATGGGGCGGACGTATGTGACAAACAGTCGAGAATAAAGCTGAGGATTTTTTGATACGAAGGTGCGCAAGATGTATGAGCAACGAGAACGGGCCTTTGAGATCTTACTAGATATGTGAGCACTAAATTCTAGTTTATTAGAGTATGTAACTCCTAAATCGTGAATTGGGATACGGTAGGAAGAGAAATACCATTAAGATTAAAGATAGAGGGAGGATGTGACCTTAATATAAGCATTGTCTCGGTCTTAGTGAGGGATACGGTAAGGCCCCAATCAGAGGACCACTTAAAAGGGATATCAAGAGAGGATTGGAGAGCGGCAGGATCAGAGTAAGACCAGAGTTTGGCATCATCGGCATAAAGAATACAGCGAACATTTGGAGGAAGTAGGGAGGGTAGGTCACTAATGTAGAGGGAGAAGAGAAGAGGCCCTAAGACAGAGCCTTGAGGCACGCCTGAGTGGGCAGGGAAAGAGGGGGAGGAAGAGGTATTGACTGATACTGATTGTGATCTACCGAGTAAGAACGAACGAATCCAAGATAAGAGGGATCCACAAATGCCTAGAAGTGAGCATTTGTGGATGAGTAAGTTGATCGGGATAGAGTCAAAGGCACGCGAGAAATCGATAAATGCAACAGAAATGTAGTGACCATCGTTAAGTGCAGAGTGCCATCGAGAGAACGAGTTAAGAAGTGCAGAGGTGCACGATCTACGTGGGCGGAAGCCGTGTTGGTAAGGGGAGATGAGATTGTTCTCGGAAAGGTACTTCCAGAGAGCCTCGCCTACGATTTTAAAAGGAGGATTCGGGTTGAGATCAATCCTTACGATCTCGTTGTCTATCCTTCTCTCGATTGCTCTTTCTCATCTTTTCCGTTTGTTTTCTCTATTTGAGATCAAAGTCCATCAGGGTTGCTCATTTTTCGGGGTTTTTGGTAAATTTTCGGCCACTCCTCTACGAGCATTCGTGTAGGATTTGAAGGAATTCTTTTTGAATCAAATCGACAGTGATACAAAAGTTAACGGTTGTGCTTAACAGTTGTGATAAGCCTTTACACGCATCAACTGTTATCATCGCCGCATTTCATCTTGTTGTCGTTAGTTTACGATTAGAGTTCGGGAAACGTTTTCCACGCTCTCTTCATTCTGCACACTATCCCTCCGATCGAAGGGTCGAGGGTAGAGTTCGTAATTCGGGCCGCCGTCTCTTCAGTTTGCACACTCTCTCGACTGGTCGAACGGCGAGAGAGTGTGTAAAATGAAGAGGCTGTGGTATCGCTTCTCGAACTCTAGTCGAGGGGTATTTGGAATGAAGAGATCATGGTACCGTTTCTTGAGAAATGTTTTCGATGCATTTTGACATCAATAACACATTCAGGTAAAATACGACAAATCCAACGGGTGCGCAAGATTCGAGACACTTGCGCGTATGCTTTTATTTCTAATAAAGAGCGATAAACGTACATTCGATTCTCATTTTCTTATTTGTATTAAACCGGTTGAGTGGTGTGAGAGTGTGCAAAATGAAGAGGCCGTTGTACCATCTCTCGAACTCGACTATAATACTGCTTTAATGTTTACTTCCACAGCGAATTTCGAGAGGTGCTCTGTCATTCTCAGCATTTTCTTTTCCTGTCTCTCATCGTGCTTCCAAATTTTGGTTTGTGCAAACTACAAACTTGTGTTGCTAAACTCGTTATTGAGGTGCTCATACACTTTCTTGAAACGACTCCGTCGATATTTCGCATGACCGCCATGATGTTTACGCACATGCCATACGTTTAATGATTATTTATATCAAGAATACATTCGAATATTTACAGCAACTGGGATACATTCTGAGGTCACTGATTCAGGAAAACAAAATGAATGTGAGATTTGTTTCATTACAAAAAATTTCGAATATTATCGTTTCTCACTTTTTTTTATATTTCAGATTCTGACCGGTATCCTACCGGTATATTCGTATCACATCTTCATCATCATTATTACTATTATTAGCGCACGTTCCAAATTGCCCTTTTCCATCTACCTTTTTGATATCATGCCAAAGTGAGATATTTGTGACCGTTCCGATATCAAAAATGTTTTACAATAAATTAATTTTAATAGAAATATTTGAGTGCGGGGCTGGAGCCGCGAAGCGAATGGAATGTAACAGCTGAAGAGGAAAAACTACTCTCCGACATGAATGTTTGTTGTACTAATTTTATTAGCATAAGCTAGAACAATTTCATGTGTCTGCATTTGCCTAAAAGAATTACAATAATTCACTGACCCGACAGTATTTCAGCAGGATACTTCAACGGTTCTGAACCGGAATAAGAACGAAGAGTCGGATGGAGCAAAAAAATTCGACATAATCACAAGATTGAAAAATCTGATGAAGAGAAAGTGATGAATTCAGAACCAAAAGCAAATAAAAACTTAATTCCATTTGGTGATAAATTTCGCATAACAACTGTTTGTATTGTTGATACAAAAATAATCACATCACACATTTACGATGATGAAGAATTAGAAATACATGCTCCCCACATTAAGTTACCCATTTACGGAAAATGTTGATTGTTTCGAAATGTTTCAAAATATTTTCACCATGCGCAAGTTATGATTGAATGTAAGGAGTTCACGGGCGTTTGTTAGTCATGCTTGCTCTTAGGCAATGCTATGCCAGTTCGAGGAAGTAATTGAATGACAGATCGGCGTACAATCTGTACAAGAAAGTTACGAAACGAAACACGCTTGATCAAACACGATTGGCGTTTTTAACGAGAGTGTTCCCAGTTCGGCGTGGTCAACAGGATTTTTAGTCAGTTTCTCGATGGTTTTCCACTTTCATAGAATTTGTAAATTTGAGAGTTCAGATGACGTCGTTTCCTCGTTGCGTTCTGGCTCTGGTTGCACTATCAGCTTTGGCAACTGCGGACATCGTGATCAAGAACGAGATCGGCGGAGGAATAGGTATCGAAATATTTGCATATTTCTTGTGATTCGTCAATTCATTGCAAAATAAAGAGCGTTTAAAAATGCACATGATGTTACTCTACACTCTCATGTTCAGGCACCGGTGTCATGTGTTGGGTCGGCGGGGGCGTTGGCAACCTCGGGGCCTTCGAACAGCAACAGTGCGATAGTGACAGCCACAACTTCTGCTACAAGGTACGCCCGTAATCGAATTGGATACTATTTGCTCAATTTCTCATATTACTATTGTTAATTTACATCCGCAATTTCAGAGTGACCTACTTGGAACGATCACGAAAGGATGTGGCATCATGTGTCAGGTATAAACTACGGTTTAAAATACCTAATCTAGCAAGTTAGTCTCGAATTACAATAGCTCAAAAAGTGTAGTTGAATGCCATCTATTGTCTAAACGACACTAAGTCGGATGAGAACTATGATGGTATGCGACTTTTGATATATCAAACTCGATATGGCATCATAGTTCTCATCCTGCCTAGTGTCATCTAAACAACTTGATGATAACTGCAGCAAGACGGGTGCAGCGGTCCTGTCTGCTGCTGCTCCGGGGCATTATGCAATGGCGCAGGCAGTGGGTCTATTCTGATGTCTGCTATGGCTGCAGCTGCTGCAGCCTGGATTCGACTTTGAAGGGCGATCTTTGTTCATTTATCATGTCTATTTTATGTTGCAATTATTACCATTCCTTGTTTTCGTTGTAAAACTTTTCAAATCAACATACAATACGACGATATCACAATCGCCATTCGTAAAGCACGACGTGATGACATGAAGTTGCAACGCTTTCAACACGTAAAAATAAGTCTACATGTTTGCCTCGCCTATGACTCACTCCGACACATCTCATTTTACGATTCACAAGTCATCTACGATTGCACCGCAATGTGTGAACCAATAAAAAAGGATCACGCACATGTGTAACTTTCGTTGTAGTCTCTGATGCGTCATTTGTCACCTCAGGTAGAAGCAAAACAAGAACACGTGTGAAACAAATATGAAAGTACTTTAGCAAACGTTGTATAGAAATATCTGTCGCCGCATCGTGTTCATCAAAACGCGAACCAAACAACAAACACCAGTGAGGAGAACGATGATATATTACCGGCGCTAGTGCTAGTTGTCTGGATTCCAGTTGACATCGTCGTTGAGGTCATCTGATTAGCCGATTTAGTCGTTGATGTCGCCGGATTATTCGATTTCGTAGATGACGTCATCTCACTCTTGACGCCGAGGTCGAATTGAACCGCGAATGAACTGGTCGGTGTCTTGCGAGTCCAGTCAATAGACACGTCGAAGTGAACACCTTCGAAATGCTTCTTCGCGGGATCAACGCCGTAGAGTCTGCAAATTGGCAATGTTCATCTAAGAAACTGATAATTGGCAAGTCAATGCCTAAAGGCGTGATACTTTTAATAGACTAACTACTGCATGTTCAAAAAAATAAGAGATCTAATTATACGCTAAATATATTCCTGGAAAATTGACGGATACAATAACGTAGAAATCTTGCATGTTGCTAATAGGAACTCACTCGAGTTTTTCGTTGTTAACTGCGATTTTCACAGCTTCGCTATGTGTGGGAATGGAAAGGTCCGCAGTTATGTCGAGGCTGAACTTACTAATACAGCTCAAGGAATTTTAAAATGCATCTATAGCTGCTTCTCTTTTAGATGTTTTCTATTCTGGAAAGTGAATTATTGCTGAAATGAAGTTTATCAATAAATTAGGTTAATGAAGCGATAAATCAATTGTTTTGCTCATTAAATACTGCAAACCTTTGTGAGTCAACACTGAACGAGTCCGAAACGATCTGATTGTTGGAAGAGTAGAGTTGGTCTTGAAGATATGAGCAGCCGACATAGCCTTAACGCATGAAACTCAAAATAGCGACATTCGTCTTGCTTGCCCTCTTCCTTTCTCTATCTATGATGTGCTTCCCCCCCTCTGCGAGAGAGCATGAGAGAAATTCATACGATTTATCCATCATCGTGTGTTAAGTTTTTGGAGCTCAAGTTATTTGAATGCATTTGCAAATTACCTGGAGAAATGTACACTAACGATGAGTTCTCCTCCAGTGGAAATCCTGAATGTTAGTGATGTGCATGACACTGAAGGACTTTATCGGATGGCAAATACTGCTTCATTTTATCATTAGCGATATCAAGATAGATATAATTCGACATAATGAGGTACATACAGTCCGATGGTCGGATAACATAACGCTATCATTGCTCATTTGATCGGGAATGCATAGATTCTTAGCCAAATGTCGGCATCTAATTCGAAATTCGGTTAATCCTTTCATCGTTTTTCAACATTTTCCCATTTCTCAATTTGTCCAGCGTGTAATGAAGATATGAGCACCAGAATTTCGAACTCTACCGCTTACTATTCGTTTTCAGCCCGGTCTTAGCATTTGTTGTGGGCGCTCCGTTGACGACAGTCACTATAGGAGAATCGACAGTTATGAAGGAGTTGGCCGCACTCTCTGCCGATCTGGTACATTTCATTAATTACAGAAAGTATGGTAGTTTAGCTGTCCTAACTTTCCTGGGTCGCTTTTTTTCTACACGCAAGGCAGTCGTGAGGCTATCATGGTGCTTGATTCTAACCGATCGCTTTTGAGTATTATCTTGGTTGGATGCGTTCCTTCCCATCAATGTATTGATGTTCAAATGTCGTATTTACCTCGCGGTATAAGCGGGCTTGCATTCGGATTCTCTTACAGCATCGTATCCAGTAGCGTAGATGGTAGGGTACGTGGCCTGCATATTTAAATCATACAAATGCATTCATTTATTGCATTTATCGTACTACGGGTGATTCGGAATTGTAGAATGTGTGTGGAAAAACGGGGGTCGATCTGGTATGATTGCTATATTGGCCACTCACGTTTATCTCACAAAGTCTTCCATGTCTTATTGAATGGCGCCAACATGACTGGACTAATAATACTTTTGCAAAAAATGACTTTATTTTTTACTTCGTAGCAATTCGATTACATCATCTGTGCCTTTATTTCGGCTTGAATAATGGTTTAATTTTTAAAATTATAAAAAAATACCTCGAATGGTCCCATGAATCCGAAGAAGGGAGGTACATCGGAACTGCGCAAGATGGTGAACTGTTTCGGTGCTTGATTATACACGTCGAGATAGCTCGTGACATTGTTAGCCACGTATACTGGTGTATCATCGACTTAAATATGGTTTTACACTATTGTAGGAGCTTTAATGCGGACCACAACTAGCTTCCAAATGGGACACAAGTTCACCTCTAGAACTTCAAAAAAAGGAAATAAATGTAAACAAACCTGCGGTCTTATCCACTGCGTAAAACACAAAACGCGGTGGTGTCGTCTTTCCTCTGTAGACGAGTATGTAGTTTGGCCAAGGCTAAACATTTGTAATAACATATCGCTTTTCCGACCGGAATCTCACCGAACCGGCTTTCCGTGCCCACAAAATAAACTAATAGAGCCTGAACGGTTACTTGTCGAAGAATATTGGTGGACGGAAATCTCGGATAACAAACAAATCGCAAAGTTATTCGGAATCTCGGGGTGATTCTACAAATGTTACACTTACCAGAAGCTGAACTCCTGTGCTCTCTATCGCGGTTGGGCCCATGAGGCCAAAGCTGCAATTATGTAAAGTTTTTTAGAACATATATTTGTATTATACATTTACTCACTAGCTGATATCCTTGTCTCCATCACTAATGAACATCTCATCAGATCGCGAATCGCTGTAGGCCACGCATCCATTCTCGCATTTGAATGGGGCCTGCAAGTGCATCATTGCGACAGTCAATATGTAAAATGAATAGACCAAGGTGTTTCCACAAGTAAGCCGTCATGTGTCAAGATATGACTTTCTGAATAGGTTGATTCAAAACCTTGAAGTCCTTATCGAGATCCGTATCCTGAAGCACTTCAGAATGCGTGAAAGTTACGCGTTCGTGAGTCACTGAATTCAATTTGTTTAGCATGCGATTAGTACTCTATTGTTTTCCGTTTTTTACATTTGCCACCAGTATTCAGGAGTAACAAAAGAGAGCGCAGTAAAAACTAATTAAAGGAGGTGCAAAGTCAAAATTCATTTTTTGAAGCTTTCATATGCACGGCCTAGATCTCCCCAACGATAAGAAGCTACACAAATTTCACATTGATATCTCCATTCCGAACAGAGCTATCAGTAGTTGGCGGGAAGCCAAATCAGGGAAAGCTCATGCAAGAAGCGAGAGATCACGCGACTTGCTGAGAGTTTTCCTCTAATTGGAACATATTCAACCGGGCGCGCGTTTGCCTTTACTCTTCCTTTAAACCTAACTGTAAAAAGTGTAAAAGTGTAAAAAGTGTAAAAACTAAGTGTTTGCATACGAAACCTAAATTCGTCAATTTTTTGCGCCCTACGGAGTATATTGCGATTAATATAACCTGTAAGTGGCGCTGCCAACACTAGAATTGCGAACAGACTCGACATGAGAAGCTGGGTGAAAGAGACGAGCTTGTGGTTGAAAAGAGCCCCGATCTTATCATTTGATCAAGGCCGTGACGGCAACTACGCACTATTCACATTTAGACATGACACTATGCACACTATGAACATTTGGACACGAAGGAGGGCATCGAAACGATTGAATCATTGGCGAAATGTCACGGCTGAAAGCTCATCACAGACTCTAAGTCTGGTTTGGCTTCATGAATTGCTTTAAGGTTTATTTATAAATACAAAATAAATACGAATATCTAATGATCTTTGAATCGACGAGTGTTGTGAGTACAAGGGGGTCGAAAAAACGCTACGGACAAAACCGCAACGGATCGCCGTTCGCTGGACATTTTACTGGGGTGCAGTAGGATGGCTGAAATTGATCACGGTCAACCGTCTTGTTTATTCTCTCATACGGGTCATCCGTGAGGGGAGGGAGAGAGAGACGAGAGAGTCTCTCTTTCTCCATAGTGAACAGAGAGACTGCCAGAGGGGACGGTTAACCGTCTCATCCGTCTCTGATCTGCTGAGGCTCTCTAAATAGCGACCCGTTGATCCATTTCAGCCACCCTAGGGTGCATCACATCTAATCAGGGTGATGTAGTAGATGGTACACTGATAGCAATGCAACAACTCCCAACCTGCAAGATAGAATCTCCAGTGAACGGCGATCCGTTGCGGTTTTCAATTCGCGCACCTTCCAAGATCTTCCCAGATCAATACGCTAGTTTTCTTGTTTCAGAATCAAAGAAAGAGCGGTAATTATTGCAAGTCGGGCACCGTCTGTTGCAGTACTCTGAAACGACACGTCGAAAGGCTCGCTGATGACAGTGAAAGGCTCTTTTTGTTCAAGTATTCAGCCCTCATGATACTCCAGTCGTCGATATTAATTATTTTTATTTAATCGTTACCAGTAAAGAGGTAGTCGATTACTAGTGTAAATATGCTTGTTTTTTCCCTTGCTGCCTCAAGAACAATCATCGATTTCAATTATTCAACGTATCTCACTTGCGATTCTTGTCTATCAGTCAGCCTGACACATCTCACTTTACGATTCTTTGTTGTTGCACCTCAATGTGTAAATCAATAAAGAATGATCAATGGTGCAGCCATCGAACCGCACATCTGTCACATAGACTGTGCGATTCTCAATGTGGTTTCTGACATCTGATAATTCTTTATCATGCGACAAAGCATGATATATCAGATGTATGTTACAGGGAAAATTAGGATCATGATAATTACGATGTCATATCTAGATGAAAAAGGGAAAATGTCAAATAGACTGTGCGACTCTCAATGTAGTTTCTGACATCTGATAATTCTTTATCATGCGACAAAGCATGATATATCAGATGTATGTTACAGGGAAAATTAGGATCATGATAATTACGATGTCATATCTAGATGAAAAAGGGAAAATGTCACATAGACTGTGCGACTCTCAATGTAGTTTCTGACATCTGATAATTCTTTATCATGCGAAAAGGCATGATATATCAGATGGATGTTACAGGGAAAATTAGGATCATGATAATTACGATGTCATATCTAGATGACAAAGGGAAAATAGTCATCAAGTATCACTTCAACGCCAAGAAGCACGATCCACAGTCGAAGAATGGATGAAAATATTTTAGCAATCGTTACGGAAATATCTATCCAAATCGTGTTATTAAAAATGCGAACGAAACAACAAACACAAACGAGGAAGCCAACATTTTGCCACTGCTCGCGCTAGTGATCGGAAGATCAATGGAACTCGTCGTTGCCGTCTTCCGAAGCTCCGTTCTAGAAGATGACGTCCGTTTCGTCGTAACGCAAATGTTGAATTGAACAGCGAATTTATTCGTGGGTGTTTTGCGAACCCAGTTAATGGAGACTCGCCGATTGACCGGTTTAGAGAGTGTGCAGAATGAAGAGTGCGTGGTATCGTTTCTCGAACTCTATTACGAATGCAGTCAATGGAGACGTCGAATCGATCCGCGTCGTAGTGTGCCGTCATTTTATCTGTTTCAGAAAGTCTGTAAAGGTAGAAGGAGAAAGGCAAAGGTGCAGCCAGCCACGTCTAGCGATATTACAATCGTCAAGTTAGTATCAGTGAGATGGAACAGATTTTAAATTTTTAAGTTATAAATTTATAAAACTTCAGATTTCCTGCGAAACGAAGAAGCTGAGTTACGATCGCTGACTAATCTAGCGTCTTATGGATGGATATTACTTCTCCAACGGATATACTTTTTTTGAATAAATATATGAAAACACATCAAGTAAACAATAAATACAAGCGAGGACGCGATGACAAGTATTTTGCGTATGCTCGTGTTTGCGGTAGGAACAGAACTCGTCATCGACACCTTCCCATTATTCCTCCTACTATTTTGGCACCCAGATTGAATTGATGAACGAATGAACTTGTAAAGGTGTCGCGAGTTCAGGTAGTGGAACCGTCGAAGTGGTCAGCATCGACCTGCGTTTCAAAGGGCGTAGAACTGTTGAATCAGATTGTGAATTGATGATATATAGAATATGCAAAACAAATCTAAGATATGAGAAAACGGTTGACAAGGGTCCTAAAATTGTGCATTGAGATCTCCCATCGAGGAGACAACAAAGGCAATCTCGTCGGCTTTAAATATTGGGGTGTCCGGAAAGTTCGTATAATGCTTCGGAAAAAAGTCAGTTCGCGATCAAATGCAGTGATTGCGCAATCTGTTTGTCAACAATGTATTGCATCATTCTGACGTTGAGTAGTGAGAGGATTTAATCAGTCTCCTAGTTGCTACATTGATTCATGTGATGGACTCCCATCTCTACCTCCAAGCAGTTTTACTTCATTACTACCGTCTTGGCCGATCCGTGAAGGAGGCCCACTCTGCCCTGGCCCAGTCGGAAGGAGCTGACGCCCCCTCCATACCCTTCTGCTAAAGTGGTTCTCCCGCTTCAAGAAAGTGGAGTTTGGTCTCGATGATCAACCCCGCTCTGGACGCCCTCCCTCCCTCGATCAGCCTCTCGTTCTCCGCATACTGAAGCGCAAGCCCATGGCCAGTGTGCGTGAGTTGAAGAAGGATACTGGTACTCCCAGATCAACGGTGTCCGATATCCTCCATCGATCTGGGAAGAAGCCGAAACTCCCACAAGTGATTCCTTCATGACCTCTCCCCCGAACAGCTGAAAAATCGTGTTCAAGTCTGTCGGGAATTACTCCATCGTAGATCCTTCGATGGGTCAATTCCATCATAGCTACATATGAGAAGTGGATCACGTACGATAACCCTGTGAGGAGACTGCAATGGGTGGATGCAGATGAGAAGCCCCCGAAGAAGGAAGAGCACGGAAAGAAGGAACTCCTCTGCTTCTTCTTCTCAGTGCTCGGTCCCATCTACTGGGAGATCCTCGCCCCTGGCAGCAGCATCAATGCCGACCTCTTCTCTGAACAACTGCAAGATGTCGCGATCAGAGTCCCTCCCAGACTCCTGAACCAGGGCAAAATTCTTCTTCTGATGGACAATGCTCGCCCACATCGAGCGAAGATGACCCAGAAGAAAATGGACGAGCTGAAGATCGAGAGGATCCCCCATCCACCGTATTCCCCGGATCTCCCCCCATGCGACTACCACTGCTTCCGCGCTCTCTCTGACTCCTGCAAAGGAAAGAAGTTCAAGAATCGAGATGAAGTTGTCAGGGCTTTCGTGAACTGGGCGGTCTCGAAGAAACCCGCATTCTGGAAGAGAGGAATCGAGACCCTGCCCAATCGCTGGAGGGAGGTAGTGAGAAAGAAAGGGGCATACATTGGTCACTGAGAATTGTAAAGCATTGAATAAAAAATAAAAACAAAAAATTATACGAACTTTCCGGACACCCCAATACTTACAATATCCACAGAAAATGGGCAGTTTATGTAATATCCATTCTGTAGTTAAGCGGTGTAGCAAGGCACGGGCGTAGAGGCCGAGGATAAGTGTACTTTGAACGGTTGAACATAGTCAAAAGAGAATGAATAAAATATCTGGATTGCCAGGAACAATTATTACAGAAATATTGTTTTTTTCTTTTAAGATTTATCTTTAAATGTTTATCTTAATTGTTTAAGGTTTATCTTTAAATGTTTATCTTAATTGTTTATTAATTGACATTTGTTTGACTTAATATTGTTCATCTTTAAAAATGAGGGGTAAAAGCAACCGCGCGCGCGGTTGAAATCTGTTTCAATTATGGAGAGAACTCTCTCTTAAAGCCGCATGATCTCTCGCTCGTTGCCTGAGCTTTCCCTGACTTGGCTCGCAGCCGATAGCTCTGTTCGGTATGGATATATTAAATGAGGAGCGAAGGAAAAATTCAATTTTTTGAAGAATTCATATGAGGCCGTTTGTCTAGGAATCGGGCAAATTAGGATTGTTCTGGCACAGCTTTTATAAAATCTTGATTTTCTGCAACTTTGTACTTTGGGGTTATTTCATGGGCTGAAAACGATGGACGCATCCATTTTGTCCCCAGAGTTGACGTTGGCTCCAGACGGCATCACGTCGACAACAGGTTTTCGCGTATTTCGCCTCTTCGGAATGTGCTAAATTTACGTGGACATGGTTTCCGGGGTAGAATTTCATACTGATTACGCCAATCTACTTCATTTTTCATGAATATTTAAAATAAATTTTTAAAATCTATCTTTTCTCATAGACAAAAGTGACCTTAGCGAATTACATGGTTAGAAGCGGCGTGAAGAGAGGATTCAGAATCTCTATTTTCGTCCAGTTTCATGCATCGAGTTTTATTATTGCCAAAATTTAGTGATACCAAAAGTGAGCAAACGTAGCAGCTTCTACCCTCCTCTCCCTTTCCTCGTATGTTTACCCCCTGGCAGTTCTCTCCCCTCTCTGCACTCTCTCGCATCTGCGCTCTCTCTCGCTTCTCTCGAGGAAGGGAAGAGAGAGGAGGCATGCAGCGTCTATGATTGCCCACATTTGGAATCACTAAATTTTGGCAATAATAAAACTCGATGCATGAAAGTGGGCGAAAATAGAGATTCTGAATCCTCTCTTCACGCCGCTTCTAACCATGAAACTCGCTAAGGTCACTTTTGCCTCTGAGAAGAGATAGATTTTAAATATTATGTTAATTATTCATGAAAAAATGGAGTAGATAGGCGTAACCGGTATGAAATTCTACCACGGAAACCATGTCCACGTCATTTTAGCACATTCGAGAGCAGCGTTATAGTAGACAATGTGTTTTCGATGAGACGTCGTCTGGAACCAACGTCAACTCTGGGGACAAAATGGATGCGCCCATCGTTATCAGCACCTGAAATAACCCCAAAATACATAATTTCGGAGAAATCAGATTTTTGTACTGTGCCGGGTCTTGCTCGATCCTTAGGCAAACGGGCTCATATGTACGTCCTAGTTCTTTCCAATGTGGCGGACCCACATCCACTTCCGGGTGGGCACCGCCACAGATCACGTGCAATCCTTAAAGAAGGAGTAAACTCAAAATTCATTTTTTAAAGCTATCATATACACTGCCTAGAGCTCCACAACGATAAGAAGCTCCGAAATTGTCACATTGATAGCTCCATTACGAATAGAGCTATCGGTAGTTGGCGGGGATCCAAATCAGGGAAAGCTCAGGCAACGAGCGAGATAGCACGCGAATTGAAGAGCAATCTCCTCTAATTGAAACATATTTCAAGTGGGCGCGCTTTTGTTTTTACTCCTCCTTTAATGTCAAAAAAACATATCGTTGGGAAGATCTAGGGAGTGCATATGAAAGCTTCACAATTTTAATTTTGTCTTTACTTCCCCTTTAAAACGTTATGATAACGTGTACAGATAAGAGAAGAGCCAAGCCTAAATCGCGCTAAACCCTTCCGATCTGAGTGATGCGTACTGCGTACATCACTGATAAGGGAAGAGGAATGTTGGAAATGCTAGTAACAAAACATGTGATTACTTAGTTCTTACAACTCAAATATGCATCATTCGTGCTCGAGAACAGAGGGAAATAATCTAGAAAAGATCAGGAAATATTCGAAAAATCAATATATGTTGCATGTTTGTCATCACCAGAGAAGACGATCATTCATTGCTCGCTAATACCCTAGATAAGAGGAAGAAGGAGAGCTCAGTACCGTGGTATTGCCACTCGAGAAGATGTGGTTCTTTCTCGCTCTTCTCTTTCTGCCAGCAGTGGTATACTGTCGAGTGACATTCGATAATTCAGAAGTGCTGGACAATGTGGACCTCCAGGGCACGAATATTGTGGGTTGCTCAGTGGCTGTTTAACTATATCATTCATTTGAAATTGTATTTTTTATCATCATTCATTTGAAATTGTATTGTAAGAATTTGTGAGCAATAAGTGGTTGAGAGATAAATTTTGTATCAAGAAATAGTATTTCTGTTTCTATCAATGATATTTAACTTCAGGCCTCTTTCCGATGTTCTAATGGTTGTCGAGTTTTCTCGCCCATGCTCTCCGAGACGATTATCATCACGGATGCTAATTACTACCGAGTGAAAAGGTTTTTATATTTTTTTTCTGAAATACAATTAATATTTTAGTTTGAATGACCTTCGAAAGAGTTTTGGGTTCGAGCTGCCGGTGAGCGTATATTTTAAAATATCGTATTGTATTTCAAAATAAAAACAAATACATATGAGAGACTTTTTAGACTTTTTGATTCAGTGAACATATGTTTGGCACTAGGCCAAAATTCGAATTCCTCCTAAATATGCATGTAGTACTCGGTGAGTGTAGTTCAGCCGTGGCCCATTTAGTGCTCTAAATCAATTGTTGAGAAATGGGACGCACTTTAGTTCGGAAACGTCAATTTGTGAAATTTACCATTTTGCTACCGATCCGAACGGCTGTTATCTCAAAAAATAGGAAATATTATGGTGATCATGCATGCCAAGTTTCATAATTATGGGATTCGAAATCTATGAGGAACATCAAAATTTCGAAAAAGAATTGCCAATTTTAATTTGCAGCTCCTTCGGATGATATGAGATTGACACGTTCTATTGTTGCTATATATAGCGCGGGATGAGTACTGCTTAATAATAAAAATAAACGAAAATAAAAAATACAGTTTCTGAGAATTCGACAAAAAACGGAGGTTAACTTGAAATAAGTCAGTTCGTCATAAAATTTCAGACCTCGCAAATTCGTGAAAATAAATGAATTTTTTAATCCTTTGGGATTTGAATGTTTGAGTGTAGAACCTAACTGGAACAAACTATAGAGCAAGTGAAATCGTTCGTTAAAGTGCTGAAATCGACTTATGTAATGGTGTATTTTTCAAATTGCGAAAATTGACCAATGTCGCTTCAGATGAGTTGAAATCGTAATATCGGATCAGGTTGTGGCGATTTATATGAAAATTCATGGAAAAAGTTGTGGGCCAATATTTCAGGCAATTGAGAAAATGCACATTGCACAAGTTTCAAAGCCTCTCGTCGATTTCAGTACTTTAGCGAACGATTTCAGTTGTTCTATAGTATGTTTCAGTTAGGTTCTACACTCAAACATTCAAATCCCAAAGGATTAAAAAATGCATTAATTTTCACGAATTTGCGAGGATCTTTCACGGCAGGATACGGTAGTCTAAAATTTTATTACGAACTGACTTATTTCAAGTTGACCTCCGTTTTTTGTCGAATTCTCAGAAACTGTATTTTTTATTTTCGTTTATTTTTATTATTAAGCAGTACTCATCCTGCGCTATATATAGCAACAATAGAACGTGTCAATCTCATATCATCCGAAGGAGCTGCAAATTAAAATTGGCAATTCTTTTTCGAAATTTTGATGTTCCTCATAGATTTCGAATCCCATAATTATGAAACTTGGCATGCATGATCACCATAATATTTCCTATTTTTTGAGATAACAGCCGTTCGGATCGGTAGCAAAATGGTAAATTTCACAAATTGACGTTTTCGAACTAAAGTGCGTCCCATTTCTCAACAATTGATTTAGAGCACTAAATGGGCCACGGCTGAACTACACTCACCGAGTACTACATGCATATTTAGGAGGAATTCGAATTTTGGCCTAGTGCCAAACATATGTTCACTGAATCAAAAAGTCTAAAAAGTCTCTCATATGTATTTGTTTTTATTTTGAAATACAATACGATATTTTAAAATATACGCTCACCGGCAGCTCGAACCCAAAACTCTTTCGAAGGTCATTCAAACTAAAATATTAATTGTATTTCAGAAAAAAAATATAAAAACCTTTTCACTCGGTAGTAATTAGCATCCGTGATGATAATCGTCTCGGAGAGCATGGGCGAGAAAACTCGACAACCATTAGAACATCGGAAAGAGGCCTGAAGTTAAATATCATTGATAGAAACAGAAATACTATTTCTTGATACAAAATTTATCTCTCAACCACTTATTGCTCACAAATTCTTACAATACAATTTCAAATGAATGATGATAAAAAATACAATTTCAAATGAATGATATAGTTAAACAGCCACTGAGCAACCCACAATATTCGTGCCCTGGAGGTCCACATTGTCCAGCACTTCTGAATTATCGAATGTCACTCGACAGTATACCACTGCTGGCAGAAAGAGAAGAGCGAGAAAGAACCACATCTTCTCGAGTGGCAATACCACGGTACTGAGCTCTCCTTCTTCCTCTTATCTAGGGTATTAGCGAGCAATGAATGATCGTCTTCTCTGGTGATGACAAACATGCAACATCTCATATCATCCGAAGGAGCTGTAAATTAAAATTGGCAATTCTTTTTCGAAATTTTGATGTTCCTCATAGATTTCGAATCCCATAATTATGAAACTTGGCATGCATGATCACCATAATAATTCCTATTTTCTTGAGATAACAGCCGTTCGGATCGGTAGCGAAATGGTAAATTTCACAAAATGACGTTTTCGAACTAAAGTGCGTCCCATTTCTCAACAATTGATTTAGAGCACTAAATGGGCCACGGCTGAACTACACTCACCGAGTACTACATGTATGCACATTTAGGAGGAATTTTCGATTTTTGGCCTAGCGACAAATATGTTCACTGAGTTGAAACTCTCTCATATACCTTCCATAATATGCGTATGACGCGAAAAAAAATTATAGGGAGGCCGTTATCAACTGAACAACACCGGGCCTGCGAATCCCTCATTTGCATTCTACGCCGTGGAGAAAGGCGCCGGTGTGTAGGTTCTGTTCACTTTATATCTCAACCCGGATTTCGTTGTGTATCAGATCCATTTGAATTAGCGCGAGGTTGATAATTTCTCAATTTTGCAATCATATTTTTTCTTACCAGCTGTCAGAGCAGAGATAGAGAGAGAAAGTAGTATTCGGATCTCACAACAAGGCAGGTTTTGTCGTCAATTCAGCATTATCTCTGACCCTATATTAGCGAACTATGCGGGGGCTAATCACCCATGCTGTGGGGGGGGGGCTCCATTTTTGGGTTATTCACATTTCGAAGCTCAATCTGAATTATTTCAGACAACTCCGACTCGGAAGTGATCAGCATCATACCGGGAAAGACGATGAAAATTCCGGGAGACGAGAAAAGACGAGTAACCATCCTGTCAACTACTGGAGCTGTGCGATTCACTGGCTTCGCACACGGAACCTCGGACTATGATGACACGGTAGCAATAACAATAATATACTAGTAATATTATTAATAACATTTTTTTTTAAAAAAGGGGAACCCGGGCTCTGTTTTTAGAAAACAAGGTACGCAGCATGTGATGTTCATATGTTTACAGTTTTCTCCCACACGAAACTCGTTAACACCAGTACACATAACGGACAAAGGTTTCCAAACAAGCGTGCAATTCATAAAACTAGTAGCGTCGTTTCACGAATATAATGTATGTTGATTCAGTTACGGCTCCACACTTGGTTCAACAGCCATTACCATCAACTCTCCCATAACAACGGTTTTCTTCAAGATGGGCTCGCCCGATCAATACGTCACAGTGAGCGATGATTGTGAGTTACAGTTCAGTGGAAAAGTATCATAATCGTTAATCGTAATTATGTTTCAAGATATCTTTACATTTTAGATGGTCAATCTCAAATGGCCATGGACTCGAATACTGTATACGTTTCGCCAGGCAAGTTTCATGCTGATATGTTTGCACTTGCCATTTCAATATTAAACCTTTTTTTGAATTCGCTGTAAGGGCTTGAACAGAGGGAAAATCAATCCCCTTACGAGCAATTTCAAAAATTTTACAGTATCATACAGTATATCGATTACCAGACGGGTGCTTCACAAAGCATGTATTTTCGGGTTATGGTCGATAATTGTATCATAGTAGGTCAAGACTTAGCACCGTACCCAATCGATCGTACAGAACCCCCCAGATACCGTATACCACTACCGTAACCCCGATTATCACAAACTAACTTTATTTTAAAAAAGTCCTGGTGCCATTCCCAATCGATTATACAGCGAACAAGTAACTACCGTAACCCAGTTCCTTGGGTCAGATCCAGTTCCTTGAGTCAAACATTTTTTCTAAAAAATTTCAAACATTTATCTAAAAATCCAAAATTGATAAAATGATAATGCTTTAATCACATATACGGTAGGATGTTTTAAAATAATTTTAAAATCTATTTTGGATTTTTAGACAAATGTTTGACCCAAGGAACTGGATCTGACCCAAGGAACTGGGTTACAGTAGTTACTTGGGTACTGTATAATCGATTGGTCACGGTGCCAGGACTTAAAAAAATAAAGTTAGTTTGCGATAATCGGAGTTACGGTAGCAGTATACGGTATCTGGGGTACTGTACGATCAATTGGGTACGGTATAGAGCAAGAATCAACTCAATGAAAAATGTTTTGGAAAAAAGTCAGTTTACGATTGACCGCAGTGGTTTGGATTACGGTAGCAAGGGGTCATGTACAGAGGATTACGGTATGGGTACTGTAGGATCGATTATGTACGGTATTTTTACTTTTTCGAAAATAAAGACAGTTCGCGATAATCTGGATTACGGTAGCGTCATACGGTACCTGTGGGTACTGTACGATAGATTGGGTACGGTACTGAGTCTTGACCTACCACGACAAAATTATCGACCATGACCCGAAAATACATGCATTGTGCAGCACCCGTCTGGTAATCGATATACCGTATGATACTGTTATTTTTTGAAATTGCGCGTAAGGGGATTGATTTTCCCTCTGTTCAAGCCCTTACAGCGAATTAAAAAAAAAATGGTTCCCTGCGGGGGATCTTTAACGGTAGGGGTGGTAATTCGGAGCAATCGTCCGACTCCTCATATCACAAACTCTCTCGCCGGCCAGAGAAAGCGAGAGAGCATAAGATTTGTAGAGAGTCAGACGATTACTCGTAATACGAGACAAGGTAGGGATGCTGTTATAGACAAGGTAGGGATATGTTACCCTTAATTTCACAATATAAGGAGAGGGAATTGTACCTCACACACAGACACACACAATTACGAGAGAATGTTTTGAATGAAGATACCTTGTCAGGTATTAGGTCGGATGAGAACTGTTGCGTCATGCGAAGGCAGCATTACTCAATAGCCTATCTGGACCTGGCCCATTGATATTATTCCACTGAAACACTTGAAGGATACGTCGGCTGCAAGATCTTCGTCCCGTCAGTCGGAAATTCGCTGTACACGCTTGTGCCTCCAATCAGCGGCATCCATGCTGACACATACTTCGGCGACCCTAGGTTTGCCAACCCTTTACATTGTGTGATAACGATTGGTCGAGGGGAAACACCTTTGGGCAAGATTAACTTTTGGTAAAACTGGGAACGGAGTATTTGGGGAGTGAGTAACGTGTATCCCAGGATACCCACAACTTTGTAATATTTTTAGTGAACATCACAATTACGAAATTGAAATTGAACCCTATACAAAGACTCAATTTAGAGGATTCGCCGTCACGGTCTGGGGATATTATGATGTTTTATATGAGGCTGACTCCATCAATCTCACTATTGGTACTGACGAGATGAGGTTGTTTTTATTATATATTTTTTGAATTATCAATTCCGGTAGTTAAAGAAGGAGTGTCAGCAAAGTTAAATTTTTGACGCTGTCATAACCATGACCCAGACAATGATCCAACGATCATAGCGCGAACTAAGAGGATAGGCAAAGGTCAATCGCACAGTTCAGTGGTAAAGCAGTCGCCGCGTAATCGGAAGGTTGCGGGTTCGAATCCCACAAGTTTTTGAAAAATCTTCTAGATATTTGAATTCCCGCACGTCCCTTCCATTCAAGCCCTCCTTGCCAACTAATGATAACTCGGTTCAAAATAGAGATACGCATTTGAAATTTTCAGAATCTCTTATGGTTGTACAAAGGTCGGTCATGGTTATGACAACGTCAAAATTTCTACTTTGCTGACAGTCATTCTTTAATCACTAAAACAAGGACATATTGCAGACTCTTCGGGGATTCCCAAATCTCGAAAGGGTACGGCGGCTTCTATTCCAGCATTATTCGTCTCGACTGGACGAAGAAAGAGGGAAGCAGGGATGCATTCGCCTTACAATTCACAATCAAATCGTATCCACTATACCGTAAGCTCATTGAACTATGACATCATCCACGGTACTCAATTCGGTCGCTGGAAATGCCCCCGGAGCGACCGAAATTAGTTATATCATAACATAAGATAAGGGGGTATGACAGAACCGCAACGACAAAAGCGAAAGTCGAAATAGAGCAACTCTCAACTCGAAATGTTCACTATGGTGATACAACTTCGTGGTTGGTATAAAATGATTACAACTGGTAAGCACTTATCAGTGATGTAATTTTTATGAATTTTCATGTATAAGGGCCATGAAAACTGTGAAACCACTCTGTCATGTCCCAAAGATCACATACATACATATGGTTTGACTTACGATGTTCATGCAATGCTTTGAAAGAAGATTACATAATTTCAGCTACCACACCTACAAGTGTGCCTACCATAACCTCAACTACCAATGGGCCTTCTACCAGGCAAACCACAGCTTCCAACGTCCCATCTACTGCTCCCACAACGGCCTATCACCTCCCCTCAACCGCACCTACCACGATATATCATCCACCTTCTACCAGGACTACAAAAAGCGATGTTCTACTAACAACGCCAAGTACCTCCTATCAAAGTATATATTTTTTCACATCATTTCACTCCCGAATCCGAAGTTCTCAAACCACCTCAGCAGGCACTTACTGCAACTGCCCGACAAAGTTCGGGCTTCCACTTGGTTGGGACTACAACCAAATTTGGGTGGACCTTGTGGTTATTCTGGATACATCAGAGGCGATGGGAAAGACTGCTCTGGAAGGCGTTAGTAAAGTTGAAACTTTAAATTCGAGAGGGATACTGCATAAAAATTTCCTTTTTGTAGGCAGAAAGTTTGATCGAATCCTTCCTTAGCGATGGGGTCAACAATTTTCTCATCACTGACTCAAGCGCGCCATTCTATTCAAGAGTCGGCGTTATTAGCATGGCTGACAGTGCAACGGTTAGAGATGTTGTTTAAATATATATGTTCGAAATAAATATTCATAATAAGTCAAAAAAATCAGTATATGTATTTTGCAAATTTGTTTCATAAGACACGATGTTCTTGATTCCAGATTCTGTATGACCTCAACATGACCAACAGCGACACGATGCAAGGAAAGGCTTCAATCAAGAGAGGAGTGAAGGAAATCGATGTCGTTGCGTAAGACCTGCAACAGTTGTTGAGAATTGGAAAACCATTGTATTCATTCTACAAGGTTCTTCCACAGTTATGGGAGATCTGAGAACGTGATGGAACTCAGACTACCATTAAAATTAACAATTTAAACTGATTGAGCACGCACTGATCCATTGTAGCGCTTTCGCTGCGGCTCTCAATATGTTCAAGGATGGGCTGACAAGAAATCCCGAAAGAGTTGGAGCCCGCCAAGTGGTCTACTACATGACAGACTCGGATCCGTAAGAATAGATTCTGACTTTCTTAAGAAGTTACTTTATATTTTTTTAACCAAGTGATTCAAAAACAATGAACAGAGTTTACGATTGATAACAATTTAGGAAGACAAATCTCGATGCGCCCAATCAGTTCAAAGAGCGTGGAGTCGTCAACGCGGGCTGCCCAAAAAAATCTCGTACTCTCATTTCGTGATTCTCTCTCGTATGTCCGAGAAAGGGAGTGAGCATGGTGAATCGAGAGTTTTTGCTCAAAAGATTTTTTTTTTGCAGCAAACTGCTTCTGTGCAAGGGACAAGACCGCGTATGGAGGAAGCGATCCGGCAATCAAGTCATCTGGTTAGAACTGCATTTTTTTATGAAATTACAACATCTGAATTAATATATATGCTGTGTACGAGGCTAGATCATAAGTCTGACACAGCCGCACTCACTTACCGTAGTCATCTATTACCCGTTTCGCAAGTAATATGATTCCGCCTGGCTGGGAATAGCTTGCCGTTACTCCCGCGCCCTTCTAGAGAGACCTGTCTTGTCTCTCCCCGTGATGTTGGGTGGTTGTTAGGCCGGTCGCTCCCTACTAGCCGTGTAGGTGACCCGTGTAGTATAGGGATGCGACACTACCTTATACAACCACCTCTCTCCTATTTACTACTCTCTATCTTCCATAATTACCATTGTCCCGTATTGTAATAAACTCTCTCTATTACTTCCACTCTCACCACGCTCATACATAACAATATCTAACAAATCTAAATAACAACACAACAATTCGTATTGTGAATGTTTATTACTCAGGTGGTTGCTATCGTGCTAACCCGGCGGGCGTTCCTTTCAACAAGGCCAAGTCGACATGTGCTAATGAAGGAGGAATTCTGGCTGTGATTCATGATGTACAGAAGGGCGCATTCCTTCAGCAAAGTAAGACTATATGTCTTGTATTGATAACGCGCAAGGTTGACACAAAACAACTTTTTACAACATTTAATATCTCAGAAATGACGTATTTTTAGTGATGAGCTCAGCGAAATCGGACTACTTCTGGATCGGATACGAGAAATCGGACAGTGGCAAATGGATATGGGAAGATGGAGTAAGGGTAATTCTGACTCAGAAGAATAATTCAAAAATAATTGCAGTCAACTGATCCTTACACGAACTGGGATGAGAATGAGCCAATCAACAATTCAGTCGCAAAATGTGCCTACGAGGATGGAGTCAAGTGGAATCAGCCTTGGTGAGAGTGTTTCCTCTCTTTGATGAGTTGATTTGTAGTTTAGTACAAATACAGAACTCAGAATACACACCATTGTTATGATATAATGCGTTCAAATTTTAAAAAAAACATTAATTATGAAAATTCAGGGGCGCCGGCAACTGCCAACTGGGCTTTCCGTACATCTGCCAATATGCACCGTGCTCAGTACGCAACAAAGATTGCTGAAAAACTAGTCACTCGATCCTATTGTAGTGATGAACAAACGATAAACCGATTCTAACATAAGTCTTCGCCAGCATTCCAGCAATTTGTAAACCAAAATTGCAAAGGTAATAACGGACAGTAATCATATGTACAACCCTACGATGTGTCACGATGGAACCAAAGTAGTGAGGCATCAAAACTTGTGCATGTTTGTGAACACCAAGATAGCAGAGTGAGGCGCTTAGTTTCAGCTCAACTTTGTTCAGCTCGTGCATTAGCACGCATATTTTTCGTTCCATGTCAAATGTCTGTCAGTGTTGTTTGTATGCAACGAATGATCGACAGACAACTAACATTGATAAGAGGTGATAAAGCTCAAAACGCTGCCCGATCTATCAAAGTCTTGCCATTAGGGCGGCAAGAACGGGTCACGGGTGACCCGCGCTATTCACCACCGAGTCACCCGATCTTATGCCCCTGACCCGTTTCTAACCCGTAATTTCGGGTTAGAAGCGGCTCTCACTCCCTCTCGAAAGGAAGAGGAAGAGCGAGAGAGTGCGATAAAGGGAGAGAGCGCCGAGAGACTCGTCTCTCGGCGCTCTCTCCATTTACCACACACTCTCGCTCTTCCTCTTCCTTTCTCGCTCTCACCCTTGACCCGTGTCTGACCCGCATCTGACGGGTCTGGCCGACCCGTATCTGAACCGTTTTAGAGGGTCAAAAGGTCAACCCGTGATCCGTTCTTGCCGCCCTACTTGCCATCATGCTGTGGCTTCTCGTCAATCTAGTATTCTCGTTATTCAGCCTCAGTAAGTTTCAATGATAGCAATAATGAATGAGGGAGTGAGGCCGATATGCGAGCTCCTCTTCTAATTTGCGAATTATCAATACTAGTACGTAGTCCTTGACTATTTTCACATTTCATGTATTGCGCTCGTCACATCTCCCTCTTCTCAAGTGCTGCAAGCGCCTGACATCACCGGGACGAATAAAGTATGTGTTCAATCGTCAACTCAACAATAGACAGCTCAGTAATGGTTTTTGTATCATTATTCTCCATATTCTCACATTGTTTGGCAGGTTGTGTAGAATAAACAAACCGAATTTAGAATTAAGATCGACGAATAACAGTCATTGATTTTTGAGATGAATCAAAACCTTTATGCCTAGTTCGCCAGTATTCAATCTTCTGTTCTACCATTACCTATTTCAGGCCAATTTCAAGTGTACGGACACATGCGTAGTCTATGTTGATCGATCTTCAGATAAGCTCGTGATCACACAGAATGGACAGACTGTAGTGACGTAGGTTTTGAAACAAAAAGCAATAAACAAGAACTGTTCAGATTCAAAACCATCGTTGCAACTAATGTGGCCGCGCCTGCTGGTTTCGAGCTAAAAGTACATTGCTTGAATAGTTTTTGGATCGAATAATATTAATTATTATAATCTAATGTTGCATTCCAATAAATACAATTAAGCCTGCTGACGACTATTTCCTCGAGAACAAAGGCGAGCCCAATCCTTCCTTCGTTTTCTACGTCGTCGAGATACAAGCGCGTGAGTATCGCAATTATTAGAGTTCGAAATGTTTATAGTAATTTTCAAAACATAAAAAAAATAAATAAATAATCAAACTTTCAGCGAATTTCGGCGTTCCCGTCTACGCTCCACAACAGACGAAGGGCATCTCATTCAGTGGCACCTCTCGCTATTTCACCGTCCTATCTAGCTTTGAGGCAGTTGAATTCTACGGATTCACCGGAGTTTTTCCTGTTAGTTGTCAAACAGTTTAAGTATCGTTGTAGCTGTAACATGCCATAATCAGGTGGCTTCGATGAGCATATGCCATGTTTGGCTAACTCATGAACTGAAAAAATGCAATTGTGAAATAGCACGAATAGACTAGCATAATAGTTGTATGGTAAACACAAAAAAATTTGGTATATAAATTTGGCACACAGTGTATCATAATCGAGCATTAGAATGGCTCGTTAGCGGTGTTTCAAATTGTGATTTAATCTTTCACTTATCGTATAGGACGGATACCCTCGCATCTACGCGACTGGATTCGACGCTGCCGGAGATGATAAATGCCGCCCTGTGTACCAGGCGAGGTGAGATAATGTCGATGGATAAGCACATTACAGTTTAGTTGGTATATAAAAATATCAAGAATGATCTAGTGAATTAATCGCAGTATATAAGGAGTATCCTAGAAAATCTGAGCATATGAACCACTTTTATATGTATTATTATGAAGAACACGCTGCAGTAAGCTAGTCGCTTATCTAAAGATTAATGCAAAAAATATATTCGGCATTTTCGGAGGAAAAATCTAAATTGTGCTCAGATCGCAGTACATGGCTGAGCGAAGCTGGCCCGCCATTCCGACTGCTGTTGTAACAGTAGATTTCGGCTTCGAAGGCCAGCACAATGTGTCCGTGAGCCAGAGAAGCGGTGAGTTTTTTTGAAATTTGTGTATGTATTCCTTCATTCTCTACGTTCTACCATCACTTGACGGTCGAGAGCGTGAGTGCAACGAAGGTGTGATAATATGGATTTCGAATCTCGAATCTCTTACTTCTTACATGAGCTAGATTATTATAACGCGTGAAATAAAGTGAGCAATTCATAATTATAATTTTCAGCCAAAGACCCAATGAAGGGCGCGGGCCTGTCTACGGTATACACTTCCCCTGGTCAGTTTGATATATTCAGAATTTTATTTTTTTTTCTAGAAAGCACGCAATGATCACTGTATGAAAGAGAAAAATAAGTAAAGTATGATCATATTTTAAGCTTTTCAGGCTACTTTGGTTGCTCATTCTCTGACACCGCGCAGAATTACTACTCGACCCTAGACAACGTAGTGGACAAGTTTACACTCGCTGCTGATAGGTATGCTCAATACAATTGTTAATAAATAAATAATTATCCTCATAAAACTCCTCGTATAGTTGCATGGAAAAAAGTAGGTGTATTAAAAAGAATTGGACAATTTATCATTTGCAGGCTGGATATCGATGCAGTGTACGACCTCAAGTCGAATGTTGAGGGCATCGAGTTCGACCTAAACAGCCACGACAACATGTGTGTTTCGTTTATTCGAGATGTATGGATTTCAAAATAGCACTTGAAACTTTCAAGTTTTGCACAATATTCCTTTCGTCGGGGAAAAGTGAGAAAGCGAAATGTAATTAAATTTGACCTGGCAAGATGCCAGATTTTCTCTCGACGGGAAAAGCAGGGAAAAAAGCTTCGATATTTGAAACGGTTCTGAAACCTATCGCAATTCTCCAATTCGATCACAGTTGAAATTATGTGCGTTTTATAGTCAGTCTGCAAAACAAGTTATTAGTTCCCAACATCGTTTTTAAAATTGCGATATGTTTCAGATGCACATCAAGTTCCGACCTTGTAATTTGATTTCGAAAAGGTCTCCCCGCTCTCTATTTTTATGGAATGCTGTGTTTGCTTTTAGAGCTATCGTAAAAGGTTAATTTTGTGAGATGGATTTCAAAAACAATCAAGGCCAATAAAGATGGCATATCGTAGATTCGTCGGCAAAGGCGCCTACAACGAACATTATGACAAGTCTTCGTTCAACGTCTTACTTTCATGGTATCATCTGTAAATTCCGAGTCACTTTTTTGAATCATCTGGATTCTTGTCTTGGGATTCTGTATTGCATAATTATATATCTTTCGCGCTGTCTTTTTGTATCAGCCAGTTGCATTTCAGGTATCGACAATCGCCAGGCAGCAGCTGGTCCATGCAGCTTGATTTTGGTTCGTGTAACAATGTCGCAACAATACAATTTTTAAAAATATATTTATTTTTTTACTTACATATTATTATACCCTACAGGAAGCTATTCCGACCCTATCATCACCACGTCAACTAACATTGGCAGCACCCTGAGCGTTCTTCCCGCCCTAGCATTAGTCATTGTCACCGTGCTGCTCTATTAGTCATCACTACAGTTCTTTTGTATAATTCTGTGCGTATCGAATTTCTTCGTGTCGTATTCTTATCTCCCCGATTCTCTCACTGCTAATCCGCGCGAAAGAATGTCTAAGATGCATAAACGATTACCCAAATTTCGATCGCCGTTTGGCATAGTCAAATTTATTTTTCCAGGTGTCTTTTTGAAAATATATCACGGATCTCCTGTAATAATGCAGGAATGGATGCGACAGAAAAAAAATTTGGGTCATGGATTTCGTTGAAAACAGAAGGATTGACCAAAGTGAGGATGGCGAACAAGCCTATCAACTTCATTTTTCAAAATTTGCATGTTTTGATCTACTACTTTGGAAAGATGTAACTCGGTAAATTTTTGACCTACAAGGACCGCATTTTTTCCAATCGATGTGCATTCAGGTCATCTACAAATAAGTTCACTTATGCTAAGTGCAGAATTTACGTATTCACATTGTTTTGCTCAAAAAAACATATTTTTTGACCTGAAACTACCCTCTATGATTCGAAAGGTACGATTTTTATGATTGATTCGGATTCCCCGCCCCGGAATACGGGTACGTACATAGTTCGTTTGTTAAAAGAGGGGGCTTATCATATCAGCACTCAGTAGGTAGAATCTGAACTATATTTTTTGGGATGAAATACTTTTCGGCGCGTATATCGCTTTTGAATTATGCAAATTTACAAAGTAAGACTACTTTGCGATAGCTCTAGAGAATGTCTTCAAGAATAACTCTGGGGTTCGAGACGCCAAAGTTGACCGTTTTCGAGATACGGCGTGAAAAGCACTTTCACAGATTTACTGTGGAGGGAGCCATTCCATCTTCCACAGAGTTCTACTGAATTAGTTTTCACGCCGTATCTCGAAAACGGTCAACTTTGGCGTCTCGAACCCCAGAGTTATTCTTGAAGACTTTCTCTAGAGCTATCGCAAAGTAGTCTTACTTTGTTAATTTGCATGATTCAAAAGCGATATACGCGCCGAAAAGTATTTCATCCCAAAAAATATAGTTCAGGTTCTACCTACTGAGTGCTGATATGCCCCCTCTTTTAACAAACGTCAAAACAAATGTTTTTTGAGCAAAACAATGTGAATACGTAAATTCTGCACTTAGCATAAGTGAACTTATATGTAGATGACCTGAATGCACATCGATTGGAAAAAATGCGGTCCTTGCAGGTCAAAAATTTACCGAGTTACAGCTTTCCAAAGTAGTAGATCAAAACATGCAAATTTTGAAAAATGAAGTTGATAGGCTTGTTCGCCATCCTCACTTTGGTCAATCCTTTTGTTTTCAGCGAAATCCATGACCCAAAATTTTTTTCTGTCGCAAAGGGCTCTCATTTTCCTGCATTTTTACAGGAGATCCGTGATATTATGGCGATACAATCGTCCATACATCAAAAAACCGCTTTGATAAGGTCACATTTTTCACACACGCTCATAAAAAATAAACGTTACATGAAGCTTAGTGGAGCCGATGTCCCAATAGAAAACGCTCCCTTGATCGGGCCAGAGGAGAAAAGCGACTGATCTTTGATACAAAAGTGGGTTTCTGATCTCTGGAAGACGAAGGAATTAAGCCAGCCCATGCTCGCTGCTCGCAATGCTGCCGACAAGAAATAAGTCACTTCACTTTCCTTCCTATGGATCTTCCGTTTAGCGCTATTGCGTCCTGCATTTTTTCGTGTATTTACTGGAGTTTCATCAAATTCGAATCTATTGCGTGAAAAATATTCAGTAGAACGGATTCCCCAGCAAAGATAAAATTGTTCTTAGATCAAAGAACTGATATGATAGACTCACATTTTTAACACACGATCTTAAAAGGTGCATGTTGAAAGGTGCCTCGATATAATCCAATGTCCTCGGTGATGGGACGGGAAGAAGCGAGTGACTGATCAATAATAAAAAAAAGGAGTGGGCGTATAATCTTGGGAAATTATGAATGCATGCGATGAAAGTCCTTGAAACCTTTTCAAGCAATTGGGTTCAAGACAAAGATAATAGAATGAATTAAAAATTAATTCAATCTGAAATATACGAAGGACTGAAGGCAAGGTTAAGTTTTCACGTTGCCATTGCCTCGATATCCTCGTCGATTAGTTATTTTACAATTTTCACATTCATATGTGTACTATTAAATACAAATTTGGAATGGATTCGCAATACAGTATCAATTCATTTTACGTCCGATCTGTCAGTTAGACCGATAATGAAGCACGAACTATGGAGAACGCAATGTCTTGCGAAACAGAGGCTCCATGCACAAAATATCACACTAGATGACTTACCCCAGCAATAGAATGACAATCGAACCATAAAATGTCTCACCACTTCGGATCAAACGAATCAAATGCAAGCCATGAATCACTGATAAGAATAGGAAAGGCGAAGAAAAGGGCCAGTCTAGGGCTCAAGCAATGCTCACTCTCTCTTATCGTCTGGCATTTTCTGATGCAAAACATTTTTCGCGAACTTTCTAATGAATATCGATGCAAAGACTAGATTGGATGGCACAGCCCTTTGCGCGAAAAAGGATATACCCTATTTACTTTTTTAACTCGCTACTTTTCAATTCGTAGTCTTCAGTGATGCTTGCCCTGTTTCTTCTTCTCTCATGCTGGGCTTCAATCGTCGAATCTCGTGTTTCGTTCGCGACTTCGGAAGTTATCGACGACGTGGACCTCAAGGGAAGCAACTTGGTATGCATTTGGGCTGGTGATACGAGGACGAGATCGCTACCGTAGAATTGCTTTATCTCTAGACTTGTACACATCGTCACCTTTTCTTTTTTCTTATTAGCACAACGTGCAGTGATTTTTTAGGCCATATATATTTTATGCCATATATATTACAAAGTACATCTCATCGGGCTTAGTCGATGTATCTAATTATCTGAGGCATCCTTCCGTTGCTATGCCGGCTGTCGAGTGTACTCTCCTACGCAGAACAAAGATATCATCATGAAGAATAACAACGGAAATGAGTTCGGAAGGTGCTTTTTAGATTTTAAAACGATATTAGAGCTTTAATTAAAGGGACACTTGATCATTATATACATAAAATAAACACTAAATTTAATAATTTTTCATGTGAGTCCACCTTCAAATGACGATTTCAGCTTGGCTGATCTCGCGGATCTCACCCCGGGCAAAGTCTACGAGCTCCCGGTATGTTTGAGTGCATGCATTGTTGTTTTTTTGGTTTTTGTTTTTTTTTCAAATAATATGCATTTATAGGAGAGTGCAGATCTATACTGGCTGAGCAACAAGGGAGCACCGGATCCCTCATTCGTATTCTACGCTGTGGAAAAGGGCGCGAGTGAGTGCAAATAGTGATTACTTGGCTAATCGTGGTGCGAAAGTGCAGCTCCAAGTACATTGAGTCGATGTGCGCCTCCTCATACTTTCTAATAAAAAACAACGAGAGCACTTTCCTCATCCCTAATAGGAATGGTTTCGCAACACATATTCTCTTCATTCTGATCGCTCTATGACCGGCCTAGACGGCTAGAGATATCGAAAATGTAGAAGCATTTTGTGTGTCACTACTTCTATTATACAGTAGCAATAATTATTTTCTTGTAATATGATTTTTCCATGCTCCATTTCATATTATCTAATGGAATTTGTAAATCGGGTAATTGGATCATCGTTTCTACACTCACTCATTGCTCGACCGGTCGATAGACTGTGCAGAATGAAGAGTCTAGAATTTCGAACTCTAATGTTCGAAATTTCCAGTGAACTACGATTCGAAAGTGCTGTATCTCACTCAAGCGAAGGACTGGAACATTACACACAGTACAGATACCAAGCTGACTATTATGTCAACTACTGGGGCAATTTACTTCTCTAACTTCCTTGGAGACTACTCGGTTAGTATTGCGAACGTTTCAAGTAGTAATTTATGTCATTTCATTGAATTATTTCAACGAGCCTAGTTTCGATGCAATTTTACGTTTTACTTATACTGCTGTAATTAAGACGATTGGGAAATAAAGAAGGTCCATTAAAATAGTAACAGGTTATATGAGAGACTATCTGAGAGAACTAAGCAAGACTACCTATAGGCCGTACAACGAAAAATAGAGTTCTGATTTTAAGTTCTTCCTAGGGGTAACTTTTCACGTAGAGTTCGAAAATCAACCTTAGGAAGCCGTATCTCTGGCCTCTCATTTCCTGTGTCAGGTCAGTTTTTGTAAATCGTGAACGGCTACTCCAAACCTCGTACATGTATAGTAATTCTGACAGATCTCGATGAGATAAGCATTTTTACTGTTGGAAGTGAAAAGCTAGCTCATCTGTGAAAAAAATTATGGCAAATATTATGAAAAAAATTATGACCAAATTGACGCCCTGAAAAATTTTCCGGTGAGAGGTACAAAATAAACTTTTTCATTCGATTCCTTGTTCAAAATTACCCCTAAGTGCAAAATTTCGTTTTGATCGGCGTGAATATATGCATTGCTTTTAACCTCCGAACAATGCAGAATAATTGATTTTAGCATCTTCAGAGCGACGATTTTTTTTGAAATGCTGTAATTGGCCCTCAGAATAATTTATAATTTCCAAATAACTTCTGTTGTGAATATTAAAAAGCGCAAGAAAACTTATAATTTTGTCACTACAATCATGCAAAATGACCAACAAGTCAAAATTTTCAAATTGGAAAAAACTGCTTCAATTTATGCTTGTGTCACCTCGTACCGTTGTAAAACACTCGCAAATAATGAAATACAGTTGTGAGGTACCAGGTTAATGGTATTTATGGCCAAATTAAAAAAATCGGTTTTTTTCATGTTGCGTTGAGGATGTTGACTTTTCGAAACATCCGAATGGTCACTCGGATGCTTATTTCTACTTGTTAAGATATTGATAGTATTGTCTTAAACCAATTTTGTGTGCTATACTTACCTTTGGGAGAGTCGTTCTCAATAGTGTCCTGCGTAAAAATGGTCAGTTAGGTCTTCGAACCAGATCTCTAATGCGTAGTTTTCGGATGCGCGCTTACATGCAAAATCACTGAATGATCTTAAATTATATTTTTAAAAGGACAACATAAAGTTAGCAAAAATTAATACACATCAGAGTAACATTAGGGATGTTTCGAAAAGTCAACATCCTCAATGTAACATGAAAAAACCCATTTTTTTACTTTGACCATAAATACCATTAACCTGGTACCTCACAACTGTATTTTATTATTTGCGAGTGTTTTACAACGTTACGAGGTGACACAAGCATAAATTGAAGCAGTTTTTCCAATTTGAAAATTTTGACTTGTTGGTCATTTTGCATGATTGTAGTGACAAAATTATAAGTTTTGGAGCGCTCAAAATCATTTTACTATTCACAACAGAAGTTTTTTCGAAATTATAAATCATTCTGAGGGCCAATTACAGCATTTCAAAAAAAATTGTCGCTCTGAAGATGCTAAAATCAATGATTCTGCATTGTTCGGAGGTTAAAAGCAATGCATATATTCACGCCGATCAAAACGAAATTTTGCACTGAGGGGTAATTTTGAACGAGGAATCGAATGAGTAGCCGTTCACGATTTACAAAAACTGACCTCGCCGTTGACGCGTGACACAGGAAATGAGGGGTCAGAGATACGGCTTCCTAAGGTCGATTGTCGAACTCTACGTGAAAAGTTACCCCTAGGGAGAACTTAAAATCAGAACTCTATGTTACGTTGTACGGCCTATGGTGAATCCTCTCAGAGAGGCTCTCATATAATTTAAATTTGAAGGTGCCTCTCATACAGTCAAAGCATTTCAGAATGCCGTTCCGACCGTGTACGCTGTAGGGGCTGACTCCATCTCGTCACCTGATCGATGCATACCAGTTTACAAACCCATGTAAATAGCTACAATAGCGCTCAAAAGTATTGAAAGATTTGAATTTTTCATATAACTTTTTCTACCGTTGACTTAGCAAGTTCGATGTTGGGGCGCTATATACCAAACCAATAGAAGAATACGATGCGAGTATTGCGTCATCACGTGCCTCATAACTAATTGCGTAGTGATGACGCAATCGAATTTCACTTTTTCAAACAGGCTTTATTCTTACATAGATTTTTTCCAACTCACCACACTTTCTGTGGTTGGAGTCATGCCCGAGGCCTACCCAGAAAAAAATTATGAGGTTGCTGCGCGGCGGCACGTTTGCTGCAGCCTTGCTGCAAAAAGGGGTCTGAAATTCAGATCTCGGCTTCTAGACCAGCTAGAGACTCATGCAAAGCACCAAAATGATCCTCATCGCGATCCCAGGTGATCCTGTGAATATGGAAAGGATATTCCAAAATTTGCCCTCAGGGCATGGAAAATCATTTTTTCACATGACCACTTTTTGGAGATTCATAACTACGTAGGAACTGTATATAAAAATCTGGTTTTTGCTTAGTCATGTCTACAATGTCCTACAGATATGATTCCCAACTTTTTAGATTGTTTGAATATCTTTCCTGCCTTCGGCGATCGTTTATCGGAGGTGCACCGTGGTCCTGATCGCATGACCCTTCGATAACAAGTTTGCGGGGAGAGTTAAGGAAAACTTTTGTTATTGTGTGTACAAGTCCAACTTGTCCTGGGGAACTGATCCCCAACTTTTTTAAATGTTTGAACAACTCTGGGCACAGTTGGAGATAGAGCGCAGACGAAAATAGCGGGCCGGGGACTCGAAAGTGCCTCCGAAAAACGATCGCCGAAGGCAGGAAAGATATTCAAACAATCTAAAAAGTAGGGAACCATATATATACAACATAATGAATATGACTAAGCAAAAACCAGATTTTTATATGCAGTTCCTACGTAGTTATGAATCTCCAAAAAGTGGTCATGTGAAAAAATGATTTTCCATGCCCTGAGGGCAAATTTTGGAATATCCTTTCCATATTCACAGGATCACCTCGGATCGCGATGAATATCATTTTGGTGCTTTGAACGAGTCTCTAGCTGGTCTAGAAGCCGAAATCTGAATTTCAGACCCCCTTTTTGCAGAAAGCCTGTTTGAAAAAGTGAAATTCGATTGCGTCATCACTACGCAATTAGTTATACGGCACGTGATGACGCAATACTCGCATCGTATTCTTCGATTGATTTGGTATATAGCGCCCCAACATCGAACTTGCTAAGTCAACGGTAGAAAAAGTTATATGACAAATTCAAATCGTTTCAATACTTTTGAGCGTTACTGTATATATTAAATGCTGCCAATTACATGATCTTTTTTAAAATATATATTTTTTTAAGTTAAAAATGAACTGTTGGGGTAAGAGGGAAACTAATGATGTTCGCATGTTTTATGTCATTTTGCAGCTCCGCCTCCACAATTCCCCAAACGAGCTTTCCCGTGAATTCCCCAATCGCGACGATCAACTTCAATGGCGTCGGATCCGATCAAGTGGTGCTCCTCTCTGCAAATCCCTGTTAGTCAGCATTACGGTTTCGGAAATGGGCGTAATTGGGCGTCTTTTGAATCATTTACAGATATGTTTCGTCTGCGCTATATATGTTGACTATATATCTAACATGAAACACAACCGAAAATGATTCAAAAGACGCCCAATTACACCCAATTTCGGAACCCTAGTAAGCATACAAAAAATACAAAAAATTGCAATGTAATTCAAATTTTCAATATTTTACATAAAGCTTTTAATGAAAATATGAATGCCAATTAAGCTATTGCAGATAAGACCACTGCTACGGGCAAGGATGTTACCGCGGTATACGTGTCCCCAGGTTTTGTTCGGATTTGAGCCCTGTCTTATACCAATGTTGCTATTCCAATTTCAATCGTTTTCCCACCAGGGTATGTATAAAAGAAACCCACCTGCAATGTTCGATAGCTTGCGATGGATGTGGTTGTGGGTTACCTAATTGTGTAAATGAAACTAAGTTTTAGGCTACGTCGGTTGCAACAATGGTGACGATTCGCTGTACACGCATCTACCCCTAACCACTGGCTTCGGAAGCTCAATTACCGCGACTGATTCGAGGTAAGATTTTGACGTGTGTTTCGATGAGTAATCGTCCGACTCTCTCCAAATCTCATGCTCTTTCGCTTTCTCTAATCGGCGAGAGACTGTGTGATATGAAGGGAGGGAGACCATTTCTCGTTGTGATCCTTAGAATCTCAAGGAAACGTCGAATTTACAAGGAAAGTTCTTTGATTTGTAGAAAAGGAATCAGTTTGTCTGCACAACAAAAGCTCATGTATTCCGTTCCCATTTCAGCGGTCTCAAAGTGGTTATCGATGGGCACTACTCGATTGCGAACGAAGCTGACGCCCTCACTGTAAGCGTCAATGGAGATGGGAAGAAGTGAGCGATGAACTGTTTTTTTACATCTTGACTAAACAAAAGTAAATGCTGTGAAATAGAAGTATGAAGACATCATTTTATGCACGCCAAAGCAACTCAATATAGTGCCAAATGAGTCGATGGTGCCCACATTTAAAAAAAACAGACTCTACGGCAAGAACGGGGACTACTCGAAGACGTACGACGACGTGACTTCGGTGAAAGTAGACGTCAACTGGGCGAAGAAAGAAGGGAGCAAGGACCGATTCGCGCTGCAGATTGATGTAAGCCAGAAAGGTTTTCTGCATCACTATGATGTTTTCTACTGTAGTCAGTCTGTTTTTTTTCGATCATCCTTTGCCTTTTTTTCTGAATTAAACATCGTTATCTGTACTAGCTCGGTCTTGAGGAAGAACACTTGTTTAGGGGGGCGGACAAAACCTAAACGGACAAAAGCTCAAAAGATCACAACTCGCTGGGAATAGGATTTTGCAACTTGGGAGTTGTCACATTGCTACCAGTATACTCTGCACTATAGAACGCTGTTTAGATTATTTCACTAGGCGTTCATGAATTTCACTCCCTATCAACGTATAGGGATTCATGGTCCAAAATTTTGAATTTGAGTGGAAATCTATGGTTAGATAAAAGCCAAATGGCGTAACCCCTATACGTGAACCCCTATACGTTGATAGGGAGTGAAACTCATGAACGCCTAGTGAAAGGATCTATAGAGGGTGGTATAGTGGAGGGCATACTGGTAACAATGTAACATCTCCCAAGTTGCAAAATCGTATTCCCAGCAAGATGTGATCTTTTGAGCTTTTGTCCGTTTAGGTTTTGTCCGCCCCCCCCCCCTTGTTTAGCAGCCCTTGAAGATGCACTAGTTGGAAAGAGAACAATGACGTCGGTTCCCTCGAAGGCGGGTTATTTTACCATTTCAGGTGATCAGCAATGGAGGAGTGCAGGCAACGACCACAAAGGACAATCTGATGACTACAACTTCAGCATCGTCGCTTGGAATGCTCGCTGCGATTATTATGACAACTCTGGCTCTCTGTTGATAAATGGATACCTCCGTAAAATTTTTATTTATTTATCATAGTATTATCAGCCCGTTTTTTGCATAAAGATCTGGTAATTCTGAGGATATTTGCAAGAGGCAAAATGGTAAAATCGCTGTAACTCTAGCCTGATCACTGCAACATCCGCATCTTCGACGGGAATGATTGTTGCGATTAATACTATGCCTCTTTATTGATAAATCCATGCCTCCATAACTGTTGAAAAAGGTTCTGAGGCCTCGAGCGATCCGAAAAAAAAATTGCTGACGGAGATCACACTACGAGCAAAGCCAGCTTTTGTATCACAGTGATACAAAAGGCTTATTTGTGTTCACCTCCACTATGTAATTGCTATAGATAAAAATATTATTCTGCTCCCGAAATGTACTGACAAGATCAAAATACAGGAGAAAACGGGGGGTAGGACATTTGCGCAACGGAAAGCCGTTCGATGAATTGTTGGAGTTAAAACTTGGGAGTAGTTTCATTGTAACTAGTGTGTGATAGTCTACAATTACATATAAAAATCTCAATGCCAGGCGATCATGAATTTCACTCGTCACCAACGACAAGGGGGTTATGGTCCAAAATTGTGAATTTGAGCTGAAATTCATGATTAGATAAACACCAAATGACGAAACCAATATATACACATGTTAATGGGATACATTGGGTACTGGGGTACTTGAATCTCAATTGGTCACGGTACCCTGTGTTTATCTAGCCATGAATTTCAGCTCAAATTCACAATTTTGGACCATGACCCCCTGGTCGTTGGTGACGAGTAAAATTTATGATCGCCTGGCAAGGATATTTTTATATGTAATTGTAGAGTAGCACACACTAGTTACAATGATACAAATCCCAAGTGGCTAGGTTAACTTCCCATCGAACGGCGCTCCGTTGCGCAAATTTCCGTTGCGCAAATGTCCTACCCCCGAAAACGGATACCAAGTGTTTCATAACTAGGAATGCATACCATTTCTCTCCAAACAATGTTTGCCCACAGATGAGTGTTATTCAATTTAGTTGTCCGAATTTGCGACCAATCATCCACCCTCTTTTGTGAAATTATTCAGATTAAAAAGATTGCATATTGATGGGAAAAGAAGAAAACTGATGTTTTTCAGCCCTGCATTAGGCTGTAGTTCCTCATTTCTGGATTTTACCGATTCTTTGAGGCACACTCATCTAGATTGCAAAAAATGGGTCCACGTATGGATTGTAAGTTGGTTTTTGGTTTATCTTCTGCCCATTCTCTTTCGCCGATAAACCGGGTAAACGAGCGTGAACAATGAAGATATCATTACTCAATTCTCTTCACCTTGTCATACTCTTAAGTGGACATTTCCTCTTTTACTTTATAAACACTGTCGAAATCCCCTGTTCAGCCAACAATACCCTATGGCAGGGGAGGATAGGTAGATGGATAGGCACGCTACAGCAATTGAACCCAGTGGCAATGCTGATTTTTAGTCTATTGCTCTAATCTCTCAAGACTGGAAGCTTAGACATATGTGTTTTAGTCAATCATGCCTTCCTTTCGTTCTAGTTAAATTTATCGACATTATCTCCATGTCGTTAATACGTTTGAATCTTTGAGATTATTTTTCAGGCATGACCATAGTGTGCACCGAAAACGAAACATCCGATTCTACTGATCCTCGAAAGATACAAAAATATCAAAAACTACTGCAACTTGTGAGTACTTTAATGTCTTTGTTATTGTCTTATCGTTACAAATAATGACACATGTGTTTTGTATGCCTGGAAAAGTTATTATTTGTTAATTACTGATTGATCGAATCTTTTAAGAGACCCTCCACGAGAGAACGTAACAAGTCCTCGGATGACCAAAAATTCGATAATTTCCATACTTTTTTTCTGAAGTGGGGGTCCCGAGTGCTGATCGCCGGCAGCAATGACTAAGGTCTGGTCGATTTTGAAAAAGTTTCCGGCACCCCTCACTTTTGGGGTCGAAAAATTGACTTTCTCAAAATTATGTGCAATATAGTTTTTCTGGTGTATTTTCACGCGTAGAAACCGAATTTTCATATCCGAACGCGAGAAAATGAGAATCAAAAATGTTATGGCCGAAAAACCGAAAATTTCGTTCTTAAAAGGTACATAAGATTTTAGTCGATATTGCCAAGTTCAGACTCGAAAATCTCAAAAGACCCCCATTTTAAAAATTCTGGAAAAATTACAGTAGTGTTGTTATCACTTGAAATTTCCAAAAATATCAATCACCCAATACAGGGTGCGAGAAAAGTATTGTGACACAATTCAATTAAGCCCCACTTGGTGCGCAGTGTTTTAATTTATCCCAATTTTTTGCAACATGTACCTTAGCTATGTAGCTATTTAGCGCTCATGTATCAAACAAATATTTCTTTTAGATAACGAGATTTAATTTATTAAAAATTTAGTGAAGAAAAACGATCATGTTTCTCTCACTGCATGAGTCGTATTCTTTAATGCCGCATTACAACAATGTAATAGGTGGCGAATTCCATTATTTTTTCTTAAGAAGGGCACTTGTGCCCGAGTCTAAATATGTGTCCATTTAATTTGGAGATTTGGTTATACAGCTTTAAAATATTTAAAAGTAAGCTGTGACGAACGGCCCTCGAAAAAATTTTCTCGAATACAGATGTCGCGTCCATCAAATAAGAATGATAGAAAAAAAAGAATGATAAACGTATGTATAATGGTACACGTCCATTCAGTAGTGCAAATATGCTTTCAGTTTAAATTGGGAAAGCGAATCTGCTTCTGTACCTTTTTCGAATCTGTCCCAAGTGTCGTTTTCAGCCATATTTTATCATGTATGGTTCAGTAGTTTAAACCATGTTTTCATTCAGTTTGACGCTACTAAAATTCATAATTCGGTCCTTGCATATAACATACAAGTTTATATCTCAATATATGGATGCTGAGAAAGAAATTCGAAAATGTGATTTTTCAAAAAGATAATTCCGTATCAAAGTGTGATGCAGTTATTTTCATATTTCTCCGTTTCCTGATATCGTATTTCCGCCTAAACAAGTATACTTTAAAGAGGAATGGTTGCTCTCCATACTCAAGTTGAGAAAGTGGGGGAATTATTATCCGAAGATTTTTTATTATTAATTAAAGAGAAAAATGAGCTGCGGGCCAAGGGCCCATTTTTTCGAACTTGAAAATCGAAAAGCTCTGAAAGACAAAATCGATAGATGGGGAACTGTGATAAAATTGTTGGAGGTACTGTTCGCAGGCATACAATGGCGAAAGCAGAAATCTATGCTATCATTACTTCGCGAGATATTACATAAAAGACTTGTCACCATACTTTTCTCGCACCCTGTATAACATTTTTATAAATTGAGTTATGACACGTTATGTACCTTTTAAGAACGAAATTTTCGGTTTTTCGACCATAACATTTTTGATTCTCATTTTCTCGCGTTCGGATATGAAAATTCGGTTTCTACGCGTGAAAATACACCAGAAAAACTATATTGCACATAATTTTGATTTTGAGAAAGTCAATTTTTCGACCCCAAAAGTGAGGGGTGCCAGAAACTTTTTCAAAATCGACCAGACCTTAGTCATTGCTACCGGCGATCAGCACTCGGGGCCCCCACTTCAGAAAAAAAGTATGGAAATTATCGAATTTTTGGTCATCCGAGGACTTGTTACGTTCTCTCGTGGAGGGTCTCTTAAAAGATTCGATCAATCAGTAATTAACAAATAACAACTTTTCCAGGCATACAAAACACATGTGTCATTATTTGTAACGATAAGACAATAACAAAGACATTAAAGTACTCACAAGTTGCAGTAGTTTTTGATATTTTTGTATCTTTCGAGGATCAGTAGAATCGGATGTTTCGATTTCGGTGCACACTATGGTCATGCCGGAAAAATAATCTCAAAAATTCAAACGTATTAACGACATGGAGATAATGTCGATAAATTTAACTAGAACGAAAGGAAGGCATGATTGACTAAAACACATATGTCTAAGCTTCCAGTCTTGAGAGATTAGAGCAATAGACAAAAAATCAGCATTGCCACTGGGTTCAATCGCTGTAGCGTGCCTATCCATCTACCTATCGTCCCCTGCCATAGGGTATTGTTGGCTGAACAGGGGATTTCCACAGTGTTTATAAAGTAAAAGAGGAAATGTCCACTTAAGAGCACGACAAGGTGAAGAGAATTGAGTAATGATATCTTCATTGTTCACGCTCGTTTACCCGGTTTATCGGCGAAAGAGAATGGGCAGAAGATAAACCAAAAACCAACTTACAATCCATACGTGGACCCATTTTTTGCAATCTAGATGAGTGTGCCTCAAAGAATCGGTAAAATCCAGAAATGAGGAACTACAGCCTAATGCAGGGCTGAAAAACATCAGTTTTCTTCTTTTCCCATCAATATGCAATCTTTTTAATCTGAATAATTTCACAAAAGAGGGTGGATGATTGGTCGCAAATTCGGACAACTAAATTGAATAACACTCATCTGTGGGCAAACATTGTTTGGAGAGAAATGGTATGCATTCCTAGTTATGAAACACTTGGTATCCGTTTTCGGGGGTAGGACATTTGCGCAACGGACATTTGCGCAACGGAGCGCCGTTCGATGGGAAGTTAACCTAGCCACTTGGGATTTGTATCATTGTAACTAGTGTGTGCTACTCTACAATTACATATAAAAATATCCTTGCCAGGCGATCATAAATTTTACTCGTCACCAACGACCAGGGGGTCATGGTCCAAAATTGTGAATTTGAGCTGAAATGCATGGCTAGATAAACACAGGGTACCGTGACCAATTGAGATTCAAGTGCCCCAGTACCCAATGTATCCCATTAACATGTGTATATATTGGTTTCGTCATTTGGTGTTTATCTAATCATGAATTTCAGCTCAAATTCACAATTTTGGACCATAACCCCCTTGTCGTTGGTGACGAGTGAAATTCATGATCGCCTGGCATTGAGATTTTTATGTGTAATTGTAGACTATCACACACTAGTTACAATGAAACTACTCCCAAGTTTTAACTCCAACAATTCATCGAACGGCGCTCCGTTGCGCAAATGTCCGTTGCGCAAATGTCCTACCCCCCGTTTTCTCCTGTATTTTGATCTTGTCAGTACATTTCGGGAGCAGAATAATATTTTTATCTATAGCAATTACATAGTGGAGGTGAACACAAATAAGCCTTTTGTATCACTGTGATACAAAAGCTGGCTTTGCTCGTAGTGTGATCTCCGTCAGCAATTTTTTTTTCGGATCGCTCGAGGCCTCAGAACCTTTTTCAACAGTTATGGAGGCATGGATTTATCAATAAAGTATTAATCGCAACAATCATTCCCGTCGAAGATGCGGATGTTGCAGTGATCAGGCTAGAGTTACAGCGATTTTACCATTTTGCCTCTTGCAAATATCCTCAGAATTACCAGATCTTTATGCAAAAAACGGGCTGATAATACTATGATAAATAAATAACAATTTTACGGAGGTATGCATTTATCAACAGAGAGCCAGAGTTGTCATAATAATCGCAGCGAGCATTCCAAGCTACGATGCTGAAGTTGTAGTCATCAGATTGTCCTTTGTGGTCGTTGCCTGCACTCCTCCATTGCTGATCACCTGAAATGGTAAAATAACCCGCCTTCGAGGGAACCGACGTCATTGTTCTCTTTCCAACTATCTTCAAGGGCTGCTAAACAAGGGGGGGGGGCGGACAAAACCTAAACGGACAAAAGCTCAAAAGATCACATCTTGCTGGGAATACGATTTTGCAACTTGGGAGATGTTACATTGTTACCAGTATACCCTCCACTATACCACCCTCTATAGATCCTTTCACTAGGCGTTCATGAGTTTCACTCCCTATCAACGTTCATGGCCCAAAATTCTGGATTTGAGTGGAAATTCATGGTTAGATAAACACCAAATATCGTAACCAATCGATATTCCAGTGCCCCAGTAACTACTTTATCCCAGCAAAAGATGTATCGATTAGTTACGCCATTTGGCTTTTATCTAACCATAGATTTCCACTCAAATTCAAAATTTTGGACCATGAATCCCTATACGTTGATAGGGAGTGAAATTCATGAACGCCTAGTGAAATAATCTAAACAGCGTTCTATAGTGCAGAGTATACTGGTAGCAATGTGACAACTCCCAAGTTGCAAAATCATATTCCCAGCGAGTTGTGATCTTTTGAGCTTTTGTCCGTTTAGGTTTTGTCCGCCCCCCCCCTAAACAAGTGTTCTTCCTCAAGACCGAGCTAGTACAGATAACGATGTTTAATTCAGAAAAAAAGGCAAAGGATGATCGAAAAAAAACAGACTGACAACAGTAGAAAACATCATAGTGATGCAGAAAACCTTTCTGGCTTACATCAATCAGAAGCGCGAATCGGTCCTTGCTCCCTTCTTTCTTCGCCCAGTTGACGTCTACTTTCACCGAAGTCACGTCGTCGTACGTCTTCGAGTAGTCCCAGTTTTCTGCACTTCGCTCGAAAAGTCAGGAATTATAATGAGTTTCACTCTAGCTCACTTTGAATTATTGCATATCACAGGTATCATGAGTCAGTGAAGGAAGCCGTGAACAATTTTTTTCAAACCCATTCAAAATCGACCGTACTATGGTGGGATGATGTACTAGTAAGAAGATTTCGAACGAGTAGGGTCATTTGCCCCAGAGCTGGCTTTTAGGAAATTTCCGGTTTTACAGCCGAATGCACTGTATTTCAGCTCCCATATGAGCTACAGAGATTGCGTTGAGCTCAAAATGTGCGGAAAATTATTTTCTGAAACTTTTATGTTGGAAGGAAAGCTACATCAATCAGAAGCGCGAATCGGTCCTTGCTCCCTTCTTTCTTCGCCCAGTTGACGTCTACTTTCACCGAAGTCACGTCGTCGTACGTCTTCGAGTAGTCCCCGACTAAAATTTCAATTTTGTGATTTTGGCAGCTTATCATGTCTGTATACTTGATTGATCAGGAATGAAATAGTGTGCGATAATTAGAGTACACATTCACTAATAAAATAGAAAGCCCATATGAGTATAGGACAATAGCGAAGGAAGAGGTAACCCGAAAACGCAACATGAAAATTTGTAAAGAAACTTTTGCATCAACCTGATAACTTTTTGGCAACATTGTAACAACAAATCCCGCGTGGACGCAACGCTTTGAAATGGCTTGCGTTAGAATGGCTAAACTAGCGTTGCACGTGGGGGTTGTGTGTATTACAATTCGACGCGACTGGTGAGAGCTGTTTAAAACGTTGCAAAAGACTCGTGAGGTGTCGGGCTATCCGAAAAGTAGGGATGGGGCTTCACCCCATTCCTACTTTTTTCGGATCGCCCTCGGCCTCACGAGCCTTTCACAGCGCTTACGCTGCGGTGAATGAGATCAGATTAGGATGGTGTGGTGGGTGGTGGAACGTTAAATCACAAATTATAGTCATGCATAATATATTTGTTTGCGCAATATATATTGTATGAATGAAATATAAGTTGAGCAGAAACATATTAATGTTGTATTCATTTGCAATTTAAAAAGTTTACAAACTACACCAATTCGTACAAAGACACTCGAAAAACAATTGATTACATACAGGTAGCATAAGTGGACGACTACTTGTTTCTGAGGAATGTGAAAAGGTTTTTTTTCTGAAAATGTCCACAACAAATGAGAATCGAAGCAAGGCATTGTTAGCAGTCTAGTCTTGACATGTCAAGCATGGGGGGTGACAACTGCACAACCGACATTTGCACAACAATTCACCATTAATTTGCGAATGGGCGTAGCGACGTGGGAGTTGCGGCATTGTAACCAGTATATGCTGCCCTACATTTGCATATACAAACCTTGTTACCAGGCGGACTTGAGTTTCACTCAATATCTATGTATAGGGGTTCATGGTCCAAAAGTGAGAATTTGAGTGGAAAATCATGGTTAGATAAATCCCAAATACAGTGACAAATCGATACCCGTGTTACTGGGTTAGAGTAGATAAGGAGGCTCGTGAATAACGATTAGTCACGGTATTTGGGGTTTTCTAACCATGATTTTTCTCTCAAATTCTCACTTTTGGACCATGAACCCCTATACATAGATATGGAGTGAAACTCAAGTCCGCCTGGTAACAAGATTTGTATATGCAAATGTAGGGCAGAACATACTGGTTACAATGAAGCAACTCCCAAGCCGCTACGTCTATTCGCAAATTAATGGTGAATTGTTGTGCAAATGTCGGTTGTGCAGTTGTCAACCCCCCGTCAAGCATTGGCAACGTCGGAACGATTTTTTCACATGCGGAGGTTCATAATCAGCCCGATGGCGGCGTCCAGAATCATTCAGAGTCCGATTTGGAGATCCCATAGGGGGGGCTGGTGATGAAATGGATGGACGAGCAGCTCGAGAACGATGTACTATTGCAGATGGAGAGGACACATCGGTTTTTCTTCGGTCGGCTTTAGTCGTAGTAGAAGATCCCATATTTCCGGAAGTCTTGGATTCGTCTGAAGGGTATAAATAAGTTAATTCAAGGAATGAAAGTATCTTAAATCATAATTACAAATGTATGATGTAAATTTGATTCGATAACGCTTACATTTATCGAAATTTGCATTTCGAAGGTGAGAATGACGTCTATCCGAGGCAACGAGTGAAGATTCCTCAGTATCAGAAATATTGGAGTGGAGTGGTATAGCGGAGAGGAGAGAGGAGGTGAGAGAAAGGGAGAGCCGAGGTTGTCCAGGGAGAGAGATAGCTCAGATAGCTCAGCTTCCATCAATTCCTCCTTGTTAGGACGCATCGAAGATGTATATTTAGTGATCTCGCCTGAATTTCATGAATAATAAGTATTCGGCAATGGTTGACAACTTTTTGAACACCTTTCACTAAGTATGTTATGCAAGCTAACAGTAGTGACGTTCAAAACAAATATTACTTTTGAACCAATCGACTAACCTGCACTGGAATTTCATTCGCGTGAGAATGTAAAGGTTCGCGTCTCGATCTTTGTGCAATCCTCTCGATCGGGCAGAAATCGAACGAGTCTCATTTGATCGGGAGATTGGCGAACCGAGACGAGGAGATCTTGAGGAAACGTAGCTTGCCTTATCTGCAATTTGCATCAGAATATTGCGATACTTGACTTTTGAATCATTGTTGCCAACAATACGTTAATGGATTTGCTGCATACTATATCTAATTAGATGATGAAATCAAACCTTAGTGTTATGAATCTTTATTGTACTCCACGACATGGACTCCCAATCGAAAGCCCAGATAGTGCCGTCACTGAAGCAGATCGAATAGTCTTCACGCCAACGCCAGAAGTTTGTCATCCTGGAAAGTAACCGTGAAACTAATCAATGTACATGTATCATCAACCTAGAGTACTAAAATTTCGGGGGGGGGGTGACAATTGCTAAAACGACAACTGCTCAACTCGTCGCCGTTCGCTTGCAATTTGGCGCAACGACTTGGGAGTTGTTTCATTGTAACCAATATGCGCTCCCATACATTTGCATATACAAGTCTTGTTACCAGGCGAACTTGAGTTTTACACTTCACCAGGGGGTCATGGTCCAAAATTGAGAATTATTTTTAGCAAAAAATCATTGTTAGATAAAGACCAAATGCCATAACCAATAAATATTCTAGAACCCCAGTAACTACTTTAACCAAGTAACATATGTATCGATTGGTTATGGCATTTGGTGCTGATCTAACAATGATTTCCCACTCAAAATCACAATTTTGGACCATGAACCCCTGGTCGTTGGTGAAGTGTAAAACTCATTCGCCTGGTAACAAGACTTGTATATGCAAATGTATGTGAGCACATAATGGTTACAATGAAACAACTCCCAAGTCGTTGCTCCAAATTGCAAGCGAACGGCGACGAGTTGAGCAATTGTCGTTTTAGCAATTGTCACCCCCCCCCCCCCCCAAAATTTCACCCTCTACTATGATTGTTTGAATTAATTACCATTTCGGTTTAAGGAATAAAAAAAAATATTTAAAAAATATTGTCGTTTAAAACTGTACAATTTTTTTTTTTTAAATTGTTCTAACAGGACGAACCATTTCGGTTTTGGGAATGGCATGGGTTAGATCAACACCAAATGCCATAACCAATCGATACATATGTTACTTGGTTAAAGTAGTTACTGGGGTTCTAGAATATTTATTGGTTATGGCATTTGGTCTTTATCTAACAATGATTTTTTGCTTAAAAAATTCTCAATTTTGGACCATGACCCCGTTGGTGAAGTGTAAAACTCAAGTTCGCCTGGTAACAAGACTTGTATATGCAAATGTATGGGAGCGCATATTGGTTACAATGAAACAACTCCCAAGTCGTTGCGCCAAATTGCAAGCGAACGGCGACGAGTTGAGCAGTTGTCGTTTTAGCAATTGTCACCCCCCCCCCCCCCCCCGAAATTTTAGTACTCTAGGTTGATGATACATGTACATTGATTAGTTTCACGGTTACTTTCCAGGATGACAAACTTCTGGCGTTGGCGTGAAGACTATTCGATCTGCTTCAGTGACGGCACTATCTGGGCTTTCGATTGGGAGTCCATGTCGTGGAGTACAATAAAGATTCATAACACTGAGGTTTGATTTCATCATCTAATTAGATATAGTATGCAGCAAATCCATTAACGTATTGTTGGCAACAATGATTCAAAAGTCAAGTATCGCAATATTCTGATGCAAATTGCAGATAAGGCAAGCTACGTTTCCTCAAGATCTCCTCGTCTCGGTTCGCCAATCTCCCGATCAAATGAGACTCGTTCGATTTCTGCCCGATCGAGAGGATTGCACAAAGATCGAGACGCGAACCTTTACATTCTCACGCGAATGAAATTCCAGTGCAGGTTAGTCGATTGGTTAGAAAGTATTATTTTGCTTTGAACGTCACTACTGTTAGCTTTCATAACATACTTAGTGAAAGGTTTTCAAAAAGTTGTCAACCATTGGTGAATACTTCTTATTCATGAAATTCAGGCGAGATCACTAAATATACATCTTCGATGCGTCCTAACAAGGAGGAATTGATGGAATCTGAGCTATCTGAGCTATCGCTCTTCCTGGGCAACCTCGGCTCTCCCTTTCTCTCACCTCCTCTCTCCTCTCCGCAATACCATTCCACTCCAATATGTTCTGATACTGAGGAATCTTCGTTCAGTGCATCGGATATACGTCTTTCTCACCTTCGAAAGACAAATTTATATAAACGTAAGAGTTTATAACATATAATTATTGTGAAGCTCTTCGAATGATTGCCCTTATCTTAAATTATTTACGTCCTTCAGGCGCTTCAAAGATTTCTGGAACATCTACATCTTCTGCCACGACGAAAATGGTTCAAAATCAACCGGAGAATGCCTCTTCCTCGACAATTGATCATCGACCTCGACCCTCTCGTCCCTCCATTTCATCCTCAGCCTCCCCTAAGGCATCTCCCAATCGTTCGCTAATTAACACAGAACGTTACCATCGTCGAGTTGATTGCACGAAAGAGAGAGAAAATAGGGAATCGTTCCGTCGATGTGCGTGTCTGACTTGTCATGACTAGACTGTCAACAATGACTTCTTAATTTATAACGTAGAATACATATTAATATATTATTAAAGCAAATAATTGTTTACCATGTATTACATCACCTGAGAAATAAATAATCGGACACGTGGTAAACATATCGAATAACGTATGTTTTATGAATATAATTATTTTCGCAACTCTTTCTACCAACTGGTGTTAACTTGCTCATTGCGAATGAATACATATTAATATGTTCCTTTGCTGCTGATATTTTAATATAGTTTGCGAAATTATCATTTCACGTTATCTCCTTTAATATAATATACATCGCGCAAGATTATTATTCATCGCAATAATAAGTGATTTAACGCTGTACAAGTGCATTTGGCCATTCCAACGCATGTCATTCTAAAGCGTCGCGGTCACGCGGGCTTGGTGTTACAAGCTGACATTCTACAAGTTCAAATGTCCAATCTTCTTTATAAATTGTATGACTTTCCTTTAATAATATTAAGCTTAATTGTTGTTTTTGTAGTTTTGAAAACACTGTATCAAATGAACGAAGATGCACTTGATCTGGCCCTTGAACTCACTAAATCACCGGTAAACCCCCTTTCAAACATGAATATTTATATGTTTTCTTTAAATAACTGTGTATTACGCAGGATTAAGTTTTCAATACTTTGCAAAATTCGAGCACTTTCATAAACCAAATGCAAATTGAGGATCTGAGTAAAGAGGTTAGCTATCTTAAAATTGTCTTGGAAACAAGGGTGGTTAAATTTCAGTTTTAAATAAATATATGTTCTAGGTATTGGTTACTCTAATAGCAGAATCTTTGGAAGCTATTTGCATGTATGACAGTCTGAAACCGTTGCGACTCAATATCGTACGTTCTTATTTGTCTTGCAAGTTGGCTGTCTTTGAATTTACCACTAAATTGCACTAGATATGTTTTGCATATATTCTAAATGCATATTCTACAACTTATTTTCTAGCATGTGCATGCCGTAATCGAAAGTATACTATTTGTTTCCATGATGGAACAGAACCAACCGAATCATTTCACGTCACTTCAAGTGCAAATGGGGTTCTGATATTATCGTCAAATTGCAACAAACTGTGCTGCAAATATTATGTTTCCCAACAGTTTTAGTGCAAATATTATATGTTTCGCAACAGTTTTCATGTAGTGGTAGATAGTGGACGAGTGGCTTGTTCAGATAACCACCTTACATCGTTTGTTGGTTGAGATAGGAACTCGACTTGTGGGTCGATTTTGATACTATGATTTCCACTCTAAATATCGGAATATGAAATCAGATCGAAGGAGTGACGCCATATCTTCAAAGCAGAACAGCAAATTGGTCAATATAACTCTGCATTATTGCTGAGAGATTTAGAAATGACCAGATTTCGACAAAATATCAGGTTGTGAAAAAAGTAACGCTCGATTTTTAAATTTTATTTTCTGATCTACCCTGCCTTTTGTTGCCGCCTGATTATCATATTGTTATATATGTACGTTGAGTGCTTGGATACTCTTTCCATCGCGCATTTGTTCAAGCCCGTGCAATTGGTATTGAGGACACAAGATGGTAACAAAGGTGCATCACCAAAGAGTTGAACTGATTACGTTTGGTCCTAGCAATCCACGGAGAGTTGTGATAGGGCACATATTATGTCAGATGCGCAAACGTACGGATATCACAATACAATATGTGAACCTGGTTTGAAAGTGATCCGTGATCGGGCTATCGGCTTCTATTACAAGCACATAATAACTAATTAGCCTAATTCTTCGTGTTATTGTTACTCATTCTTTAAAGTTGTTGTGACCGAGCCGATTCGGCACTTCTGCAGAAGACCGGACCAGGTCAAGGTTGTGTGTTTCGTACCCCTTAGACGTTACTCATCAAAGGGTGGAATCCATTCTAAGATGGGATGTGCACACCTATTTAACCCTAACCTTAACTATAATACAACCGCCAAATTATATGGAAAACACTATGAATTAACACTTTTCTCTTGGTCCGGTCTTCTGCAGAAGTGCCGCCGATTCGACAATTTAACATATTTTGTATTGAATTTTAACATCTGTTGACAGTGAGTGTTTATCTTTTCATTTAAGCGCGCTAGAGCACCTAGAAGTTGACTAGAAACGGACTAAGAGTCCCTCGAGAGCGCGCGTTCTAACCGTCTGACGCTCTCGCCTCCTGACCTCCCCCCTCTATTTAGCGCTCTCCCGGGCGTCTACACCGTCCATTTTACCAACTTCTAGGCGCTCTAGCGCGCTTCAATGAAAAGATACACTCACTTTCAACAGATGAAATGTTCAGCTCATCGTGCTCTACATTTCTAGCATAATGCCTGGTATATGTGTCTATTTTGACGTATGATTCATGTTTGCTCCTTTTGTTAGGAGCAGACATTGAGGACACAAAAACCTAACGGGCGGCATTTTTAAAATTCTGCAAAAATATCGTAGACTAGGTACATGTTGAAGTTTTCAAAATGGAAATATGGCTTAAGACGGTTCATAAATTAATTAGTATCTCTGGTTTTGTCACGTTCTGAGCAGTTTTTGGACCTATCATTTTTAAATCGCATTTTCTCGAGTTCTAATATAGACATTCGTTATCTGCGAGTGAAAATATGCCAGCAAAACTATAAAAAATAATAATTCTGAGATATCGATTTTTTTACCACAAAATCGATCGGTTACGGTAACTTTTTCAAAGTCGATATCTGGCCATTCGCATGTACCCTGGCAATCAGCATTTGGGAGTACCACTTCAGGAAAAAAGTTTGAGATTTATTTGAATTTTGACCATCCGAGACCTTTTCCGATTTCTGGTCTCTTAATGTATTTTTTGGAGCCTTTATTCGTTAAGAGGAGCTAGGTCATGGTGATACGATAGGGTCCAAAGTTGAACTTTGCCTTCAGTCCTCCTTTAACGAAAGAATAATTAATGTACGATTCATTTAATATCTATATTTTTGGCATTGTCACAAGTTGTTTCCTAATTATTGGTTATATCACAATCTTCTCATGAATAAACAAGCCTCCGGTATTGCCTGCTGACAAGCAAAGTAGTTATTTGACCAAATCTACATGGAAAAGCAGAAAAAATATGTGTTTCAGTTCTAAAATGCTTCCTCAAACTTCAGAAATGTAATTTCCCAGTAGCTGCAAATAGATTCAGAAAGCAATCACCGCGAGCTGATTACGTTGGCTTTAGTACAGGAAAGAAGCCAAGGAAGATTAAATGAGAAGCCACGGGAAATTGAATGAGAATTCGTTAAACACTCGGAGCTCGAAATTCTCACTGCTTTTCATCGTCTTCGCCGAACTTACATTTCCACTGGCTTGTTTTCTGAATCTACATCGAGTTTAGATAGAGTGTGACCAAGTGGAAGGGATAAATGTCTGCGTATTTCCTTTTCGAATTAATCAGTGTATAACACGAGTCTTCTGAGAGATTGCATGAGCCCCCGGCACCAGGAGCCCCGACATTTAGCAGTGTCCACGAGATTATTATGCCAGAGTATATTGGATACGAGAAAACTTTTGGCGTTGGCCGTTTTTTCTGGAACCGGCTTATAGGCATTTACCGGTTCCGCTCCCGGCTCTACCATATATCAGCTCCCCGATGAGCTAGAGTGGTGGCTTTGGCTCAAAATGTTCGTAAAACTATTTTGAACAACTTTCCTGTTGACAACAACATCTTGCGACAACAATATTACATCGAAAAAATTGATAAAGTGATTGCAAAATGAGAAAATAAATTCTAGCGGCTCGGGGACCCCCCCATTTCGTGTAAACCGAGATCAGTTTCACAATCTACGTGCATTACTCTATTAGGAAAAACATTGAGCCGAGCCAATTGTGCCTGGGAATTTGCCCAAAAAAGGCGAAAATCATCGAAAAGTCGATCATTTCAAATATTCGTAATTGTTATTCGTCACGATACAACGTTCATTTGTCGCTTTTTTACTGTTTTATTATAACTACTTATATAAACCATCAAATTAAGTTGGAAAAAAAACGGAGATGTTCATATTTTTGAAAAATCATATTTTTCACATCACAATTTCTCGAATTTGAACGATGTAAACTCAATATTTAGAGATCACTTGACTCCTGATCTATAGCCATTTTGTAGCATGAACGACGTGAATGAAAATTGGTGGACCACGTCCCCTCCAATGTATCGGAGCTCTAGTTTTTTGACAGCCAAAAAGGCTCAGAAGACCGTGTCGGTAATATTTAAATTGATTTTTGAAGTTAGTTTTGATAATTCGGATTGGATATGGATGTAAATAATGTTTTCCTGATATAATTTTTCTAATCCATCTGGAAGAGTGACCGTTTGAACAATTTTTTTTAAATCAAAAAATTCCAAATCGCCAAAATTTCAGAAATTTAGAAACGTTAATAGGTGTTTATTTTTATGTACAGTTTATGCAACATATTACGAAAACATTATTTGCAATCATATCCAATCAGAATTCTCAAAACTAACTTCAAAAATCAATTTAAATATTACCGACACGGTCTTCTGAGCCTTTTTGGCTGTCAAAAAACTAGAGCCCCGATACATTGGACGGGACGTGGTCCACCAATTTTCATTCACGTCGAGGCATGCTACAAAATGGCTACAGATTAGGAGTCAAGTGATCTCTAAAAATTAAGTTTACATCGTTCAAATTCGCGAAATTGTGATGTGAAAAATATGATTTTTCAAAAATATGAACATCTCCGGTTTTTTCAACTGAATTTGATGGTTTATATAAGTAGTTATAATAAAACAGTAAAAAAGCGACAAATGAACGTTGTATCGTGAAGAATAACAATTACGAATATTTGAAATGATCGACTTTTCGATGATTTTCGCCTTTTTGGGCAAATTCCCAGGCACAATTGGCTCGGCTCAATGTTTTTCCTAATAGAGTAATGCACGTAGATTGTGAAACTGATCTCGGTTTACACGAAATGGGTGGGTCCCCGAGCCGCTAGAATTTATTTTCTCATGTTGCAATCACTTTATCAATTTTTTCGATGTGATATTGTTGTCGCAAGGTCATGTTGTCAACAGGAAAGTTGTTCAAAATAATTTTACGAACATTTTGAGTCCAAAGCCACCACTCTAGCTCATCTGGGAGCTGATATATCGTAGAGCCGGGAGCGGAACCGGAAAATGCCTAAAAGCCGGTTCCAGAAAAAACGGCCAACGCCAAAAGTTTTCTCGTATCCAATATACTCTGGCATAATTATCTCGTGGACACTGCTAAAAGTCGTGGCTAATGGTGCCGCAGGGGTTCCGTTTTCATGCAATCTCTCAGAAGAGTCGTGATAATCCATAGGGAATTGAACGAAATTATTCATTATATTTATAACTGCTTTTAAAATGGAGTTCATAGACCAGTTCAAAAATGATGAAATCTCTCCCATGGACCCTAGTGATTGGCATTGTTGCACCCTTGCTTTCCTTTCTTCCATTACTTTCACTTTCTCAGGCCAATAGGAGCACAATAATCCATTATCTTAATCGAGCGTTTGAACTTTGCAATGACATTCAGGTAGGCGCTTGTTTAGGAGTTGGTTTGTGAATATCCACACTCTGATAATAATCGATTAATTCAAACAGCCCCGCGACTACTGACTTTCATATTTCCCAACGCATGTCGATTTATTAAAATTATTTTGCCCCATGTGTTGGCTTTTTATTTAGTTTTAAGCTGTTGCGGATATCTTCATCTAATTATTGTAGCACTCACAATGAGTTCAGTCTCCTTTACTGCCTACGAAAAACCAGACGAGCTGAAACCTGATGACGAGAAGGTGTTTATTTTTATCGCATTATTTACACCTTTTTTTACACTTAGTACCGACGAATTCAATTATCTATGATGTTTTTGTAATTTCAGTACGCACCAGCGCTCAGCGCGGCTATCTATGCATTCCAAGAGGCGGATGCGATGTTCGATGACGCAGATTTCATTGCGAGGAAGGGATGGAAGAAGGTCAGACTTAAAACAAATGAAGCCTTTCTTTGGTCTGGACCTTCCGATCATCGGAAAAAGTCTGAAGAATACAAAAAGGGTATTTTCATCGGTGATAAGATGTAAGATCTATCAGATATTATCACAGGAAGCCGAGATGTCAACTGGTGATGTTGTTTACAGCAAGACCACACCGAACGGAAAGATGGTCACTGTTTCGGTCAGTTGTATAACCAGAAAATTGTGAATTCGATATAAATTTCTTCTGAATAATGTTGATACAAAACACGTTTTGAATCATTTGATACAAAACATTTTTTTGATTCATTTGATACAAACATATTTTCAGACTGTGTTGGAATGCCATATCGATTCAGTAGCCCGGCATACTTGGGAGGTGAGGATGCACACTCTCAGGATAATCCGGAATCGAAGAAAATCTACTATGTTCTTTCATTAGTAGATTTTCTTCGATTCCGGCACAACATCTCAATCAATATTTCATTTGGTAAAATATGTCTGTAATAACTCCAGGATGTGGAACGGGTGCCGTTGTGGGATCCGAACATGGACTTTTCAAGAATCATCACCAAGCTTACGGAAACCGCTGATATAGTTACGGTGTGTTTTGAAGCACTTTGTAAAGAAGTACAATATAACAAATCTTATCATTTATATTGAGTACCTACGATTTACCCCCTTACAACAATACAGTCATCTACCTAAATTTTGTTCGGAATCGTTTTTGAAATTCGTAAACAATATAGTGTATGGATTCCTCACCCATGATTGTCTTATTCAGTATGGCGGTGGTGCTAATATGCTTGTGTCGGCACGAGATTTAGTCACTGCGAGGATCTATCGGAAAACCGCCCTCGGTCAGTGATATGCAATATTCAAAATTAGTAAAATGTGTGTTAGTGGAATGTCACGCATATTTTCGGACAAAACCAAAAAAACAACAACAAAAATAAAACTATCAGGCTATCGCATGGCCTTTCGATCTGTGAACCTGGATGAGGTTCCGGAAACAAAGGATAGAGTTCGGTGAGTATTTACGAGCGCTTGATGAACTAGTGCAGCACTAGAGATCTATGAAATATTGATTGCGAAATCCGATGAGAGAGGGAGGCGTTGCATTGATGCAATGCGACGTCGACTAGTCAACTCTAGTATGGAGTCACGTTCAGCAGAGGGTTACCATGTTGTTCAGAGCTCATCTTTACTTGGGTGCCCTCCAACTTCGTCCACACCCTGAACATCCCGACACGAAGACTATCTATGATGTGATCACACTGTTCGATCTGAAGGGAATGATTCCAAAGATGATCATCAACTCGGTATGATGTGTTTGAGATACGGGAGATGATACAAAAATATAAACTATTCTTGATACAAATAATAATTGATTCAAAAAGTGCATTATTGTCGATCCAAAATGGGATTCATAAGATAAGTGATACAAAAATATAAATTTGAGATCGCCGGGAAGATCATGGTGATGGACACAGAAATGAAAGTGAAGCACTTCAAAGAGCTGGCTGAGTATGAGAAGAAGAAGAAGGAAGAAGTTGATAACGCGAAGAATTAGGGGAATAACTAAGTGGTTTCAGAAATATTACAGTATTTTTAAAATAATTATCGCACAAAAAATAGTTTAGTTGTTCCAAGCACTTTCACGAGGAACTACAATTATGTAACACTTTTCTTTGTATATTCAGAGATTATAAAACTTTATTACACCAATTTGATTAACACAATAGATGTACAATTGCGATAACACAGTTTCCCTCATGAGCACCCTAGCATTTTCATAGTCTAAAATTGTACATGTTTTTAATCGTTGATTACTTCTACACTCTGTTAAATTTAGTATGTTTTATCTTTACTTTTGATTGTCGGAAGGCATTGCGTTATGATCCATCCCATGTAAGAGCCATATCTCACAGCCCTGTGTGAGGACGAAGAATGTACACTAGAATTCGAGACGTGAAACCACGGTCTCTTCATTCTACACACTCTCTCGCCTTTGGACCGGTTGAGACGGTGACCCGAATTACGAACTCTAATGTACACATCACGCGCAGTCATGTAATTGTTTATGGTTTCCAGTACAATTGTCAGACAGAACGTAATTTTTTCATGTTTTGAGATAGTTATGAATTAGCGATAGTGCATCATCAGTTTCATATTTTGTCTGTTTTCGATGTCTTGCTAGATGGCATTTCGACATCGACTTGACCCGACATCGGCTTGAAACTGCAAATTCAAAATGCATGTTGTAACTTAATTTAATTTTCAAAAATATTTAAAGAAGTTCTTACCCCCCTGGAATCGGAGTATTGACAGGACGGTACGGACTGTTGTACACATTGATACTGCTATTAGGATTCGAATTATTGTTTGCATGGGAATTCTGGTGAGGTTTCGCGTTCCGATTCGGATTGGGATTTTGCCGTTGCCGATGTATCTTCCGGTTACCATAGTAAATCTGAAAATCATTTAATACAAAAGAGAAATATAAATGAAATAATGCAACGCTTCATCACTATCCCGGGCAATGCATTAGCATGTTCATGAATTTAAATTTGAACTAGTAGTAACAGGGGTGCGTACATCGTACTGGATCACATATGTTAGTGGGATGCCGATTCGCTAGTATGTAATTGAACCCAGGTAATTTCTATGACATAAGTTGTATCCAAATATGTAAAAGCGCCAAAATATTATTCAATATATATATTTTTTTTTTAATATTAGGTTGGTGCAAAAGTTTCGATACAAGATATTTTGCATAATTTCTTGTGAATGCTTCTTATGTATCAAACATCACTTGGGAATTATTTGATGCAGTCTTAGGTCATTACAATTATTGGTCTGGACCCGATCGGTCCAATACCATTTCGTTGAAAAACAATGATATATGAAAATTAGCGAAATTACCATGATTTTGGGTTTTCAACACAAACCATAAAAAAACTAAACGAACTAAATGCAGTTCCCACCCTTCAGAGAAACTGAACAAGTGAAATGGGAGTTTCGGGCTTCCACGGATATCTAGTATTGCAAAAAAAGCCGATTTCGTCGATAAAATTTGAGGTTCAACACCATAATTGAGAAATCTCTCGATTGAAAAGGTGAATCTTCACCAACTTTCTATGGTAACATGCTCATGATATGTAGTTCTGATTATTTTATATTTGCGAACCCAATCTCTCCGAGCAAAAAAATTCTGTGAAAATGTTCTAAATCTGACAGACGCAATACGCCATATTTCCGGAATACGTGCCTATTTTCGCAAGTTGTTTTAAGGCTGATACAGATCTCTCGGTACAGTAACATATATGGTCATCATATATCTTGGAAATTGTGTTGAAGCGGCGCCACTATTACCGTGCAAGGAGTAATAATCAATCGAAAAGTTTAAAATAAATTGCAATTCTCAGATTTTGGAATGCTTTCTCATCGCTGTTACTGATTGATGAGATGCGATATAGTGTGCGCTATATAGATCACACGTGTACTAATATCATACAAGAAACCATATGAGAGTAGCTCAAGACCGAAGCAAGATAGTTCTCGAAAACATAAATCGTGAGTTTTGTATCGAAACTTTTGCACCAACCTGATAATAAAAACGAAAAATGCCTACCCAGATTCCAGCAGCAATGCCGCCTACCACGATGAGGCCGACAATCACTCCTCCCACGAATATGGCCACCGTCTTAAAGTTGGTTGTTCAAAAGAATCTATATTGTGCAAAAACAAATAATTGAGAAGATGCAACCAACTTTAGAGTCCATTTCGTTTTCTGCAATAACAATACATTGTTTCAATTTTGTATCACTATCACTAACTCTTCTCCGTCTCGCTCTCGCTCCGCCCGGATCCCTTCTTGGGGCTGTCGTACTCCCTGAGTCGTCGTAGGGGCTTCAATTAGAAAATCACGTGTTTTTGAAATCGTTGACGAATCATTTTTACAAGGTCATTCCTCATGATATCATGAATGAGCAATTGTAAACAATAGTTGGCACTTCTTGGATAATTGGCCCACCCCCCCCCCACCCTTCCTCCCCTACCCGCTCATTTCTAGGTTTCATTCCTTGATTTTCGATCGCACAACCCCTCTGTGATGGGGAGGGAATGAGAAATAATAGGGGAGGGGAGGGGGTGGTCCAAATATCGAAGAAGTGCCCAATAGTTAATAACTGGCATCTCCTCGTTTAATCAAAAATAATAGCAAGTATATTGTCTTACGTGGCTTGTAATATAAGTTTTGCTAGGTCGCAGTGTCTTTGGTTATCGATCCACCTCCGTGATCACTTGAATACGACCACCCAGCAAGTGGACCATTGACTGCACTCCACACCGTATAGATCGAATTGGTAATTCGAATGCCTGTCAAATGAAATATTTTATTTAACATGTTCTCCACAAGGGAACGTAACGACGGTTAAGAACAAAAATCGATAATTGCCACTGTTATTAGAAAGAAAGGCATTCAAAGTGCAACGATTTGTTAACTAACCTCAATGTGTGGTTATAAGTATTGCAAGCCGCCACGACATAGCCACCACCGATATGAGTTGCCACATAGATGCCTTCTCCCACCGCAGTACATTCTTTTAAAACATATTATATTAACATTTATTGAATTCTAAAATAGCAAAAATTTCCATACCTGATGCACATCCTGCCGGCAATGGATCATATGCGCTTGCTATAATTTTATTTTCGTACTTCCATTGAACGGAATCACATTCTAGGAAGGGATACCGCTTCGAATTCCACCTAAAATTCGCAATAGATTTGATTCAAAAACGGTTCAAAATTAGCTCACACAACAGAAGCGAACCCTCTTCTTCCTCCTTTATTTTCCTCTCCCAAACAAGACAATTTTCCGCCCGAATCACCGGGCTTTTCCATGTTCTAGAAAATATTTATCAAATTGTTATATTGATCAAATGTTATATTATTAAATTAGTGAAAATAACCTTGTCCGGTTGCTGAACAGCGCAAGGGATAACTGAACATTCTCAGATCTTTTTCAAAATTCTAATACAAATCTGACCATTTTTACACTGGAACTGCAGTGTTGTGGTTGTGTCGGCAATGTGCATGGGTGAGTCTCCAGAAAGCTCCCATCCCTTCTCGAGCGAACAAGTACCATTATCCACTCGATTTCCGCCTTGGCTGAAGAAGAAATATGTGACATATCTTGCAATGTTATTTTTCATTTAAAAAAACTTTAGTAATTTGAAAAAATTTTGAACTCACAATAACATATTTTTTCCGCAAGGCTGCAGTTGTATGCTATCATCATTGTTGTTCACTGCTGTGATCCCATCTGATTTGCAATCTACAAATAAATATTTTCAAGCAAAGCAAGAAGTATGTATTGTCAAATCTCACATTCGACACATTTCGCAGTCAGTTCCTTAGCTGACTCAGTGATCTTTGTTTCTCCCGCATACCAAAAGAGCGAATCACACTGTATCGACTTGTATCGATTTGAGTTCACGCTGGAAATTTATTAAATTGCCATCTTCGTATCTATACAATCCAACTTTAAAGCCATCAATTTGCCATCCTTTTCTGTGCAAGTCAAGGTCCTACTAGCGCTGTCAAAGTTGTGCTAAATGAAGTATTTTCGAAAGGATAATTTGTAAAGTGATCGAACCTCTCTGGCTCCAATGGTAAATTTACATGAGTCTGTGGGAGCTGAAATGATAACCGTTTTAGTTTTTATATCAGGTTGTTGCGAAAGTCTTGTCGCGTCATAGCGCTTGAACATTGTTGCGCCTATTCTCCTTATTTCAGCTATCGATATCATTTAACTAATTACTATCGATGGGGTATTGTATAGCCTTTCTAGTGCACCTTACTCCGCAGCTGAAGGATCATTAACAAATTAACAGTGCAAGACGAAACACTGCCGACTGATATCACCGACATGCTCTTTTCTGCGTGTAATACTACTCGGAAAAGAGTGGTATGGCCAAACCCGTAACATATTCATAAACCTCATGACACAAGCATTACCAGGGCTCATTAATAGATTGTCAGCCACAAATGACTTTCTGAAAATTTTTACATATTTCGAAATAAAGCTTGGACGAGAATTATCCAATACTTGTTTTATCGTATCATTTTCGTTTCGATGGACCTGAGTATGCACATCAGCCTGAAAAAACATAATATATGAGGTGATTGACTTACTATGTCAGTATGGGGTTGGTTGAATATTTCCCCTGCAAAATTCGCCTTCCAAAATATAGATCCTCAAATTTGAATGACGAAAACTACCCTATTTGGTAAAATTAGTGCTCGCAGCCGACTTAAATGGTAGGCCTAGTGGGCTTATCTGAACAAGCAACCCTTCCTCTATTATCACTTCACAAGAAATATTTCAGAAGTCGCTAGTTGTTTTTAGGCTATGATAAATTTGGAACATATTTTTATCTCATTTTCACTCAAAATAAAATTCGTGAAATTTTCTGGCTTTCTAGAGGGGCTTCACTAGGGGTTACTAAATGGCAATGGTGCGCATGTATGTACCTAACATATATTATGAGGTCAGCCAACATAAATTCCAGAGAAGCTAAATCGGTGTAGTTATGCACGCGACAAGACTTTCGCAACAACCTAATATTCCGCCACTCACGTCTCTTGCACTCAAACTGCATGGGAGTCTTGAAAGCTTCCTTCTTCATCACTTCAGATCCACTCCATCCATTATCAGCATCACACTTCACCTTACTCCTCTGTACTGGATTGCCCCCATAACTAAATAGAATTTATTATTTTATAATTTATAGTTACATTTCAAGAAATATTTTTGATCTAAATGTACTTACAATAAATAGTTTCCTGCTGTATCGCAAGCCACTTCAATTGCATATCCAGCGTTGGTTCGACTGACGGGACCGAGATATTCGCACACTACAGAAACACGTTTTTACGTCAAAATTCACGATAAATTATTGCATGCTCACCTTTTACGCATTCAAATTGTATTTTCGCTTTCTTGTCGGCACTCTTAAGCAAGGAAGATCCACTCCGTTCACCCTGCAACAATTAATTAAATGATTTGGGTTTTTTACTAAAAATTTCGAAAACCTACTCAATCCTTGCAAGAATTTCGAGATCATTAACAGATTTTTCACAAGAGAGTGTATTGGATGCATCGTCAAATTGCAACTGAAATTGTTTTATTATTGTGATTTGCTATACGATTATACAAAAGTACTCACCCTTTCCGCTGCATGAAACAAGCACCGAGGAGAGGCTGATATTATGATTTGGTTACAATTAATTTGTTTGGAAAATACCTGTTTTGCACTCAAATGCCATCGGTGTTTTTGCGCCTGTGCTCAATTTCTTCCTTTCAAACCCCGTCCTGATCTCTGTTTCCCATCCGCTCCCTTTACACCATATCTCATTGTAAGATATGTGCGAGCCGCCGGAACTGAAAACGTATATTTGTAATTTCTTGACGTCGTATCATCTCCACACTCTGAGTAACTTGTACACAATATATATTTTGTTTTGTATTGTATTTTTAATAAATAAGTTTGAATTGAAATCAGCTTACAACAAATCGTTCCCGGAATCTTTGCATTTCACGTAAATCCCTCCTGCTCCAAAATTGTCGTTCGTAAATTGCGTTTCAAGTCCTTCTCCAATCGCATCACAATCTATTAAACACATTATTTTATATTTCTTACACTTGTCAATTGTGAATGTTAGCTGTTCAAAAGCTCCGGACAGAGTTTCGGATTTACGGAATCCTATTGGTTTTAAAAAATCGTAAGCCACACAATCGGCCCCTCTCCGTGTATTTCCCATATACACTCCTACATATCCGACATTGGGATTACACGTGATACACGTGTATCGTCCTCCGTTGTATCTGAAGTGATACAATTAAATTCCTAAATTTGAATATATTTTCATGTGTGCACTTATTGGATAGTTGGCCCACCCCCTCCTAATTTCCCAATTATCATCCAGTCTACATCGTAAAAGGATTGCGTAACATACAGTATCGCCGGAAAGTATTGGGCAGCTTTTTCGTTTAGCCATAGTTTCCGAACCACTCCATGTATTGAGCTAAAAAATAAAAAATGAACTAGGAATAGCAAATCTAATGGGGAACAATATTTTTTTATTGCGAACTTATGCAAATTTGTCATCATTGCGTAGTGATGACGCAATCAGGCTCCACTTTCTCGATAAATTCTATTTCTTACAAGAAAATTTTCCTACAGCTCAAATTTCTTGGGTATTGAGACATGTCGTAGGACTACCCAGAAAACAATTTTCAAGTTGCTGCGAAACCCCAAATCGTTGCTGCAGTTGCTGCAAGTTTGAGACGAAAAACGTATAACTCCGCTTGTAGGGAAGCTAGATACTCGTCCATAGCAGAAAAATGATCGCTATCATGATCCTAGATGACCCTGAAAGTTTGGTAGTGATCGGTTTTCGTTTGCCCTCAGGGCATGAAAAAGGCACTTTTTCGAATGACCGTACTTTGGGCACATACCATTTCAAGAGATCATTAGCATAAAATCTGGCTCCTGGAGAGGAAGTTGCAAAAACCATCACATAATCGTTTCCCACTGCAGCAACGAGGCACAGTTTCGCAGCAACTTGAAAATTGTTTTCTGGGTAGTCCTACGACATGTCTCAATACCCAAGAAATTTGAGCTGTAGGATAAATTTCTGCTAAGAAATAGATTTTTTCGAAAAAGTGGTTATGATTGCGTCATCACTACGCAAGAATGAGAAATTTGCATAAGTTCTCAAGAACAACAGATTATTCCCCATTAGATTTGCTATTCCTAGTTAAATTTTTAGCTTAATACATGGAGTGGTTCGGAAACTATGGCGAAACGAAAAAGCTGCCCAATACTTTCCGGCGATACTGTATACCTACAGTAGCGCTCATAAGTCATGGGACACTTTTTGCTTTTATTGTAACTTTTTGCCCAGGAAAGGCATCATTCTGGCACTAAGTCTGAATATACCAAATCCATTGGAGATTATGCTCATGATATTGGGGTATGTCGCAATAGCCTAGTTATTGCGTAGTGATGACGCAATCAAAGTGTTCTTTTTCAATACGGCATTATTCTTACATGGATTTTTTCCTACTCGCCAAACTTTATGATGTTGGAGATATGACTGAGGACTACCCAGATAAAATTTTTGAAGTTGCTGCACGACAGCACGTTTTAGCAGCAGCCTTGCTGCAAAAACAAGGTCTGAAATTTAGAACTCATCTCCTAGACTAGCTAGAGACCCGATCAAAACGCCAAAATGATCGCCATCATGAGTAGAGTCAATCCTGAGAATATGAAAACAATATCTTGAAATTTTCCCTCAGGGCATGACAAAATCACTTTTTTGTATGTCCATTTTTTGGACTTCCATAACTTTATGGGAAGGCTACGTAAAAATCTGGTTTTTGCATAGGAATGTTCAAAATGTATTGGAGACCGGATTCCCAACTTTTTAGAGCAATTGGACGTCTTTCCTGCCTGCGGCGTGCTATTTTCGGAGGTATATTAGAGTCGGAAAACACCCTATTTACCCCTATGGCGAGAGAGTACAGACGACGAGAGTGTGTAAAAACTGTGATTCCCGACCCTAGTATACCTCCTAAAATCGCACGCCGCAGGCAGGAAAGATGTCCTATCGCTCTAAAAAGTTGGAAATCCGGTCTCCAATACATTTTGAACATTCCTATGCAAAAACCAGATTTTTACGTAGCCTTCCCATAAAGTTATGGAAGTCCAAAAAATGGACATACAAAAAAGTGATTTTGTAATGCCGTGAGGGCAAATTTCAAGATATTGTTTTCATATTCTCATGATCAACTCTACTCAGTCTCTAGCTAGTCTAGGAGCTGAGTTCTAAATTGCAGACCTTGTTTTTGCAGCAAGGCTGCTGCAAATGTGCGGTAGCGCAGCAACTTCAAAAATTTTATCTGGGTAGTCCTCAGTCATATCTCCAACATCATAAAGTTTGGCGAGTAGGAAAAAATCCATGTAAGAATAATGCCGTTTTGAAAAATTACACCTTGATTGCGTCATCACTACGCAATAACTAGGCTATTACGTCATACCCCAATATCATGAGCATAAGATTTGGTATATTCAGCCTTCGTGCCAGAATGATGCCTTCCCTGGGCAAAAAGTTACAATAATAGCAAAAAGTGTCCCATGACTTATGAGCGCTACTGTAGATATCACGCCATTCACGAGAAAATCGAGCTAGATTCGCCATTCTTGGGAATGGAGGGGGAATCGTGAAATGAGTTTTAACCGGTTTTGGCCGCCCTGAGGCATGCCCTCCGAAGTCGCCCTCCGAAGTCTCATTGTTCAGACTTCATTTTGAAGCTCCCTACGTAGGGTCGGATTCCGGCACCTCCCTCTTTGAAAGCAGTTTTCTTGGTTACGGTGAAAGATAGAGTAAAAATGACTTCTGAGTGACCCCAACTCATTTTTTGAGCTCTATCGATCTATGCCGATCATTTTGTCTGAAAGTTAATTTTAACATCAGAACATTGTATGCCGATTTTCTCAAAAATGTAGGTCAAGCAGCAGCTCAAATTTGAATAGTAGATGAAGCTCAGCGAGAGCTTTCGAATGAGGGGCTTCCGAAAAAATGCGGGCACGGTGGTGAGATTCTCATCATTTTAACTGCGTCTGGATCGTTTGAAGTTTATTTTCCACAGATAATTTCATTCCACACCGCACTTTTCTGAGCGAGCGGCCAAAAATGATCGATCTTCAATCGATAACCCTGTTGAAAATAAACTTCCAGACGCAGTTAAAAGGATGAAAATCTCACCACCGTGCCCGCATTTTTTTTCGCAAACCCCTCATTCGAAAGCTCTCGCTGAGCTGCATCTACTGTTGAAATTTGAGCTGCTGCTTGACCTACATTTTTGAGAAAATCGACCTACAATGTACTGACGTTAAAATTACCTATTAGACAAAATGATCGACATAGATCGATAGAGCTCAAAAAAAGAGTTGGGGTTACTCGGAGTTCATTTTACTCTATCTTTCACCGTAACCAAGAAAACTGCTCTCAAAGAGGGAGGTGCCGGAATCCGATTCTACGTAGGGAGCTCCAAAATGAAGTCTGAACAATGAGACTTCGGAGGTTACTCAGGGATGCCTCAGGGCGGCCAAAACCGGTTAGAACTCATTTTAACATTCCCATGCTCAGCTCGATTCTCTCATGAGAGACGTGATATGAATGAGGTAGATGGGGAAAAGGAGGGTGGGTAAATTATTCAAGAAATGCCGTAATTTGAATATGATATAAGATAATCGTAACTAACACAACTGCGCATCGACTATTTCCTCCATCGATTTCACATTGATACAAGCCCACAAGATTATCAAGCGCTTCGATCTGAGATTTGGTCTCCTTGAAATGTGATACATTAGAAAAAACATTAATCCTTTTAATATAATCTTCGGGAAAATATAAATTACCAACAACTGTCCAGGTCCATCGATCCTCGGCTTTCGATAACAGGCATCTACGTGGAATTCTGAAAAAAATAATTCGTCGATCGGTAACAGTTGGCATTTAGGACTACATTAGTCTAACTTACTGTCGTATGTTAGAGCGCAAAACAGGAGTAGAATCGTGTGAACGAGCATCCTGAAAGGGTGAATTATATAGCCGATAACTGTGCGTAGAATCAAAATCGTAGTGGTAACAGGGATAAATAAATTAATGAGAAAATACCTCTGATCCGCCGGGAGAGGAGTGAACCACTCGCTAAGAGTGAAAAGGGGTGGAATGAATGGAGGAGAAGAGAAGGAGGGGAATTGATTTGGATGGGATTGGACAATGGCCTTTGTTCGAGTGTTATTGATTCGGCAAATTAAATTCGAGATTCCAGTCAAAATTTCGAATAATGCACGTTGCTCGTCTTTACCGTAATTTAGATAATTCGCAATTTGAATAACGATTCATAAATAAATGAAGTAGTGCGCTTCAATGTTCCGATCACTGATATGTCCGATGACTTCGAACGAATGAAAAGGCATGTATTAGGTTGTTGCAAAAGTCCTGTGGAATTTTGATATTTTGCCTTCCATCTTCCTGTTGGATTGAAAGATGAACTTCGGGATATTGATTACTAATGAGGCCTTGGATACTCTTACATATGCGCACCCTATCATCATTGCCCAATCAGAGAGGCGAGAACAGGATCCAGTTAAAATTACGAAAATTCATCCATCGAAAACGCAACATTTTTCAATATTATGATTCCTCTGAAGCATGAATGCTCAATTCATGGTGGTTATATGAAGCTCCCACCTTTACCCTATACATACTTTTTCTTATGCATGCTGGAAGTTAGATCATTTCGAGGAATGAGTCGATCTGCAAAATGACTACATGTTGCATTTCTGTGTTCATTTTGCATATTTCTGAAAAATGAGGAATTCAGATTTTCTGAAAGGGGAAACAAGCAGGCGCCAATATTTCTTATGAGGATATAGCTTCTTCGTGGGTGCATACAGCGCGCACATGACGGAGCCTGTATGCTTGGTCTTCCATTTAGTAAAGCACGTACAAGTCACATGCAGCCTGGGTCTGCTCATATTTTTGCTATCATGTAATTTGGTTCAAACCCACTCACATGACATGTCTAACCTATTTTTTTGAAAGAACATCAATGGTACTTCTCACCCAACATTATGAAGTTGTTTCATGAATTTTCCCTTCAAATATCTAGATAAATAAATTTAAATCTAAATGTTGTGCATTTTTGCAATTGGGTTAATCATAATTGCTTGCGTTGGTTGCACGATCGGTTTGATTGAAATATACCTGAGCAAAGTTCAAGCATATCCCTAAACAACTCCACGTTGGTTGGCCATTGAGATTTGAGACTCGCGAGTTATGCTCGTTCAAAGTACTGACATAAAAAACCACAAGAATCGTTGGAATCGTTGATTCTGATGGTTCCGTACTGACATCTAATGACCAGAAGTGTGTAGCTTTTGAAAAATTCTTTTCTTCTGTCTTTAGCCCTCCCCAATCGTCCCCACTCCCTCTCCCTTCCCCTTCTTTCATTTTCGATCTCCCTTCAATTTCTTACGTGGATGTTATCTGTGCACTTAGTAAGCTTGCCCCCAAAGTGAATGTTACTCCCGACACTATTCCCAGTATAGTTCTTTCGAGGTGTAGATTATCTGTTGTATCTCCTCTCCTTACTATTTTTAACAAGTCTCTGCTTACCTCCCAAGTGCCATTTCAATGGCGTCAAGCTTTAGTTAAACCTATTCCAAAAAAATCTAGTAACTCTATAACAGATTTTCGTCCTATTTCACTTACTTCATCTGTGTGTAAAGTTTTTGAGAAGATTATCATAGGTAAAATTACGGCGTTTCTTGACCAGAACAACTTATTTGACCCTCACCAATCTGGTTTCAGAAATTGTAGATCAACTTCCACTAATCTTGCTGAGACTTATGCACATTATCTCCGCATCTCTAAGCATGGCTCTCCTTTTGACACAATTTACATAGATTTCAGAAAAGCTTTTGATTCTATTGATCATAGATTATTGTTACATAAATTGTCCGAGTTAGGCATCTCTAATCACATTGTATCATGGTTCCATTCATATCTCTCTGGTCGTACGCAATCCGTATTTATTGACACTTCATTTTCCCCACCATCCCCGGTCATATCTGGCGTGCCACAGGGATCTTGTCTCGGGCCTCTCCTCTTCATCATATTTATCAATGATATCTGTGTAAAATTCCCGGCCTCCATTTATTATTCTGTGTATGCAGACGACCTCAAGTTGTTCGCTGAAGCCCCTCTGTTCTCAGATGACTTGCAATCCGCTCTAGATATTGTTTCTAACTGGTCCTCGCAGTGGAATCTTGGCGTTTCTGAAACTAAATGTCACATTGTTCACTATGGCCGACATAATCCCCGTAAACTATTCACCATTAACGGTGTTATCTTAAACGAGCCTAGCAATGACCCAAGTAAATGTATCATTAAAGATCTAGGAGTGCATTTCTCCCCTTCTCTTTCTTTCTCATCCCATATTAGTAAAATTATTTCTAAAGCCCGTACCAAATCTAATCTAATTTTTAAATCCTTTCGTAGCAATTCTATTGAGTTATATCTCAAATCGTATAATACTTTCATCCTCCCAAATCTCGAATATTGCTCCATTATCTGGAATCCTATACATAGTGTAGCATTGACTAAAGAGCTTGAAAGAGTTCAGCGTGACTATACCCGCAGAATGTATGTACGCTGTTCCCTCCCTCCTATATCATATAAGCATCGGCTCCATGAGCTTAATCTAATGACTTTAGAACGCCGTAGGTTCATAATTGATATATTATTCCTCCATTCGATTATCCACAGCCGTTATTCTCTTGATATTTCTTCTCTACTTACACGCGCGCCACTCACTCGCCCCCTCAGAAATGCACACCCACTTCGTATATCTTTACCTTTCATACCAAATAATTCTTGTTCCACTCTTGTATCTAGAACCATGTCCATTTGGAATGCTCTTCCCATAGAATATGTTAGTTCTTCGCATAGTGTATTTTCTAGTTATATCCGTTCACAACCCCCCACTTTTTATCCCCCGTCTATTATTGCCACTCGGCTTGATCTTTGATCCCGTCCCCTCCCCTACCCTTGCTGCCTAGCAACCTTCAACCGATTCGATCCAATCGACGGACATCCGTTTCTTGTATACCCTCTCGTTATTTCTTGAACTCCCACCTAACGGAATAAACGAATGAATGAATGAATGAATGAAAGACTTTTGCAACAACCTAATAATACTCAAAATCAGTATGACATTTTTTTAGATACGTTTTTGTTATCCTAAAAGTGTTTATTGTTAGATCAATGGTAATCGATAACATTATCCAGGATATTTTATCATTCAAATAGTACAGTTCGAGATAAGCAAAATCTCACGAGATGATGTTATGACACTTCAGAATGCGTGAAGATGTGATATTGTTTTGAATAATACAATGATAATGATAATAAAATGTGATATGACAATTCAGAATAGATAAGGATGGAATGTCGAAGTAAAGCTTATAGGATCACACATTTATTCCCCTTTGGTTGAAGAGTCAGTAGAGCTGCTTTCTCGAATATCTCTCGGACGCCCTGAAACCACAAAATTATTCAAATTTTGTACTTGGTCGGATGGGAACTGCTGTAGCATGTCGATTTTGATAAATCAAAGATTTCATGGCTTACTAAATATCTTTTATTTGGACATTAAGACAATATGTATTCTCATTATTCGCTTTCCTGTAACGATTTACCTTTTGCACATTTGCAAGTAAATCGAAATTTCGAGCACCAGGTGCAATCAATTCCTAACCTCTTTATGTTTCGCAGAGCACTCCATATAGGCTGCAGCACCGATCCTCCTTGCGATGGCTCGTCCCCTCTCCGTCTTCACGGGTTTCTGCTCAAGCTTCTGAAGTGCCCTGATCTGGAAATTGACCTTTCACTTCCTTCAGATCTTCGATTGTTCGTTAGAAGTGAAATAATACAATATCCATCATGATTCTGTAAAGTTACCGTCTCGGGATCGGTGCGGAGTTCCTTCTTATTTCCCACCAGAATGATAGGAACGTTCGAGCAGTATTGACGAACCTACAATTCATAATTATCACAGTTACTATTGATTTAAGAAAATGAATATAATTAATTCCTCACGCAATTCTACCAGTGAGGAAGAAATGTGAGAGTGCTGATAAATGTATCTTATTTTTTTTGTAAATACTCATAAAAGTGAATACATGAACAATGGCGGATGAATTGATTTAAAACATTGGGATCGAAATTGGGAAAATAACAGCAAACGGTATCGACCTACCTCGTGAGCCCACTTTCTCTCAACATTCTCGAACGAATCAGGTGAATCGATAGCACAAATTATGAGGATGATATCCGTTTCTGGGTACGAGAGCGGCCGCCACTTTTCGTAATTAGGCTGCAAAATCGCGTTTCAAAGTTTAAAATATCGCACTTTCTAGAGCATAGTTGTATATTTATTTTAGTTTAGCGGCGATTTATTTGGATTTCGTTTTTTTTTCAATTTTGAAAATTCTACGTCATACGCACATCTCCTCTCCACTCCCCGGTCGTGTCCCAGAACGCCAGTTCGACCTGAACGAACGGAAAATATTTTTAAAAAACGAATAACACTGAGGGCAACTTCGGGAAGGTTTTTTTTGATATGCTATATATTTTAGAACGTATTTGCTCTTCGAAATTGTATATTTTGTGTTATGTGGGAACGCATGTTGAAAGTCGAAAGGGTTGAAATGTTGTATCCTTTTCCATGGTCCGCTAAACGATAAGCTAATTCATAATCCATAATCCAAACCAAAATCCATAAGCTTTAAAGATATGTTTAAATAAATGTGTAAGTCAATCACCAGCTTTCCATCGACCTCGATTTCTTGGACCCAGCCCTCGAATACGGTCGGAATGTACCTGTACATGATCCATGTAAATCTCAGGAATAAGGAACATGCCACTCACTCTTCGGGGAACCTATCATGGGCACAAACTGTGAATAGACACGTCTTTCCGACCGACCCATCGCCCACGATTGTCATCTTCTGAAAGGGTTATCGTCTCTTCAATTTCCACACTCTCTCACTTTCTCGACGATGCGATAGAGTGTGCAAAATGAGGAGAGTCAGACAGTTGCAACATACACAACATTTAAATTTAATTTTACTTTTATTAGTTTACCCAATCCCAAATTCTACACCAGTGAAGGGATTTTCCAGAAGATGGTATAGCGGTTAACAATTGTAGAGTGCCTATCTCTGCTCCCGCATGATCCCATTCGAATGTTTGATCACTAACCTTGCGATATGCTTGACGTCGCATGTTTGCATACGAATCTTTGGTAGTTGATACGTCTGCCTAAATACCAGGCCAGATCGATATCATGGAATATTTGAAAACTAAGCATGCGCACTTTACTCACCTTACTCGACATGGTTGATTCGTACGTGATGAGGTCACAATGGTGAAAGTGTGCGAAAGGGAGACTGAATTGCTCAAATGAGTTTTGTAAACAGGGAATGGCACCGGGGTGGAAAGTAATACCCACGGAAAGGAAACGGGAATGACCGCGCATTGACAGTAATAGAAGAACAGGCGAATGGAGAAAACAAATCATCCACAATAAATGACAACCAGAGGAAGTAGTATTCGAAGCCCTCAGAGAAGGGAAGCCATGTAAGGAAGGAAAGGAAGAGAGCAACTGGAAAGCAAGAAGAGGAACATAATTGTAAATGAAAGAAATAACGAACGAAATGAAGAAATAACTAGTGCGTTTCGAAAAGATGGGCGAACAAATCAAAATTATGGTTGTTTTTTAGAGAATAATGAGTCGAGAGACACGAGTGTGCATGCGAAACGTGTCGATACTCGAAAGATCGCGGGAAAGTGAGAGTGTGGAAAGAGAGGGAGTGAATAGAGGCAAACAGAGCAGGGATGAGTCACCGACACGAGAGAGTGGAGTAAGGAGCACTCTCTGCTAGATTTTGAAGCAGGATAACAATAATTGGATTTTTAACATGTCAATGAATGACGAGCTTACCGCACGAAAAAATTGACTGGCAAACTCTTCAAAAAATGATTGAGAAAAATAATGAAACAACAAAGTGAAAGAAGAGAGACGGGCTGAGAAAGAGAGAGGAGGTAGTAGATTGAAAGGAGGGAGGGAAGGGAATGGGAGAGAGCAAGCGAAAGCATAGAATGGGTGTGCATAGATGTGTGCGGGGCGTTTTGAAAAATGCTTGTCCTACTTTGCGACATGGCGTTTGTTCGCACTATTTTCACGACATGTTCAATCTTAAACCATATCGTGTCCCCGTAGTAAATTGCTACTAAGAATTCTTCGTCGCCACTGAGGTTTTCTAGGGAATGACATTTACATTAAATGTATGTGTGTGAACATTGCATATTAATGAAATGTTTATACAATATTTATGATCTCTTCAGATATGATTCTCTGATCTTATCTTCGCATAGTAGTTTCGGAGCGGGCTGAAAAGTCACATGTTTATCGCTCAATGGTGTTGATATTATGACCAAATTACCTCTATAAAGATAACATGATATCATGGGATGCGTGATAAAGTAAGAAAGAGTGGTTTACCTAGTGACATCAATCCCCTTCTCTGCCTTGACGGAATACACACTTTCCTTCAGAACACTTACTCTGAATTAATTGTAAGGGACTATGACTCGCACGCTTAGAAATTTGTATGCAAATATTACAACTCACTTTTCAGGTGTGTTTGGCAGTCTAATTTGCATCTCAAACTTCATTGTGAATCCACATCATTATTTCAAATGATCATCATCCTGAAATCACGGTGATTGGGTGTCTCAGCGTGTATGACATATCGTTACCTCAATGTTTTCTAGAGATCCCTTTCCGTGTCTTTCTTTTTCCATTTTCGATGTTACTTTGAGGAAATCCGAAGTCCTTAGTTATAGACCCGAAGTTATAGACTCTAGAAAGAACATAATGCAATTAACATACCATATCATTCAATCTTGAGTAAAATGTCGCTTCGTTCGCTGAGAAAGAGATACATGCGATTTTGAATATTTTGTGCAAAAATTCTGAAATGGGGTATCTTTCGATCGTCAAAGTTTATTCAATATCGATTTCACCTTCAGTAGCGTATTATGATTTAAAGGTTCCCTATGCATATGGTGTCCGGAAAGTTCGTATAATTTTTTGTTTTTATTTTTTATTCAATGCTTTACAATTCTCAGTGACCAATGTATGCCCCCTTCTTTCTCACTACCTCCCTCCAGCGGTTGGGCAGGGTCTCGATTCCTCTCTTCCAGAATGCGGGTTTCTTCGAGACCGCCCAGTTCACGAAAGCCCTCACAACTTCAGAAGTCAGAGAGAGAGCGGAAGCAGTGGTAGTCGCATGGGGAGAGATCCGGGGAATACGGTGGATGGGGAATCCTCTCGATCTTCAGCTCGTCCATTTTCTTCTTGGTCATCTTCGCTCGATGTGGGCGAGCATTGTCCATCAGAAGAAGAATTTTGCCCTGGTTCAGGAGTCTTTGAGGGACTCTGATCGACACATCTTCCAGTTGTTCAGAGAAGAGGTCGGCATTGATGCTGGTGCCAGGGGCGAGGATCTCCCAGTAGATGGGACCGAGCACTGAGAAGAAGAAGCAGAGGAGTTCCTTCTTTCCGTGCTCTTCCTTCTTCGGGACGGGCGTGGGCTTCTCATCTGCATCCACCCATTGCAGTCTCCTCACAGGGTTATCGTACGTGATCCACTTCTCATCAGTAGCGATGATGGAATTGAACCATCGAAGATTGGATCTACGATGGAGTAATTCCCGACAGACTTGAACACGATTTTTCAGCTGTTCGGGGGAGAGGTCATGAAGGAATCACTTGTGGGAGTTTCGGCTTCTTCCCAGATCGATGGAGGATATCGGACACCGTTGATCTGGGAGTACCAGTATCCTTCTTCAACTCACGCACACTGGCCATGGGCTTGTGCTTCAGTGCGCGGAGAACGAGAGGCTGATCGAGGGAGGGAGGGCGTCCAGAGCGGGGTTGATCATCGAGACCAAACTCCCCTTTCTTGAAGCGGGAGAACCACTTATAGCAGAAGGGTATGGAGGGGGCGTCAGCTCCTTCCGACTGGGCCAGGGCAGAGTGGGCCTCCTTCACGGATCGGCCAAGACGGTAGTAATGAAGTAAAACTGCTCGGAGGTAGAGATGGGAGTCCATCACATGAATCAATGTAGCAACTAGGAGACTGATTAAATCCTCTCACTACTCAACGTCAGAATGATGCAATACATTGTTGACAAACAGATTGCGCAATCACTGCATTTGATCGCGAACTGACTTTTTTCCGAAGCATTATACGAACTTTCCGGACACCCCAATATCAGGTAAGAAATGCAATAAAATCAATAAGTATAGATGTAGCGTCGAACTTTCACAGCGAAACTGTGTAGTTTCATTTGAAGATAAGCAGTAAACTACTTACTATGTCCTAGTCACTTCAATTCTGTGATTAGTTCATTTGATAATCATGCAACTCCGAGTATACGTCGGAGAAACTGAAACCCGGGTAGCATTTTCATTATTTGCAGATATTAGGGTGTCCGGAAAGTTTGTTCATGCCTTTGTAAAACTCAGTTTGTGAACGAATTTCGCAATCACGCAATGTTATTTGTCAACAAAGTATTGCATCATCCTGACGCTAAGTGGTGAGAGGATTGAATCAATCGCTTAGTTTCTACATCGATTTTCGTGATGGAGACTCACCTTTACCTCCGCGCAGTCTTGCTACATTATCACCGCCTTAGCCAGTCGGTGAGACAGGCCCATTCAGCCCTTGCCCAATCTGAAGGTGACGATGCCCCCTCCCTTCTTTTCTGCCAGAAGTGGTTCTCTCGCTTCAAGAACGGAGACTATAGTTAGACTCTGCAAGCTCCGCCCACTCGGCTCTGACACTTTCCCTCCTAAAAGCGAGACCAAGGGAGCACGAGTTTCATTCTCAACCAAATAACTTGCTCAAAAAAGCATTTGAAAGCTCTTTCCATTCTCTTTCATATAAGGGCTGGCGAGCTTGAAAAAGTTGTCTCTAAGTAGGTCAGATAATTAGTTTCTGAAATTCTTTTTTTTCTACTTTATAGCACTTTATAGTATAGGTACAAAACGCCGCCATGCGGATTTGGATTCTGATTGTTAGAAAGCGACTTGCTATGTAAAAAAACAACAGAATTATTAATTTGTTTAATTGTGTTTTCTCTTATAAAAATTTAGCGCACATTTCCTCGTTTCGAGAATCTTTATATTCACATTGGAACCGTTAACAAGGAGTAGTCCACATTCCGCTACCTTCGGAACGAAATATTTTCAAGTTCATTTTATCGATTGGTTGTGATTTTCTACATGGTGATCGATTATTTTGCTTAACTTCTTTCATAATCGTGCTCTCCTCTTCCTGTTCTTCCATTTTGCCACTTTTGGCACAGTTCCGATAGTTGTGTTGCGTGCTAATGGTCGAGCCAAGTTCTTCGCGTTTTGCTTTTGTTCGTACGCCCGAGTTTTAGTGCTGTTGTTGATCAGTTATTACAATTTATTTATCATTTCTGGTACAATAGGAAGTTTCTTATCGATTGTAAGCGTTTTGTCACCACATTCACGTTTTTTTATTTGACAGTTCCTTATTGCCCTCCTCGATGTTCCTTTGCTTTCCATATTTGTTCGTTGAGATTATAGTTCTCTCTATTTTCTATACCTATTTAATGATTAAAACATGTCCAATTGATAGTGTTCAGGTACCAGAAGGATGAGCGATGGAGTGACCGACCGCGACGGGCGTCTGGTGGCATTTAAAGAAGATTTGAAGAAGGATGCGGCAGTAGCCGCCGAGTGCCTCAAACTCCTCGGGCGGGAGTCTCGTAAAGGTGTGTATTTTTGTTGATAAAGATTCTTGAAGCAGTTGCGTTGTGTGTTTATGCACCTCATTGATGCACACAATAGTGAGCTTACTAATTAAATTATTCTTTATATTATATTCGGGTGATAATTTAAAGATGTTTGAACCCACTTTTGGCCAGATTCCGAAACATCGGCTATCCACGTTGTGGACCCTAACTATAGTCTCGAAGATCATCCCCGTTCTGGACGCCCTCCGACCCTCGATCAGTCTCTTGTCCTCAGCACTCTGAATAGGAAGCCCAAAGCCAGTGTGCGCGATTTGAGGAGAGAGACTGGCACTCCTAAATCGACGGTGTCCGATATCCTCCATCGAGTGGGAAAGAAGCCCAAGCTCCCACAAGTGGTTCCCCATGATCTCTCTCCGGCACAGCTGAAAAACCGTGTCGAGATCTGTCATGAATTGCTCCATCGCAGATCAAATCTTGGATGGGTCAATTCAATTGTCGCCACAGATGAGAAGTGGATCACCTACGATAACCCTGAGAGGAAACTACAATGGGTCGATGCGGATAAGAAGACCAAGCCAGTCCCGAAGAAGGAAGAGCATGGAAAGAAGGAACTCCTCTGCTTTTTCTTCTCCGTGATCGGTCCGATCTACTGGGAGATCCTGTCCCCTGGCACCAACATCACTGCCGACCTCTTCTCCAGCCAACTGGAAGAAGTCGCCCACAGAACCCCTCCCAGTCTTGTGAGCGAGGGCAAAATCATTCTTCTGATGGACAATGCTCGCCCTCATCGCGCGAAATTGACTCAGAAGAAAATGGACGAGCTGGATATCGAGAGGATTCCCCACCCACCGTATTCACCGGACCTCTCTCCTTGTGACTTCCACTGTTTCCGCTCTCTCTCTGACTTCTGCAAGCGGAAGAAGTTCAAAGATCGAGATCAAGTTGTGAGGGCTTTCGTGGAATGGATGATCTCGAGGACTCCCGATTTCTGGGAGAGAGGAATCGCTACTCTGCCCGATCGCTGGAAGGAAGTGAGGGGAAACATGGGAGCATACATTGATCACGGAGAATTGTAAAGTATTGAATAAAAAATAAAAACAAAAAATGAACGAACTTTCCGGACACCCTAATAGTTTTGAAGAAAAAAATGAAAGACCATATCACTGATTCATTGACGCAACGCATACCAAAGGCGCACAAGGGGTGAATTGACTCGGCAACTGTGATAGGCAACTTTTGCCACTTTCTACCCTTCGATTAAGCGGGTTTTTGCCACTCTCACTAATCAACACGAATATATACTGAACAAATATGAACGACAAACAAGAACTCAAATGGACATGTTAAAAAGAAGAGCAATACTAGCGAAGGAATGTGGGATACAATGCAATTGAGGGAAGCGGCATTTTCGCAAGAATGGAACAGATGTGTAGCATGGCTGCTTTCCGGCTCTGGCTCCCTCATTGCTTTCTTCAAATTCCATTGTTTTGCACTTTATCATTTTAATATTTAAAAATAAAATGCATTAGATTCTGGGATCCCATATGCCATCGCTGCTTTCGCTACCGTTAGAAGGCCTGTCCTTAATTGGGAAACATATTAGAATTACATTTCAGGTCATATTCGCTCATCACTCGATATGCTTCTAGTTTATGGAATGTAGAAATTGAGCGTTCCCAGGGAATCCCGTACATACTAATCCGATGCTTGTGGAACATTCATACGATACTCGCTGTATTAATACAGTCGTACCGACCGATCATTTTTGTTATTTAAATATAAGATAGAGTAGCTCACATGAGCACTTTGATTGCGTCATCCAATTCACTATGAGTGTAGGGGTATTTATTAAACTGTCGTCCACCTTGTTTGTTGGCGAACTGCAAATTTAAATACCGAGATCGTTCCTGGAAAAGCATTATATAGTACAATCCTGCATTGTATAGTACAATTAAGTGATATTACTTGATCCATCTGAGCATTATCAATCGTCTCGTCGAAAGTTGCTACATCGAGCATGGGAGTAGATAAAGTTCTGGCTATTGGCTGTTCGGATGTTTAAACGTCGTGCAAAGAATTAAGCGGAATAGCCAGTGGTGGCGTACTCTGAAACAACACCGGCCTCAGATCACTTAACACGGGTCTTCCGTAAGAATGCAGGAACGTTTGCCACTAGGAAAAAGTCATAGTCACGGATTTCGATGAAATTTAGTTTATGGATACTATTGGGGATCCAAAGAAGGTATGTCCACTTGGTTTGGTCAATTTTGGACATTATCGATTTTTTTGTGACCTACCCTTTGGAATACTGTAAATCGTATACCTTTGGAATACTGTAAATCGAGTCCCGGACTTGGTCGATTTTTTTTAAAATTTTCGTTTTTTGACCTTTCTCAGTTCCAAATGGTCCAATATACACATTAAAAAATAAATCGATACATCTCGACGAGTAGAATAACTTTCACGAAGGTGGTCGAAACTCTAAAATGACATATTTATGAAAAAAGCTGAGAAAAACTGAAAATGTCATGTATGACGATATGACGCCGTATTCGTAAGGACCGGACAATTCGAAGAGAACTTGAAACAGCGATTTTTCGAAAACATAGCCTAAGGGGTAGTTTTTCATTCTGAAGACGATGGTATACTTCTTTTTGCATAATTGACCCCAAATTATGATCTACGAAGGCAGAAAAAATATGGATATTTTCGGTTTATTTGATCGATGTAGGCACAGACTTCCTCTAGAACCATGAAAATAGTTTTCCTGGGGTAGTCCTTCATTCTCTTTACGATGGGACAGAAAACAGAAACCTTTGATACCGTCTTCATTGAGGCGAAAACATTGCTACAAACATGGAATACATGGCGAAAACCTGACATTTTCAGCTTTTCTCAGCTTTTTTCTTAAATATCTCGAAAACCACTCATTTTAGATTTTCGACCACCTTCGTGAAAGTTATTCTACTCGTCGAGATGTATCGATTTCTTTTTTTAATGTGTATATTGGACCATTTAGAACTGAGAAACGGTCAAAAAACAAAAATTTTAAAAAAATCGACCAAGTCCGGGACTCCACTTACTATTTCGACATAACAGTCCTCGTTATATGAAAAATGGTCAATATGGACCCTACTAATTTTGTTTGGAGAATCGAATGCAAAAATAAAATCGATGGAGAATGAACAAAAAAATCGATAAACAATGTCCAAAAACAAGTATTTTGGCCAAAAGTCCCTGAAGCCGGCCTTCCCGGTTGAGGGGATTGAAGACGAATTTATAAATCTCGAAATTCCGCGTAGAATGGAAAAAATCAGTAGGTTGTACGATCAAAATTGATCGATTTGCAGTATTCCAAATGGTAGATCGCAAAAAATCGATAATGTCCGAAATTGACCAAACCAAGTGGACATACCTTCTTTGAACCCCCAATAATATCCATAAACTAAGTTTCATCGAAATCCGTGACTATGACTTTTTTATAGTGGCAAAAGGAGCTCGTTTTCCTGCATTCTTACAGAAGACCCGTTTTAAGAGGTCGTCCACCAGAGAACGTAACAGATGTGAAAATGTGGTCGAAATTCAAATAATCTCATGTGCCCTGTCAATCATCATTTGGCAGTACCACTTCAGGAAAAAAAGTTTGAGAATTATTTGAATTTCGACCATCCGTGTTTTCCGTTCTCTCGTGAATGGTATCTTAAGTTCAATTAAAGCCATTAAAGCACTTACTACTGCCGGACCATTATAAGCAAAAATAATCCCAGTATCAGGCTGGATTATTTGACTTTCTGACTGCTTTGCATGTTGAGGAAGGGAATACACCTGTCTTTGAGGCAGATACATTTGTGAATCAGTCAAAGCAGAGTTGTTAATTGCTGAAATCATAATTTAATAATTTTTATGTAATAATTAGTCTAAAATTAGGATAAAATAAATGAAAATATCTCAAGAGAAAATTCAATATTTGCTCACGAGTGGCATAATTTAGCATGAAAATCTGAGGTTGCAGTCCAACAATAATGTATGAAGAAAATGGATGTTGTTGAGCGGATTGTGTCGGTTGTTCCAGAATCACATGGAATTGAGGGACTGTTCGTTGAAGTTGAGTGGCACGTATACTGTACTGCGGTAAAACACAATTGCCTTTAAAATTTAATTCAAATGCATAGGAATAGTTTGCATAATCAAGACGAAAACCGTGAGGAAATTCAATGGCGTTTGACAACTTAACTCACAGGAAACTCCGTGATGTGGTATGGCATTGACAATTGCGGAGGAAGGAAACCAGTTATTACTTGACTGAAATTTAACGTATTGCAGGTTATAGAACCACTTACCGGGATGATGGAACTGCCACCTTGGAACATATCGTGAAAATGCATTGTATAATATGTACATAAAATATGTACGGACAAAATTGACTTTCCGTAGTACAGCAAGAGAGTTTGCAGGAGAGGTGGATCAAAGAACGGATGGAGGAAAAGGACTGAGCCCTTCGACTCTGTGGAAGGACTCCTATCAACCATTTCCGAAATTTGTAATTTCGTTCGCCATCTCTTCGCTTCCCCCTCTTTCGTTGTTCGACCGGTCGAGAGAGTGTTGGAAATGAAGAGTATGTAACCAGAATTTCGAAATTTAGGCCGCAGAACCGTCATGAAATCGTCATGAAATCCATTTTTAACTCTGTCTCTACGTTCCATGGAAAGAATCTGGCGTGATGTGCCTATTAGAGTTCTGAAATCTTTCTTAAGAAGTCAGCACCAATATGAACTGATTTTTTGTATCGTTGGAGTACTAATCCCTTAGACTATCTTATTTCAGCGGGTAGAACCAACTTGAACTGATGTTTTGTATCATTCTCGATTTGATCCAAAATATGCATGCTCTCTATTAATGGTATCAGAATGCATTTGATTTTTTTAAAATTTTGTTTTCGAAGTCTTTATTTGAATAGTTCCTTAGACTATTCAACTCGTATCCCAGAAGGTACCACCAGGTGGAATTAATCTTTTGTATCATTCTCGATTTGATACAAAAAATCGACTGGACATTTTTTATGTTTGTTTTTTTTTCGTTCTTTCGCATTAATGCAACACAAATTACGAAACATGACGTCACATGTCGATTACAAATTCATCAAATACAAACTGTGAGAACGCCTGAATAAACCAGAATAAAACAACATTTGGTGATAGACCTACCGTAATCTTTCTCGTTGCTTCCACGCTATAATTATAGAGCCAAGTAGAATAATAATAATGATCACACCCATCACCCACCAGCACCGAGAAATGTGATGCTTGAGGTAGAACGACCAGGACTTGTCCATAACTAGCAGATATTATGATCAAATTCAGACTTTCTGACTGTTCATTCTACCTGCTGAAATCGTTCCGTTGAATCCGTCAAATGACACGGCTCCGTTGGAAATGAAGACTGTAGTCAGAATAGTGTCAGATGAGGAGATTGGATCAGGAATCACCAGCTCTCCAGTGACCCTAAATACGCTTTTACTTCGCATGGCAAATACAAAATGTGTTACTCATGTTGGTGATAACTACTTACACTTCAATGTGATTCACTGTGATATTCGTTCCGTCGGAGAATGCCACTCGATCGTGGCCCGGTTCAAGCGAGATCGTGTCCATCTGGAATGATTTCTCAATCCGTTTGCCAAAGTATGTACAAAACCTTCACTTCTAAATGATGATGTTCTGGAGCGATAAACGTAGTGATACATACGAGGTTGTTGCAGTAGTGCACGGGCCAACTGTAAATTCCTCTATGACTCATCAAAGGGAACACGGTAGCTCGACCCATCTCTCTTATTGAAAATCACGTTTACTAATAAAAACTGTATCAAGACTGACTCTGGCGATGTCAAATTGATGGACTGGTCAGTATTTAGATGAATTACTTAGATTTACTTAGACTTAGATTTTTTTTTGAAGTATTTAGATGAATGTTCTGTTGAAACAGCCGCAACCTGCAAAAGTGAAAACACTGACATATATTTACTCGGATATATTTTGTATAAATGACAACAATATATCATAAATAACAACTGACGCTCGGCATGTGTTAGGTGCACTCCGCTCGAAGTGTATGTGAGGTTGACGATGGCTAGTCGACGTACCGGACTCAAAATATAGCTTTAGCAGTTATGCTATACTATGTCGTTTGATGTTTATGCGTTCTATAAATTTAATAGGATAATTCGTAAAGATATTTAGTTGAGAATGTACTCCTCTCGACTGAATCTTATGAGTTCGCGTTCGGCTCCCTCATATTCCCAGGTCCCTGAATCGCGTCTCGGAAAAATATGCCTTAATATAAATTGCGATTGTAATTATATACAACACATATATTACGTATGCCTCAGTGAAGTCACTGAAAAGGCTCGAGCTGTTAACGAATCTCTTGAATCCATATTGATATTATATTGAACCGACTGTTAACGTTCAAATTTAGGATTGACAGAAACATATGAATAACTCAATCTCCGGTAGCAGATACAAGCAATCCAAGTCCTTGCAATGTGCCGGAATTTCGAGGAATAAATTAGTCTCTCGCCTTGGTTGATGAGGACAGAAGCAGTCTAAATTTCTAGCTGTTCTCGAAAATATTATTGAAAAACCTCCTTGTCGTTCTACAAGCTTCATTTCAAGACTGAACACATCCCCATTATCTTCCTCTGGCAAGTACTTGAGAGTGACGATAGGAGATTCGAAGGATAAGGATCGATGAAAATCAGTATGCCTGAATTATAATGCATTTGTCTGAATCATTCTTAACATTTTTACAATGTTTGCAAGCCTGTTGGCTCATGTTCAATTTCGATCTCACTGTGTATCAGGCGATCAAATTTAGCAAGTTGTAGCTTTCTTCTGAGTTCCACAGGTAAAATATCTTTGACAGGAAACCTGAAATGCGTTGACTTATTCTTCCGTGCCGTGAACATACCAATTTGCAGTGCTTTTTCGGGTACTCTGGCGATTCGAAGTAGAGGATCGAGGATGAATCATTGAATACAATTTCGCTAGGACCGCAACTACAGTCTGAACATTTGAATGAAGACCGTGAATAAATTACGAATTGAGCTATGTGTTTCATTAACTCAATATCACAGCCGATATCTGTATCTCCATGAGATAAGACTGGGGTGGTAATATTCCATCCACTTCAATAGTGAGCCTTCTCGAGCCTGTCATTGTTTCTTCTACCGGATACTGTTGAAACCTGTAAAACATCTGTATGTTTCAAGGGAGCTATTTGATCTGTCCTCACACCATAAGGGCTTTGTAAGAAGGGATTTCCACCAGTCTAACTATTGTACTGGTATAAATGGGTGCAGTTCTATTGATGTGATCAATACGTATCTCGTATTCTGGAACAGCATGTTTATAGATGGGAAATGTCAATATTCAGGAGACTCACAGTCCACTAGCAATTCTGAGGATATTTACCGTCAGGTGCACAAGTACGGCACAATTATAAAACGCTGTTGTATCTTGCAGTACTCATATGGTAGCAAATCGATGAAGGGAAATGGACAGTGATGATTGGGGGCTGAAGGACAGAGCTTTAAAATGTTGTATTTCGTCTGCATTCCAACGTTGCCAAAATGAAATTTTAATACCAGAAAATATGGGGGGGGGGAGTGACAACTGGTAAAACGACAACTGGTAAACTCGTCGCCGTTCACTTGCAATTTGGCGCAGCGACTTGGGAGGTGTTTCATTGTAATCAGTATGCGATCCCATACATTTGCATGTATTAGTCTTGTTACCAGGCGATCATGAGTTTCAACGTATAGGGGGTCATGGAAATGCACATTCCATGAACCCCGGGTCGTTGATTTGGAGTAAAACTCATGAACGCCTTTTGGCAGGACTTGCATATGCAAATGTAGGGGAGCACATACTGATTACAATGAAACAACTCCCAAGTCGCTGCGCCAAATTGCAAGTGAACGGCGATGAGTTTACCAGTTGTCGTTTTACCAGTTGTCACCCCCCCCCCCCCCGAAAATATGCTATCAAATTTATTTCGAAGGAGTTTCCTGATTTCTAAATCATCGTAATTTATGAATACTCACGTGTCTGCGCAATAGTTACAGTGAAACTGAAATAGTGACCGTACTCCCACCCCTTGTATCGGGTAAACTCAACCAGTATTCCAGTGGTTGGTGCAAACCACATTCGGCTACCTTTAATATATCTGAAACAATAGCATTTAATTCGTATATGATATCATGTGATGTTATCAAATGAGTGCTTACTTTTCCAGTAGGTTCATGGTAAATGATCTGATTGTTGCATGATGTTAAATCGCATGACTAACCCCCTTCTCGAGATATTCCGATAGACATTCCCGTTAGGATGAGTAGTGAATTCATAGATAGTGAAACTGATAAGTAATATTTTAGAAGCTGTTAGAGGAAAGATGAGAAACATATCCTCAATGATAATACAAATTGTAGCACGAAATCGTTGTAATAGAATTATAGTATACATTCAAAGTTATTGTTGCTTAAAGCCTCGTAAAAGGAAGGGATAATTGGGCACAAGATGTTGAACTCACAGCAACGCACCACCAGTGTACTTTGACACGGTCATCACTCTCCCGTTCTTAGCGTTAGGATCCGGATTGAACTGAAATTTACACGATCAATTACTTTTTTTCATTGAGAAGTAATTGTTTGAAAGGTCGTGTATGTTCAGCACATCCAAACCTGGTAAATCTTCTTGAAGTCGCTGCAAGGCGATTCCGCACTGAATGTGAAGTGCTTTCCCATATCAGCGATATTGTACGTCTCCTTCTCAACTTTATCGCACTCATCTACAGAGAAAAAAATAAGATTATAGTAACCTTTCATTTTTTAAAAATTGAATCACTTTCAGAATTGAAACATCTGATGGGGTTATATGCATAACATACCTTCGTTCCCGGCATCACTTTCAGATTGCGTAAGGTCAGTAATCATCAATATGACCAACGAAATCCTGGCGAATGTCAGCATCATGGGAGGGTTGAATAAGTGAGTGTGTTTTGTTGATATGAATTAGTTTATTCAATCGGGGCGTCGAATGAAGTGGATCCGCCACTTCTCCCTCCCCCTGCCAGCGAATGTAGAAAACAATTGGATGCATTTATCGACTTTAAATATAATATACGAGAGACAAAAAATGAGAGGTTCTATCTATGCGTGCATCCGAACGATACATTTCTCAGAAACACAGAACAGACCAGGGTATCCCCAGACCAATCCCTCATCGTCAACAGCACACCAAACCACACTCCTTAAAGTTCATTTCACATTATTAATTTGTTTCTGATTTTTTCCAAAATTGAAAAAAGTCTCCGATAAATAAATATCTTGTATATCAAGGACTAAATTAAAGCCAGAACCAGCAAAGTCAGCAACGCACACCACCTCCAAGGACGACTATTCCTAGCAGGTGTGCGCCCTCTGTCACTCCCTCGCTATCTATCGAATCCATCCTCCGCCACTTGTGTATTGGCGCGTACTTTGTAGTGCGCCACTGCCTCTCTCTCCCTCGCTTTCTCTCTATCTCGCCTTACTCCATTCTCACTCAGTCGAACCAGCCGAATGCAAGGCCCTTGAGTGGCGAAAAGTCATTGATATGCACAAGTTTGATAGTTTTAAATCGATTGAACAAGTTTGATTTAATAATTTTTCGTATTTTTTTCTTCGAAAATGTCATTTATCGCCTTTTCATAGTTCATGCTCCCATTCACCTTATGAACTTTCCCATTTCCCTAATTCGCAATATTTTCTAATAAATGTAATATTATTAATATGCAGATTCTCCGACCTAAATTCGGAGACTGAGTAGTGATGGAGATTAATGAAGAATACAGCGCAAATTAGGTATGTTGTTTTAGTAATTTTTAGGGTTTCCATTTTCATGAATTTAAGCGGCTGATATGGGTGCGGCTGTCACTCGAAAATAATTAACAAAAATCGAAATTCCTCGCTAAGGTTATCACCCTCGGTGACTTTCTCTGCTTAAACGACATATCTTCTGAAGGATCGTATCATTTCCAGGAAAGTGGGATAACGAAGGAAAAGGGGTCATATGGAACCACACGGATCTATGCAATAAGGTGAGACAAGACAACTAAATAAAGTGATTTTTTTTACAATTGGTTCTATTTTACAAAATACACAGTGTACACATGTCATTTTTCCTAATATTTCAAAAATTGCAGTGGTTTGAAGAAGAACTCCCAACAGTCTACGATTCTTCGCTCCTTCGACTAGGATTCACCAATGTAAGGATAAAGCGTATGATCCTTTATTGTCGCAAAAGAGCTGATAGTAGGAGTCTCTTAATTTCTCGCACTCTCCCACATATCGAACAGAGAGTTAGGGAAATTTAGAGACATAGCTTTTGAATTATTTAAGGGCCATGTATTAGCCCCGGTGCGAAGCGACGTGTCAATTTTGGCGGGGATACGATAAATTCCCGCGGTCAGAGAGTACTGCTTAGGACGAGGGTTTCATGCAACGCGAATTAATTTGTCAGTCACATTTAGGCATTGTGTCCACATTTGCTCACATTTAGGCACTCGATGTCAATTAAAATGGTTTAATTTTGCTCGACTTTCTCGCAAGCCGAAAATTCGTGTTTTTGCATGTTTACTAATCCATTTTCATTTATATTTGAGAAAATATGCAATTATTTTCAGGACATTAGATCCTACTATTCGGCAGATACGAATGTGACGGTGAGTAGTTAATACTTGTTGCGTGGACGAACATTTATTTGAATTGTCATTTTTCAGAACTGTCTGGTCCAAAAAACTGAAAGAACAATATAATTCTAAGCGAAATGAGAATGTGGAGGTAAATATGAATATTTTGGACGAAAGCAGATTCTTGTAATTTTGCAGGGCCATCTGGTACAAAAAAAGAGAACACCGATGCATCACCGAGATCGAAAATAAATCATTATGTATATAGTTCAATAAATGTGTGATCATTTCATTGCCTGGGTTCTTATATTAGGTTGGCCGGAATGTCTTTGTGTATTTTTATAAACTTTATTTCTTGGGGAAGGGAAAATCATACGTTCAATTATACTTGTCCTCATTATTGGCAATATGTGCCCGACGTACCTGCAATGTATGGATCCCCTCCCTTGAGAACCCGCCTGAGCGCGAATCAAAGAAATGCTTGAGAGCATACTCCAGACTTCTCCGGTAATTGAACGACCTACCTCGAACGGCATGGGCCAGGTCTGCGAAAAACCAGTAATCAGACAGGGCCATGCCAGGAGAATACGGGGGGGGGGGGGGTGAGGGAGAACCATCCATCCATATCCAGCCAATTCCTGCTCGACTTGATTTGAGACCTGGGGACGGGGGGGGGGTCATTTTGCTGATTATACACTTTCTTTCTTGTCCTTAAGCCTTGAATGATAGACTTCCAACTTAAAATTATGTAGATATGTGACGTACTTGGTCCCGGTAATTGCCATGCCCTCAGGGAGTATCTCCGATTGGTTCACTCCATCCGCTCCCCACCACATTACTAGCTTGTTTTTCTTGTGGTATTGTGGACTCTAAGTGCAATAGACATTTTACGGGCACTTTGAAGTGCGTCCGTTTCAACAGCTTTCTTCAAAGTCTCAAAATGCAACGAACGCGGTCTCTCAGATCGATCCCATGCATTGAGGGAAAAGTCGTCTTCGTCGAAGCGATGGATCCAATTCCTGAAGGTGTTGTAGAGGGGGCATGTGTGTTATACAAATTATTCAGTATGGTCTCCGAATCCTTCATCGTGGTGTAGGATATAGTGAGGTATAGCAGAACATGTCGGAAGTGGGTGGCTCCAGGATGATACATCGTTGCTCTACTAGAGCCTGACTGAAGGGAAAGTAATGGGGAGTTGCTTACTATAACGGCCCATCACTGTTTGTTATTCACTAGGAATGAGGGAAATCCAAAATGCATTAGGGACGAGCAGTGTTAAAACAAAACCATATACAAAGACTTTCCGGCCAACCTGATACTTGGGGAGCCTGCTTGATTGAAGTACATATATCAATAGTGAATCATCGGTGCCATTCAAGTAGCCAATGTTCTCCACTTTCGTTGCAAGAGAGGGATGCCTTTCAGAATGCCGATCCCATCACTACCAAATGTTCTATTATTGTATGGTAGTTACTGATTCTATCTCGCATCGATAAAGTTTCACAAAGCCCGATGTGAGATATATCGATTAAAAAAAAACTGATGAGCCAATGAAAGAGTCATAATCTGAATGAAAAGCGAATAATAATAATAATAATAATTTATCATGTTATCGGGCGCAAGGAAATAGATTATGAAACGTAAGCAACGAAAAAAAAAACACGAGATACTATGTCACAACTAGGCAACAAAGGAGTGGGATGAGGGTTGTGAACTAAACGAGCTCAAAAATACATGTAATTTTCAAAAATGGGGCGGGCAAAGAAATTATGCTGAAAAGAGGCGCCTTCTCTCGAGAAGCATCCCTCCATGCCGCTGTGTCTTCGCATGCGCCTACGCTACTCTTGCTTCCAATGCCACGTCCATGTCCTTCCTTTAACTAACATATTTATCGAACATTTTCACAGTGATTGAAAACATTATTTATGTTATAGCTGAAAATAATGTAAATAATGCAACATAGTAAAGAATGAAGCAGCAAACATCTGCTCAGTTGATAAATGGGATAGTTCATATTATCGATACAATTATATCCGCTTATTTGGGTGTTTTCAATAAGCGAAAAAAGTGAATACATTTCGCCCATTCGCTAAATTCTCCCCAGACAGGAAGATGTTGCTAGGATCCTGCCCACTCCGTCCCGTCAATCTCCTCTCTCCTCTTCTATTATCCCGTTCATTTCACTCTTCCTCTCCCTGCTTTTCTATACAACTGACTCCACTTCTCCACTTGTTCTCTCCACTTGTGCGATTCCCGTGCAATTATGGATGCTATTCCGATACCTTTCGAGGGCGGTGTTTTCATCGTTCAGGTTTATGAGTCTCGAGAACTGTTCATAACTTGTCATTTTAGCCCCACAATCTATTGCTTACTAATTGCAATAACCTTACGCAGAACGGAATAGATAGTGAGTAAAATTGTTACGGTTACCTCATTGCCGTTTAACCATCTCTCACAGGTAACTACACCCTACTTCATCCTCAAATTGTTGACACAAACCTGCATCAATCGATCTTTCACGGTCCTAATGTGCAACAGCAGCCTCCATTTTCGACTTCCTTCCCGTCGTTCGTTGTTGTTGGACCACATCCACAGATTTTCATACTCGACAGTTCCACTCGTGAGTATTTATAGCTCATCGATAATCGAATTTCTTTGAAATGCAGTAAACCTCGTTTAGAAATCGAATATATTTTTCAGCAGTGTACAACTCGCACGAGTCACAGTCGTTTTCCTCTAAACGACTTGTCGAGACTGACTCTCTTCCGAGCAATAATGTACAGCCAAACATTCAGCCAGTGCTGCGTGACCCTGGAGAAAGTTCATTTGATATGTTGAACAATGATTCGTTGAAGGTAAGCAAGCTTGCCACCCTAATTATCCTAAATATACAGAGGTTCTAGCACAGAAGCGATCCAACTTTCAGGATCATCAACCGCGTCATCTTCCGACTCAGCAAACTCTGGTAAAAGTTTCCAAATGGGATCCCTGCAGGGTGCCAACTGGTGGGATCCCACTGGGAAAGTAACTATCACAGTTGGATCACAGTGGAAGTTCCCAGTTTGTACTCTGCAGAGATCCCACTGGGAAACTCTTACCAGAGTTAATGCACGCGGTACAAGTACCCTTATCATAATTAACAACTCACAAAAAAATTGAATACACAGCCCGATGATATTTTCTTCCTTTCAGGATCATATCTTACTTCAGACTCGTACTGTGCCAACTTCACTAACTCCATTTCTTCATTGGAGCGAATTCGAGCAAAAACAGCAGTCGGAGGAGCCAACTGTGTCCCCTTCTTCAATTTCTCCCACGCACATCATTTCTCATAGTGATCACCAGGTAAACTTTGAGAAATATGGAATTTGTTTTAAATTTAACCACTTCATTTTTGCAGAATAGATCTTCTTCTCCACAGATATTTCATATTAGGGAGAAAAGCAGACGGAAGTACAATACATGCACATACACCGATGATGATTTGGACAATGCGGTCAAGGCTATAATGTAGATCTTCCCGCTTGTTATAGTAGGGAAAATGTTCCAATTAAGGGAAGGAAGTATGACAATACCTCAAGCAATGATAGAGTATACCATCCCAGAAGGAACGCTGACGTATTACACTATGAAGAAAAGGTTTAACGATGAAATATGTATTCGTTCTGAAAGAAAATTGTATTAGGCTAATGGATTCATCTAATAATCGTGACACTACTGGAAAGAATAGGGAAAAATGCCCTTATACTGGCGATTGGTTGAATCTGCAAATCAGCGGTAGGAAGAAAGATAAATATCCTTACACGGACAACGACTTAGCCGAAGCCCTCAAAGCAATCAGGTAGGTCAATCGTTGGTTCAGAATTTCTAAGCAGAAAAATTTGATTCACACATGATGCATGATCATCCCAATTCAGCGAAAACCGCCTGGGTATATTGCAAGCGTCAAAGGAATATGGCATACCCAAAGGGACGTTGGCAAATAAAATTAGGAGAGCGGTTACGAGGTGTAATCAGTAGGAAGCTCATTCTGGGTGGAAGGGATAGAGATACTTACCCGAACAATGAAGAGAATTTGAATGACGCAATCAACGCGACCAGGTGTGTTGAGTGTGCATTCAATTCAGAGAAGATCGTATGAGATTCGGTGAATCTTCCAGGGAGTATGGAGTGCCCACAGGAACGCCCCCCAGTATTTTCAGCAAGAAAAGGTGTAGCAGATGAATAACATAAAATGGGTAAAAAATAAAGGGGTACAGGGAAATGCAGAACCCGATCAGGGAAGAATTTGTCCAAAGTGGCACCGACGCTTCTAACGGTTGTACAGAGCTATGAAAAGTTCATAGTCTTGTGTTTTGGGACTTTCGCTTATACGGTGACGCTCAATCGCCTCTCTAAAGAGCGAGCCGGTGCGATTCGCCGCGAGTCGCCTCATGTCGCCCCACCTTTGAGGAGGCCTAAAGCACCTTCAACGGGTGTATTTTAGGGCAATTTTTGGCAAAATGCGCACTTTTAAGGTGTTTTAGGCCGCCACAAAGTTGAGACGACATGAGGCGACTTGCTGCGACTCGACCCGCCTCGTTCGTTGGGGAGGCGATTTAGGGGCACTGTATTTCACATGGACTCCATGTTTGTGTAATTGGGTAATGTTTGCACTATGAAATAATATTGGCATTTACGAAGCGCGCTCATTGTTTGCGGAGCCTGCATATCTTCGCGAAATAAACACGTTTTGTGAAATTTCTCCAAGAAATCAGCCATCTTGCAGGCTTGTCGATCCATCTTACGAAAACAGTCAACTTAGAACAAAGAGAACACCGTTCAAGGAAGCGGACATGCTCAAAGTTCTCAGGTGTTTTTTTTCTAAAAAATCATGCGAAGCGATATTTCAAACAACAAAAAAACAAAGATTGTATGTGACTAATTGTGTGGCAGCTATAAAGGTTTCACTATTAACTTCATAAAACATACCCTAAGGCGCCTGACTGAATTACACGCACAGTGTGTCAAAGGGGGGAGAAATGCTCATTTGCATGGCCCGACTAATCCCATTCATTCTCGGATTAACTATACGATGGTCTGAAGTGCTAGATTTGTGAAAAATTCGCACATGCTGTGGGTGATTGAGATTGAAATCGAATCAAAGCTCTTGGTTGATTTGCGGGCAAATGGTTTAGGCACCTTTCTGCATAAACGCGATATTTTTAGCTTCACTCCCCTAGGAGGAGATGTCTCTGGAGTGGCCAACACAGTCGATTTTAGCTGTTTACGGAATGTTTTTAGAACAATTGCACATGCTGTGGCTGAATGAGGTTAAAAAAGAATCAAAGCTCTTGGTTGATTTGTGGACAAATGGTTTAGGCACCTTTCTGCATAAACGCGATATTTTTAGCTTCACTCCCCGTAGGAGGAGATGTCTCTAAAGCGGGTACAACTGTCCATTTTCAAACGATTGTTATCGAATTGCATTATGTTTCAGTCAAGAATGACGATTCTTCTTTCACATTAGCTATCAATTTTGTAGGATTCGAATAAGTTGGATTTGTTTCACCATAATATTATTATCGGATCCTCTCCTTCCGCACTAGTGGGGCTGAATTTCCACAGACCGACTGGGAGAGCGATAAATAGGCACAGTGATAGGGTGATTTAGCTCCGAGAATCGATGGGAAACGCAAATGAACCTATTTCCGCCATCCGACACGCTGTGACACGTACTATACATTCAGTGTCTAATGCTTTTTCTAAGGATCATAATAAAAATTGTTTTTGGAAAAAAAATAGCATGACGGATGGTGTGTAATCAATCACTAATTTGAAAGGATCAATAATTATGTGTACGTGGCGAGGGATAAAGCAACACCATGCGCTCGTGAATCGCGAGTAGCCGGGCTACCGGCACTTTGTGGTCGGCCACGTAGCCTTTGTAGCCGGGACGTAGCCGCCACAGCCGGGCTACAGAAGCTACGTGACCGGCTATACAGAGCCAGTAGCCCGGCTACTCGCGATTCACGAGATTAATATCATACGCTAAACTAAACGAACAATTCAGCGAATATCGCATGTCAGTGATGCAAGCAGCAAGGACATATGGGGTCCCCGATGCTTCGCTGCGATCACGCCTGAAGAAGTTGGATGCCGCCACAAAGACTCAGCGAAATGACGTCACGAAGAGAGCTTATAAAGCTCGAAACAGTTAATGAAATCCAAACATCACTGCTACGCCACTGTATCACCGCGGTTGTAAGACTGATTGCAGATTTAAATTCGATTTATGCTATCATCATATTTATCCTGACGTCAGGCACAATGGTCCTGCAGGAGGGTGACTTCGGTGTAGAGGGGATTGGGATCTTCGGTCTGAGAGCGTCGTTAGGTCAAGGGATGGGATCTTCTTTGGCTTCTCCGGTCAACTGTAGGGACGATCGTGGCGGATTTCCGTTGAGCATTGAAATAGATCATCCTGCCTCCGGGCACCTGATTTGCGCCGGTTAGGAACTCACAACGCAGACTTGAGCGGGGCTTTTCTTGACGGTAGATCACTCGAGATGATGGTAGTCCGTCCGTGCTCCTCTTCATGAAGTGTACCAAGACTATTTATGCTATACATATTTGCATCCATTTGATATATTAGGTTGGAACATAAGTTCTGTCCGATTTCGTTAGCCAAGTTTGAGCTCGCTCAAAATGAACATCTCAAATCACAATGGGCTCACTCAGTAGCATAATTATGTGTAACACTAGACCATTCCCTGCATATGTTCAGATCAAATGAGTGACTCAGGGTATACGAGAAATCGATGTTGGTCATGAAACAAAATTTCAGATTTTTTTCCAAAAATTTTTGAATCACTATTTTTCCGGGAAGAACAATCATGGTGCAACTTCACACATGTTAGTGAGAAGGCCGTTCCTAGTTCTTTCTTAAACTGGGCCGAATGATAGATTTCACCGATCCCATTACAAATTATAAGATGGACAATTAGTAAGTTCGAGTGATGGAGCTGTTCAATAGATAATTATTCCTGATCCGAAAATCAAACTGATAGTACGTAGACTATGGGCGATATAATATACAACTATTGTACGTTTCATACATTGGGAAAGTCTAGCGGACCTAATCTTCATCTTTCTAGAAATTTTGATTTTGTAAAAATATATTTTACGTGAGAACCATTCAAATTCCAATATTTGGTGTCCAGGTTAGGGTAACTTCTCTACCAAAAGTACATACCACCCAAGTTATCCAAGCCATAAAGTAATAGAATAAGGGTAGTTGTTGCAAGTAATCACAAAATAACTAGCTTATCAACTATATGCGAAACAGAAATGGCAAAATATGTCGATTTTAATGTCAACTTTTTGTCATCAATTTTTTGAATAAATGAGGTTTGTGACAATAGGATCGCACAATTACCACACTGAAATTGTGTGCTTATCAGGGCCGTATCTTTTCATTTTCAGTATGTTTAATATCTAGGTCAACTAATGTGAATGTACCGTAGATAAATTCATCTCTGCTCATGACCCGTCGATCAGCATTCGCAAATTGGGGCATTTTTCAAGATGGCCTTTCGTGTTAGAATTCATTCTAATTTGCTGCTGTCATACACGACCATGGTCCTTTCCAAAAATCTCACTTGATTGGCACCATCTCTCTTACCGATAGAGTGCGACTCGGAGAAGTGAATACCACCCGTAATGAAAAGCAATGACTTTTACCTCACACTGTGACCATAATCCCGATGTTATAGATCTGCACAAATGTGCGCTAGAGAGAGTGATGAAGCACTCACTATGTGAGAACAACCTTTTGAAAATCGGTCGAAAAGGAAGGATGTTGAATGTAAGAAAACGAAAATATTGAAATCGGACAAAACTTTTGTTCCAACCTGATATACTATTGTATATTTTGATAGATATGGATAAAGGAGATAACAAGAGAAATATTAGTGATTGGTTAAGCTTTTAAGACTTATGAAGAATGACAAAGCCTGATCTGTGCAACTTCATGATAAATAGTCAGTATTCGGTATTCCGGAATTGTCTTAATCTTTGTGATACTACATCGATGTATTCTGTAATGATTCAAAATTCATTTTTAGAGGTTGAACAGTGCAAGTCCATAATATTTTTGGAGTGTCCTCCTGAACAGAAGCGTCGCAGAGACTACAATTCATGAGACATGCCACAGGGTCAATCAAATCAGCAAATAATTCAGCATCCCCACTGGACGCGCTTCGCGTGCGTTCAGTTGACAGGTTTATGGTGAATACACTGCTGAGATTTACCACGACACACTTGATATACTCCCTAAGTTGACCTCAATTTTTATTTAGTTTTTATTTGCCCTGTCGGAAAAAACCTTCTATCGACGTCATGAATCTGTCTCCAAGTGTTGCAAGAAATGTCGTAAATTTTCTCGATGCTAAATGTTTGCTGAGATTGAGAGAGGTGAGTATACGAGTCACTTACATTGATAGTAGATGTGCATGGTTAGCGAGGGTATTGTTACTTTCTCCATTTCGCGAACTATATCGCATCGTCTGATGAGATGGCCATCCGCTGGAAATTATATCTAGAAAGAGACGTGACTTTTGACGTTCTCAAAATCTGGTCCCACTGTCTATTCTAACGATATTATTAAGGTCAGTAAGGATACAAAGGAAGTTGTCGACAAATCGATGGGCGCTCGCAAGCTGGTTATCAGTCGGTTCCAAATTATTGTAAGTTTTTTTTCGTAAATGTTTTATTCATAATTTAACAACATATCTCCTGATTTTTGCATGTTTGGGGGCAATACGACACAAAATACGAGTGCGAAGTCCGGGGTCCAATGCAGAAGATGTTATGGATAACGCATCTCAATCCCGTTATGAGATCACTTGGACTTTTGCGGAAAAGTTTTACGGACGAGCGTAATAAGGAACCCAACGTGAGTTTCTCTTACAACAACAAGTACACAATGTTTTAGATGTTGATAGCAAAAAGCTTCTCTGCGAGATACATTTCGGACGTCTTAAGACCACTAATTTCTGGGCAAAAGCTCCACTACCTGACGCTACACAATACGAACCAGATGATACTTAACCAATTCTCAGAGATTCTTGAAAAGGGGGCAATTTCAAATATTCTTATTTTCGAGACTGATGATTCAGACTGGTATAATTTGTGAGTAATTTATTTATATATTTTTTAAAGATTATTTTTAAAAAGATGAATTGCAGCAACTCGTCATTTGACTTTTTTCGAAAATATAAACCCCATTTTGTAATGCTCAACATTCCATCACTTACTGAAGGTACATACTTATCTTTCTCTCTTTATGAGCTGAAGTTTGAGAATTATTTGCGAATACTGCTTCGATTGTCGAATGCTTTGTAGATATAGCTCAATCAATACTTAAAATAGCTGACTTCACGAAAGTCTTTGATATTTCTGCTAGAAAAAAGAGGAATGGACCAGCAATTGATGTTGAATCGTTAGCTGGCATGATACTCAGCAAAGCATGTGTGACACTTTGTTTCGGCAGAGAAACGACTCCTATTGCAAGTGTCGAGAGGGTACTCCATGTTAGTCATGATGATTTGATTCATTCGTGAATGGTTCTCGTTTTCAGTTTCTCCACCATCTGGATAAACGAGTGTCCCTCAAAGCATATGCTGAGATGGATGAAATGGACGGGCAAATCGGAGAATACAAGATGAAGACCGATGGAACCGGCGCTTTCAAGAAGGTTTTTATCAAACACGTGAATTGTCGATGACCACGTCATCAGTAAATATTCATTTATATTGTTAATTATTTGCACTTTGAATAGTCTCTCTCAGAATATTTTAAAAACTAACACATCAACATTCACATCTCTTCGCTTAAATCGGTTGTATATTCAATTGTTATCTCTCCTCTGGCCAATCTATTGATCTTATTACAATTACTCCCTTGTATTGCCTGCCACTTCTCTGAGTGAAATGAATCCGCTTAAATAAACAATGTCGTTAATGCCTTTCCGTGTTCACTTCCATGCATCGAAGAAGGAATCATTAATAAAACGCGCTAGCGATAAATGCACTCTGATTCGCTTCAGCATGCCCACTGGACGCGTATGCGTTCAATCAGACACTGATGTGTGGTTTATACAGTATCGATACAAATGCACGCTTTAGTAGACCCTTTGATGACCTCAATTTATATTTATTCCTTATTTGTGCGGCCAGATGGGAGAAATTGCCGATGTCATGTATCCACGTTTCGCTAACAATGTCTGTAATTTGCTCGATGTTCAATGTTTGCTAAGATTGATAACGGTGAGTATTAGAGTTCTTCTTACTTTATGTAGTGTCGATTCATGGCTTATGACGCATCTGTTATATAAGAGCGAGAACGGACAAATATGCTAGAATCCGCTTCCATTTTGGAAGCACCAAACAATAATATTACGATAAGTAAGGGTGCAAAGGAAATGATCGACAAAACAGTGAGCGCTCGGAAGCCGGTTATCAATCGGTTCAAAATTATCGTAAGTTTTTATTCGAGAATTTGTTGTTCGCAATTTTACATCATTTCTGTACCTGAATTTATGTGTTTCGGTTCTGTGATTTTTGTGCATAGTTTAGGGGAAATACGACACGCAATATGAATTTGAAGTACACGGTCCGATGCAGAAGCTATTATGGATAACACATGTCAATGCCGCTCTGAAATCACTGGGAATATCGCGGAAATTTTTTACTAACAGTGCTGTTAAGGACCCTAATGTGAGTTTATTTTTTTTTAAAGTGAACGTATTAATTACTTTTTAGGTACTGGTAGCGACAAGATTCTCTGCAGGATACATTTCTGACGTCTTAAGACCGCTCATTTCCGGACAAAATTTAATCAACCTAACACTTAGCGATGTCAGCCACATTGAAATTGAAAAGTTTTCGAAGGATTTAGGAGGAGGAAGAATTTTAAAAGTTATTATCCTGGACGATGCAGACTGGTACAATTTGTGAGTATTTACTTACAATTATACTAGTCCGGCTGCCCCCCGCCTTCGGCGGGAGCCCGTCCTAATATAGTAGGTTTCGCAATCACTCGTTTCGCAACTTCTCTCTCAACGCGCGATCTCTTTCCCTCCACATTTCGTAATCGTTTCGCGAATGTTTGCAATCCGGTCAAGCTGTGCTTTCTATATAGGTATAATATATTCAATGAATTACATCAATTCGTCTTGCGATTTTTTCAAAAATATAACCCCCTTTTGTTGAAGTTCAACATTGCGTCACTTACAAAAGGTACATATACATTAATACATCACTTGAAATGCATAAAATTCGAGAAAAGTTATCTTTGTGAACCAATATAATCTTGCTAATCAAAAGCATTTTGAACTTCCTTTCCAGATTTTGCTAAATGTGTGCTCAAAATTGCTGATTTCACGAAAGACATTGTTATTACTGCAAGAAAAAATACGAATGGATCAGAAATATGTGTTGAATCGTGGGCTAAGAGAGTACTCAGTCAAAGTTGCATGTGGTTACGTATCTGCAGGGCGAATCCTCTTACAAATATGGGCAGAATGATCCAGGTTGGTGGTCAAGTGGTTTTGTTCATCCAAAGACACTTTATTTTCAGTTTCTCCATAACCTTGATAAACCAGTTGTATTTAACGCATAAATATGCAAATAGGAGAATATAGGGTAACAACTTCAACCTATTAAAATAGCGCTATCAAGGATGTATCGATAGAACATATTAATATTAGTTGAATCGACTAAGATTACACGAAATTCTCAATCCCTACACATAAAACGTACTTACAAATATATTGTTTGTATATAGAACAAATATAACGACACGTATTTCTTACGATTAAATCTATTCTATATTCAACAATTATTATTCAACTCACCTATCCATTATTCATATTCAAATTACTCCCTTGGATCACCTGCCACTTTTCTGAGGGAGATACCGCCAACACCCAATTACGGTATCCCCGTCTTCGATATCTGAAGGCTAACTTTAGCTTCGTCGTTGACGATAGTCAATTGGCTTCTCTTTCGCTGCACTAAAACTTGTTTTTCACTTCTGAAAAACCATCATCCTTGCTCGACCATACCTTATACTTCCACGCTGACTGAACAATGAAAAGTGATTCATGAATGAAAATTGAAATTATATTATAATTGTTCTTCACTATCTTCATATTTCATCGTCAGAAGGTAACATCGATCGTAATCAGCCTTCTTTCGCTCTATTCCATTTCACTCTTAGCCAATATCACTCTTGAAGTCAACAATTCCGCCACTCTCCCCTGTTATGAACCATTTCCGACAGATTGACAGGATACATTCGTAAATTAGAGTCTGGACTGACGGCTTTTCAAGGCGAAAACAACGAGATAACTGCTGCTGTAAATCTCATTCTTGTTGAGTGCCGATATTTTCCCGTCTTTCTCCTACCGTAGTTGAATTAGTTTCATGGTAGTATACGGCAGTAGTTTCACGGTATCATACTTCATCCGCCCCAATGACCCCCCCCCCAATCAAACGCCAATTATTCTCGAAACTGACACCGTTTTCACGGAAAATGTTGATGCGTATTTACTGGAGTCTGTGGGGGAATCTAGAGCGTAATGTTTGCCGGGTGTTCCTTTGTTGAGCTTCGATGCCTGTTATTCTTTATTTTCTGTCTCAAATTCCCGTATTTTCCCGTCACGCTGCCTCCGAAGCTCCCAAACAACGAATTTCGCAGTTCCTCTTACAACGAAATTTACAGGACTCGCTAGATTACCCTTACAAACCTCTCTTTACTGATTTACAAGCAAAACGTGAACTCTTTTCCTCCAAATATGGTCATCTGCTGTCATAGAATTTCAAAAAATTGTCGCAGTATAAGTACAGATATTGTCCGTCGATAGTGCGGTGCTAAAGTTCTTACACTCCTTTCACTTCATTGCAGCTTAGATAATGACGACCAGTCTCCATCGATAACATTTCGCTCTTTTAGTTCATTTGTCATTCTTTCGTATGCTCATCCTTCTTTCATATGTCCCTTAATAGTATCCCTATAGTATCCAGTAAGAACAGATCTTCGATGATATATCGTGAATTGAATTGTAGCTTGGGTCTCCGATGGTGGCAACATGGCGCTTGGCGGCCCATCTCGTCTTCGAGGTTCCCCTCCTCCTCCTCTACATACTCACCATCATCGCATGTATGGGAACGGACTCCTCAGGTGAGGAAGAATTCGAAAGTTTTGAATCATTGTGTACATACAATACGCAATTAACCGTCGCTGCTCACTTTAAGAGTTATGCAATGTAGGACTTCATTATTTTCGCATATTAATAAAATTAAAATATCATGCAAAATAAAGAAGGTGCTTGCGAAGCCACTCATTATCACCACTTTTTAAACGAGGACACTTCTCTGATGACACGTACCAACGTTTTTTTAAGTGCTGAAAGAAATTACGCGTGTATTCTTCACGATTCTCGGATAATGCGGGGCCTTGTTATTGCCAGCCTCATTTTGAGTGCATAATACCGTAATCTCAATCGCAAAATGGCAACACTCTCTCTATTTCACTCACTCGCTCGATTGTTTTCAAAGCATCAAATAAAGGGAATGATCAGATAGTATGTTTCCCGAGTATGAAGGCGTAGATGACGAGAAATCGTATGGGTACTGTATAAATAGCGAGGTCCCCAGAGACTGACGAGCTTCCAGCAACTGTATTATTTCACAAGAAATAGTCATATTTATGCAGACATGTGACACACATTTTACTAAATGACGACAGCCAATTCTGATCTCCTCACAAAATATAGAGTCAAATGTCGAGCCAGCCGAATGTACAGTGTAGTCTCACAAATGTTGATGGAATGTAGAGCAGCGGGCGAGGGCCAACTCAAATTTGAACATTTTCAGGAATGATGGAGACTAGCTTCTACACATTCATTGTCTTCAACGGGATATTGGTAAGAGATGATGCGGTTCTCTGATTACGGATACAATCCCTTTGTCCTCTAGTTGCATGCGTTGTCGAAACAATTATGAAATATTATCCGTCTGATCCGATAAAAATAGTTTCGAAATAGTCGACCCTCTTCATTCCATGCGCATGCTCATTAATATTTGTGATTGAAGACAATCATTCCTTGCGAAGTCGTATATCATAATGACGTCATCAATGGCTCGTTGCAGGACCTCTTCTGCTACGCCGTAACTATCTTCACCTACCGTCTCTGCATCTACATGCCCTTCGTCGACTTCTTCGGAGTCAGATCGCGATTCAATATTTTTAATGATCTTTGATATTTGACATTCCGAAACAAAACCCAAGGGATTTGTGAGAAAACGACAAATGGTGATATATTTCCATTTTTACGACATTCAGGACTTTGATGAAGGCTGGCAAACTTCGTACATCTACGCGTGAGTCTTGCCCTTACTATTACAATTTTCCTCCTTATTGTCGCAAAATTTCTTCGTGATATGTTGCACTGATGTCATGTATGTATTGGCTGCTTCATGTGTTGATCTTCGCTGCGCAGTGGCCATGACAAAACGAAAAAACTAATCCAGAACTGATAACGAAAACCAATTAATCACTAATTTCTCTCTCAGTGCCACCTGGCTAATCTGCTGCACTCGTGAATTCAGCAGTCTTGCACTTGCTCTCAATCGATTCACTTCCATCTGCTACAATAACAAGGTACGGTAGGGTATTTTTGAACTCGAACCATATATCTGACAATTAGGTTACAGTAATCAAAGTCACTGTGCTATGAATAAGCCCCCGTATTGACCATGAAACACATTTGCTGAAAACAACGCTTCATGCGTACTTTCTATGATCGATAATTTGTGTTTATCTGATACCAACTTACGGTACCGCAATGAACAGTGGCAGACAACATATGGTTTCGGGAAAATAGTTTCAAACTACAATCGACACACTCCTTTTGTGTTGTGTGGAATCAAAAATCGTAAAACTACGAACATGCAAAATGAGGCATAAACACGAAGAGAGCATTGTCAAGATTGTCAAGATTACTCTCTTTCGATTCGAGAGAATTCGTCTCGTATTTTTTTTTTGTTTTTCTCTCGATCTGCTGGGCAGTTCAGTAATTGAGCGTATGCAATGAGGATGATCATTTCTTATGAAATCATATCCCTCGTCAATAATCGGTTATCTTTCCTCAGAAATGGTCTGGTGGTGCCTTCATCATCACTGTCGTTCTCTGCTGCATTGCTGGATTCTCGCCCAACTGGTACATGTGGGACACAAATGTCGAGGCGAGAGATCGATAATTTATTTTAAATCGTTGATCGTGATGAGAATGTGTTCAAAAGAAGGAATTGATATATTATCGTACCCCCTCCACAAACTACATTAATAGTATTGCTGAAACTCATTGGAATCATGTGGTGATGTTGTGCGAATGTTGTTGTCAAATTGCATACCGAGCGGGCATGGGAAAATGGATTCAAATCGAAGCCGCAGTGTCGATCCATTGGGCCAAAATAATATAATACTTATCCTCGCATCATTGCCTCATGAACGTGCATAAGAAATAAGAACAAGAATTACAGTACCAGAAGATCCCGATGGGCGATGGCAGTTCAATCTTCTTCATGCTGTCCGACGAGGACCATCGACCATGGGTCAGTAGATCCAAACGTCAGGAGAAAATTTAGTTTTTATACCGAGCAGGATTCGAAAACTGCAATATATACCCCATTGTTTTATATTAGAGTAACGTATCGAATTTTCAACAGTTACAAGCAGCGAAACATTAATTTGTTCCATATGAAGAGTCCTCAAGAGGAGTCCTCACCACATCATAATTGCCTGATGTGATTCATGAATTGAATCATTTTTTAGCTGAAAGAGCCGGTGTGGACTCTGTGCTGGTCCACCTTCACCTACGCGACCTCGATGGGGATCTTCATACTCATCGGTTAGCCCAAATTGTGTTGTTTTTGTCGCTGAAATTACACATATGCTATCCATTTTTAAATAACTTCAGGCAGTATTCACCTTCTTTCCTTGCTAATCGATAGGCGATGGTGGTAATTGGCAGGTGTTGTCTTGTTAGCCATTTCAATTTCTCTCCCACTTCCCAAGAATGGATAGGGGTAATCTCAAGCACGACAACACTTATAAGCTCCGAGAAAATGGTGCCTGGTAGTATCGAGGACTTGACGAAGGTTCGAATAGCGAAAGTGGGGAATGCAAATCCGTATTTGCACAATTAGGATACAAAGTGATGATACATAATTAGTGCATTGCCAGAAATGGTTCGAAATATTTCCACGCAAAGTATTCATTCATGATAGGGGAAAATTCTGTTCGTTGATATATTTCGCAAATATAATGTTCTACCGTACTGGAAGAAGCCAAATGTTTTCCTAAATACGTTCTGTGAACCATATGAACCGTTCGCTATATGTTTCAGAAGTGAATCTTATTCAAAATCGACCAACTGTGCACAATGTACTGGATAAGCGTTTGATGGCCGAAAAAAATATAATACAGCTTTTTCCAGAGAGAAAAATCCTTTTTTTTATCGGCGAATTATGTTATGCAGGTTTCCACGTTCTCTGTGGCGGTGCCCATCCGGAAGTGGATCGTCGTGAATACCGGCTGACGATGATCGCATTCCTGTTCCAGATGGCAAACACCGGATTCTACATCAACCAGGTGAGTGACGTCATTGATGATTGGTTCAAGTGTCCTGTGTAAGGTTCCGGAATTATGAGTAATTGGGCGTCTTTTGAATCATTTACAGTATACATATAGAGCGCACACGAAACATATCTGAAAATGATTCCAAAGTCGCCCAATTACGCCCAATTCCGGCACCCTAGTCCTGTGTAAGCGTAATCTTAGTCAAACACTCCCCACTTGAGCCCAATGCTTTCTGCAGGTGCGCATAAAAAGCAGGGACATGCACTCTATTGATGCCAAATTGGCGCGCGCTCTCCTCGTTTCTCACGATCTCTCGCCGGTCAGACAGAGTGAGAGAGCGTGCGAAACGAGGAGGGCGCGCGCCGTTTTGGCATCACTAATGCACTCCCTCTTCTTTACAATTGCTAGTTAGAGAACTTTTAGTACAAATGTTTGTTAGGGATTCAATAGGGGGAACTCGGTAATTCTTGTCATGAGTTAGGGATGCTTATTTTTCTAGTCTACTGAAGCATTCATGATTGAAAGCTGGAGCACTAACAATTACGAAGCAGAAATACGATGGCTAGTAATCTTCAAAATAACAATTCATTCAGATAATGGCGTATCTCATCGATCGTGATGACCTCATTGAGGCACTCAAAGCTGTCAGGGTGAGTTAACAGATATTCAATGACTACATCTGTAAAAACTCTTTACTTTCCAACAATATTGACTTTGAAAATGTGTTTTAATCGGCGTTTATCACATTGGTTTGGCAATAAGCTTGATTACATGTCGAATCTATTCTGCATAACTTCAACTATATTATCTGTTCCACGTCATAATTTCTCCTTACACTTCCAGCTACTGCCAGTAGAAGTGGCTTTGGCATGTAGCATGATAGTCGGGGACGATAGATCAAAGTCAACATCTAAAAGTCCCTCCACCAATTCTCAGGACGGTGCCCCGATCATTCCCTTCGTTCACGATATGCGTACTCTATGCGTGCCCATCAATCTATTCCTCTTTGATTCAGTGATCAGGGGAAGGATCCTAGGAAAGTTCGGCATGGGCGGAGGTATATTTCATATTTCATATTTAATTTAATTATTATTTTAAATCATACTTTCAAAATTTTGCACAGATTATCATCATTTCGTGTAGATGAATGAAAGTTGCACTTCGAACTATTGCTATAAATCCTTTAACATGTTCATATTCGATGGATTGCAGGGGACAGCTCTAACATGGCGCAGAAGGCCTGAATCGATCGAACGCAAGCGAACGATAATTTACAGATTCTTGCAAAGTCAACATTTTACTCTATTGTCATGCAAAAGGAAGAATGAAGACAGTTACTCAATTTGTATGGGCTTTCACTACATTATTGTCGTTTTGGTGATTTGAGGAATAGAGAGAAAAGGATTGAGCGAGTGCTGGGAGATACAGATTTTTAATCGTTGGCTAAAATAGGTTTTATCAGTCTACGCTGCGTGGTAATATCATACACCACGACAACTACAAAAGTGGAGAAATGCTTTAGGATGTTCAAATGGTTTTGGATCGTTCGAAAAGCAGCCGTTACTGTTTCTCCACAATCGTGAAAAACGAGTTTACTTTAGCGCGTGTTGAGATATATAACGTATCGACCTGCAAATTGGAGCCTGCAGGCTAATGACACAGTCATACGGTAACATCGCTATTAAGACGCGACTGCGCATCGGTATTGATTCTTCAATATACTGAGATTATCCAAAATTGTGTGAAATTCTGCAAAGAAAACCGATTACAAATTCGATTTCTTTTATTTTTCTATTGAATCATGTGCATCTCGTACAATTACATCGCTTGCGTGTTCAAGCGTTATTGTTCATCTCACCAATCAATTATTCATATTCGAATTACCCCTTCGGACATCTGCCACTTACGAGAGACTTGCATGATACAATAGTAAATTGGAGGGATTGACGGTTGTTCAAGCAAAACAACGAGATAACTGCTGCTATACATCTCATTCGATGGTTGATCAGAAATATTGTCACGTCTTTCGGATACCGTATTCAGCTAAATTCACTGTTGTATACGGTATTTGTGCCCACGTCGAAATCGATCGTTTATATTACATGATGTCTGAGAAATTTCTCTATTTAAAAAAAAAAACAAGTAATGGGATTCCTGTATTTGTTTGAAACTTTTTTCATTTGAAACTATATGGCTACTGATCACATATTTCAATATTTGTCCCGTAATGATACGAAACACCATAGATTCTTAAAGTTTCACGTCACTTCGATAAAAAATGAGGGATCATTATAAGAGTCCATGGGGAATCCAGCGCCTAATGTTTACCGGGCGTTCCTTTGTTGTGTTACAATCTATGTTATTCGTTATGTATTTTCTGTTTCATTTCCTGTCTCAATTTCCCATGTGTTGCCTTAACGTTGCCTGTGAAGCTACCAAACATCTTCGCTTTTCACAGCTCATCTTACTTTGAAATGTGATCAGCCAGATATTGACCATAAGAAATAATCCCTTGACCTCTTTATAACCTTCACTTTCATATTTTAGATGGTATTCTTCGATCATGTATTTTCACAGTATTCCAGTATAAATCTGCTCCCCGAGAATGTGCATCTCCTCCTTGTCTGATTCCATTACTTCTACCACATTGATATTCGTGTAATTATAGCAGATGGCGAACAGTTATGGGAGATCTTACTGATCTATTGTGCCTGAAAGCATTATCAGAGGTCTTCTGAGAGATCGCATGTGCCCATTTACAAACTGTTCAAAGCGCTTCAATCTCATCCCCACTTTGGTGGTTGATGCATCTAAGGTCAAGAAACTTCCATTTCACTTTGTGGAGCCGGAAATTGAAAAGTGCCTAAAAGCCGGCTCGGTAATTTCAAAAGTTTGAAAATTCATAACATGCTTCAAAGTTGCGCAGGATCTTCGCCAAAAACTATCGCCACGACGAGATGAACAACTTTTGTGTTGAGGTCGAAAGCCAAAAGGAAATGTTAAGTATTGATATTGTAGAAAGTGTGTTTTTTCGAAATCCAAAAGTTGAAAAAAATGTCGTGAAAAAAAATATTCCTTTTGCAAATGAGATCTCTTCGGATTCTGAATCCACGTCATTTTTTATACCGGGGAAAGTTCGATTTTCAAAAATCACGAACGTGATATCGCGCTTTTTTTCGCCGAAAATATGTCCGATCGCGTGTTTTTACTCCAGATCGAATATTTCACTTTCTAATTTTTGTGTCTAAATCGCTCAGATATATCTTTTCTTTCAATTTTCAATGCTTACCAACCCTTATATCAGGCCACTCACGAGAGAATCGGGACAATGAGTTGGCATTAAAAATAAACATTTTTTATTTGACATGGTTTTGAGTTTGGGTTTGGGTGGTAGAACTTAGCCCCACATCGATTCGAACCAATTCGCTCTTGCAGCTGCAGCAGGCTGCTGCAAAGATGAAACGAAGGCAGTTCGATTTGGGGTTTCCACGTGTAAAAATGATAGTTTTTGTTTACCAAAGTGTGTTTATGATCAAATTAACCATTTTGGATCACTTTGTTAATTTTTCACTTTTGCGACCCTTGCAGCAGACGCATGGGTGACAGGTTTTAAATTTACCGTGGTGACATACATTTTTTGCTTCACACCAAACTTTACCAGTTTTGTCGAGCTTGAAATTCTGCGCATGCCATAATTTTTGCAGATTTTATCTCGGCGATCCTGATAGTCTCCCAGATCGACGAAACTCTCGTAATGGGCTGCACGATTCACCCTCCGTGAAATCAAACTCGCAAGGTCGCAGGTTCGAGTCCCAGCGAAGGAAAAATTGTCTTTTGCAATTGGTTTTCATATATGTACTCATGCATTGTATTATTTCTAGCGTTACCATGTCGGCAAAAATTTGCTTGCATTCACCGGGACTCGAATCTGCGACCTTTCGAATTTGATTTCACGGAGGGTGAACCGTGCAGCCCATTATGAGAGTTTCGTCGATCATGGAGACTATGAGGACCTCCGAGATAAAATCTGCAAAAATTATGGTGTGTGCAGAATTTCAAGCTCTACAATCTGGTCTCTACAATACAATATGATCAAAGTGAGCTCTACAGCTCTACAATACAATATGATCAAAGTGAGCCAAAATGGTTAATTTGATCATAAACACACTTTGGTAAACACAAACTACCATTTTTACACGTGGAAAACCCCAAATCCAACTTCCTTCGTCTCACCTTTGCAGCAGTCTGCTGCAGCTGCAGCAAGTGATAAAAATCTAAAACTTCGGATTTTGCCTAAACTAGTTAAGAGACCCGCTCCGTAAGAATCGACCATATCGATCACCCCCCGGACATGTTGAGCTAGAAACGGGAACCGTGGGGGCTCAGTGTGGTGGGGGGTTGCCCTAGTTCCGCATTATTGAAATTTGTCACTTATTATATATTAGGGCCATTGAGTAGGTAAATAATATAAATAAAGGCGAAAATGGAAAAAAAAATCATATTTTCATAGGGATGCAAAATCGACTCAAAAGTCAAAATACATTTCACTTGTGATACCCCGATGTTGTTAAAAAGACATTAAGTGCAGAAATCGATCGATTTTGAATACTATTTTTTGACATGAAATTTAACTTTTTCTTGTCTACCTGGCTCATTTCGGGCCCAATCCCTTAGGTTTTCAAACCCCAATATACTCTGGGCCACGGAGTTTCACAATTGCTTTGCACCTAATCTCGACAGCTTCTTCGCTTTCGAGAAATAATTTTCGAACATGTCATTGTGACGTATTCCGAAAATTCGAAAATTGATTTTAACCTAATCATTCAGAGTAATGATTAACTTTTATCACTTCTGGATATTTCTTATTAAGACATATTTTTTAGCACAAAAAAAATCAAATTTCACGAATTTTCAAAAAAATCACTTTTCGATTCCACGAAAATTTCAAAATTTGGGAATTATTATCTCGTTCCGAGTAAACCCAATCCAACCTATTCTTTACAATAGTTATAGTATGCTCCCAGTAAATTAACACAAACACGTATACGGCCCCTCCTACCGTCTTCCAATTCCACGAAGGGTGCTCCAATAATTCAAAAAGAAGAAATTTGAATTATGATTTTGTTCGATTACTAAAAAACTATCGCTCAATTTGGATTGTATTAATCTTAACACAAAATTATATCAATGTGAAAGTGATCAGAGCGTGAAAAAGTAGCTGATTATCTTGATTTAAAAAAATGAATATTATACATTTTCCGATTTTTGTGCACTTTTCACTCATATTCTGCAATTCCAATCCGTTAGCTTTTTCAATTCCAAAGTACTGTGCTGCATCCTCCCTCATAATTGTTTGGAAGCGAATCTCAACAAGGTCTTCGCTTTCGAGAAATATCATCCGAAAATGCAACTGTGGCGAATGCTAAAAATTTTAAAAAAAATCATTTTCCGCAGTACATTGGGAATAATTATCACATATTAATAGAAATGTATATATCTATCTTAGTTGTGATTGGAAGCATTCGTAATAATACATTTTTGCTCATTTGAATAGAAATAAATTTTCACACCTTCGTAAATTTCAATGTTTGAGCATTATTATCTCAATTCACATGACCCAAATCCCACTATTTATAAACAAAATTTGAAATAGGCGCCGAATTGAGAAGAAAAATCACAAAATGGGCTCATCCTCTAGTCTTCAAATTTCACATTGGTTGCTTAAATCAGTCAACAAACACAAAAATAGAATTATGACTTTTTTGTTCAGTTCAAAACTATCACTTAATGGTTCGTGGTATTTGGTCCGTGGAAGGATAGAAGGGAAGGTGAAAAATTGTTTTGATATGATTTTCGCGCAATTTAACTTATAATTGTTCGTTTTCAATGTTTCACCACTGTCCAAAAAGTAAAATGAGAATTATAAGAGATCATAATGAGCTCAAATCGAGGTCAACTGAATGTTGATAAGTTCAAAATAGAGGACATAATTCTGCCAGAGGTTTTACAACAGTCAGGATATCTTGTTAGTTCGGAAGCATCCGTCCAAGTGTGTTGACCAACGCATTTTATGATCGGTTGCTTCCGAGCTTCTTCCACCCCCCCCCCCCCCCCCCATAAAATCAAAGAATTCTTCCAAATGCCAAAAATGGATCGATGCGAGCTGGCATGCTGCCCTACGAGCGAAGCTGCTTCAGAGTCGACAGTATTTGAGAACGGACTACTTGATCCACGTGAAGGAGTACTCAACCATCGGAGACCACTGTTGGACGTAAGTTTCCAACTTGGTCTTCGTTGACAAGGGAGCGGGAGCACTCTTCCAAATTCACTCTTATTCTTTAGGCATGCACTTTCGGACCCAGAGGACCCAGCTTTCCAAAAAGACTGCGGCGGGAAAGGATTTCTCCCAAACGTTCAATGGAATCACCAGCACACTCGTGTATGCGAGCAGTGCGAAGTGCTGCAAGTCTTCTTTGGCGATTTCCGTGCAACACTGAAACAAATCGAAGAAGAGAACAAGGAAAAGAAGGAGTTGTCGAGAGAGATCGAAATGATGAGAAGAGACTACTACGACTGGGAGTACAGGATCGATACTCTGAAGGCCCATCAACTACGAACTGCCAAATCAGAAGCGGACAAGCAAGATATCCTTAAGAATATGAATGTGAGTTGCCTGATTATGTACTACCTTCTACGGGGTCCGCTCGATATTTTTGCAATATTGTTAAAGGTAAAAGGGAAATATACTAATGTGGCTCGCGGCATAAATGTTAGGCTACTGCCCATTTAGGCGAATTTGCTCTAGAGATCCAACCTTTCGTCTAACCTATTTTCTATACATTAATGTCTACCAATCCCCCCAATGGGTAGGGGAGGGGGGGGGGAGACGGAATCGAACTCGAGTGAGATTGACTGAGATGGCGGGTTATATTGGTATTTATAAACAGCTAATATTAATTTCATAGAAAGGAGACGTACTGATGACGATGGACTTCGCCATGAAACACAAGCCTCTCCATCCGCGGGAATCAACGGTCGATTGGTACGCTCAACGAGGAATGACATGGCACATCACTCACTTCACCATACACGAGGGTGTCGATCAATATCAGCATAGTATGGTGCACATGTGCAAAGGAGAACGACAGGTGAGCAGAAAAAATGAAATATTTCTGAGAAAAAAATATAATTCTTCTAAGGACTCTGTCACAGTCACTGCAATTATCCGCCATGCTTTGCAAGAACTGAAGAAAAGAGGAATGAAACGAGTCTTCCTTCGATCAGATCAAGCAGGTTGGATCAATATTGGATTTATTCGTTATTCTTTACTCACCAAGTGTCATAAAGCGGAGACGTAACGATGTGTTACATTTCTATGCATGAAGACTCAGAGATTTTATAACTAAGTCATAACTTTGTTTTCCAGGCACGTACAAGTGCTCGTCGACCCTTTCATCAGTGCAATCGATCGCCAAAGAAGTCGGAATCGAAGTCGTTGGATGGTACTTCAGTGAAGCCCAGTCCGGAAAAGGACCATGCGATCTCACTTCTGCTCGAGTGAAACGGAAGACTCGCAGCTGTGCTGATGCGAAGAAACAAGTTCTCAATCCCACGGACTTCTTCAATGTTGTCACCCAAGGGAAAAAACTGGACGGAGTCTCCTACTACCTTGTCTCTCTAGAGGGAAGCGGAGCTGGCAAGAAGCCCAAACTCTCAACCTCCAAGATCGACAACCTGTCGAAGCTGAATGCCTTCACGTTCGAGGAAGAGAACCTCCGCGTCCAAAGATACTGGAAAATCGGAACCGGAAAACTGATCTCGTACAAGACCATGCTTCCGAACGACGCTAAGCTCATTATTGAAAGACCACCTGCTGGAACACTAAATGACGGTGAATTCTGGCAGAAGATGGGAGATGCAAAATACATTCAGAAAGAGGTATGTTCATTCACACGAAAATCTGTAGCAATATCAGAATTTCAGAAAGATGCCGAAATGGAAGACGAGGACGAATACTGCGACAAGGGTGATTCTCCGGCGTGTGTGAAGATGCCCAAGCTAGAGTCGACTCTCTATCGATGCCCTATCGAGACTTGTTCGCAAGAGTTCATCTCGGAGACAAATCTCGAGAAGCATATGATTGCGGGGAAACATCTGCGAAGACCCGAGAAGTTGAATGCATGTGTCTTTGCCCTCAACCGATACGCGGCCTTCCTGGAGATGATTGCATCTGCCGGAATGTGCAAAGCAGTCGATGATGCAGTTGAGACTTTCCTCAACGATAACATCTACAACGGGAAGAAACAGCCAATGGGATGGGCACTGCCCAAAAGGAGGAAGTCTGGAAGATTCCCAGAAAGTGTCACGAAGTTTCTGAGGAAGATCTACGATAACGGAGAGAAGTCGAAAGTAAAAATGGATCCGCGAGAGGCAGCCGGATTGATGAGGAAACAGAAGAAGAAAGACGGAAGCATGAAATTCAAGATTGAGGATTTACTCACCTGTCGACAGATTGCTGGAGTCTTCACTCGTTTCAAGGCAACGAAGCTTGACAAGAGAGATCGAGTGATGGGGAGGACGAAGAGATCGGGAGACGAGGATGAGGAACAAGACGAGGTAAATATACATCAATTGTTTGTTTCGCTCTCCTAATGTCTTCTCTCACTTACGGTCAACTTTTCAGGTCAATTCTTTTCTACTCGATATGGAAGGAGACCCGGAACTAGAATACAAGACCGAGCCTCTCTTTGATTTCACGGAGGATATTCGAATGGCCATCCTCAATGAACGTGAAGGAGAACTTAGTGAAGACTTCGAGGGAGAGGAAGATGTGAACTGGTTCCAAACGCATCAACGAACTGGATGGTTAGGGGACAGGAAATGTTAGTTGTTATCGATATAATTTCTGACTACATATTATTCTTTGTTTTTGCTTTGAATCACATTAATATTATTTACTGATTAATAAAAATATATTATCTACCAAATGTTCTGGCCCTTCCGATTTCATAGCACGCATATTCTAGAGCTGAAACGCCTACCGACAGACCAGAATTTGACAGTGTTTACAATAAATGAGCATGTCGGAATGTTTTTTCTAAAAGCGAAGAAGCTGCCGAGTGTATATGTCAAACAATTATAAAGAAACATACTCCAGAGTTCATCACTGTTAGCAAACCTAAGGGATTGGGTTTACTGGCGACGGGAAAATTAGGCTCAAATATTGGTATTTTCGAAGCTAAGGAAGGCGATTGTTTTGAAATGTATGAAATTGAGATCTTTGCAGTGCCGCTAAATGTTCTTAATCAAGAAACATCTGAAAGTGTTAAAATCTAATCATTCTTCTCAATGAATTTGCAAAAACGATTTTTTTCCTTTTTCACTTTTGAAAATTACCCAAATTGGACAGTAATTCCTCAGAAGCGAAGAAGCTGTCGAGTGTAATTGTCAAACAATTATGAAGCAACATACTCCAGAATTCATCACTGTTAGCAAACCTAAGGGATTGGGTTTACTGGCGACGGGAAAATTAGGCTCAAATATTGGTATTTTCGAAGTTGAGGAAGGCGATTTTTTTGAAATGTATGAAATTGAGATCTTTGCAGTGCGATCAAATACAACTAAGCAAATAATATATAGAAATGGTAATTTCTCATCATTTCTCCCAATCGATTGGAAAAATCGAATTTTTGAATTTTTGGATTTCTGTAAGTTACACTTTCGAAAATTATTTCTCGAAAGCGAAGAAGCTGTCGAGATTAGCTGCAAAGCAATTGTGAAACTCCGTGGCCCAGAGTATATTGGGGTTGGAAAACCTAAGGGATTGGGCCCGAAATGAGCCAGGTAGACAATAAAAAGTGAAATTTCAGTTCAAAAAATACTATTCAGAATCGATCGATTTTTGCACTTAATGTCTTTTTAACAACATCAGGGTACCACAAGTGAAATGTATTTTGATTTTTGAGTCGATTTTGCATCCCTATGAAAATATGATTTTTTTCCATTTTCACCTTTATTTATATTATTTACCTACTCAATGGCCGTAATATATAATAAATGACAAATTTCAATATTGCGGGCCTAGGGCACTCCTCCCAACACAGTGAGCCCACACGGTTCCCGTTGCTAGGGCAAACGTGTCCGGGGGGTGCTCGATTCTTACGGAGCGGGTCTCTTAAGTTCTAAATAGAAACATGAGAATCAAGATTTTCGAAAATTTGAATGTCAACTGAAATCGCCGATTTGTCCCGATTCTCTCATGAGAGGCCTGATATACCAATTCCCGTCGAAAAAACCGGAGATTTCAATACTTTTAAAAATCATGTTTTGCTATCTAAAATTTGAGAAAATTGGTGAAAAATATAATTTTTGAAAGTATTGAAATCTCCGGTTTTTTCGACGGGAATTGGTCAATAAGGGCTGGTAAGCATTGAAAATTGAAAGAAAAGATATATCTGAGCGATTTCGACACAAAAATTAGAAAGTGAAATATTCGATCTTGAGTAAAAACATGCGATCGGGCATGTTTTCGGCGAAAAAAAGCGCGATATCACGTTCGCGATTTTTGAAAATCGAACTTTTCCCGGTATAAAGAATGACGTGGATTCAGAATCCGAAGAGATCTCATTTGCAAAAAGAATAGTTTTTTTCACGACTTCGATTTTTTTCAACTTGGATTTCGAAAAAAACACACTTTCTACAATATCAATACTTAACATTTCCTTTTGGCTTTCGACCTCAACACAAAAGTTGTTCATCTCGTCGTGGCGATAGTTTTTGGCGAAGATCCTGCGCAACTTTGAAGCATGTTATGAATTTTCAAACTTTTGATATTTCCAGAGCCGGATTTTAGGAACTTTTCAATTTCCGGCTCCACAAAGTGAAATGGAAGTTTCTTGACCTCTGAGATCTCAACCACCAAAGTGGGGAAGAGATTAAAGCACTTTGAACAGTTTGTAAATGGAGGGTACCGCTTTCATGCCATCTCTCAGAAGACCTCTGTTATGGTACTCATATCACCTCCTTGCAGCTTGGGACCAAATGGTGGCGACATGGCGTCTGGTGGCCCATCTCGTCTTCGAGTTTCCCCTCCTCCTTCTGTACATACTCACCATCGTGGCGTGTATGGGCACGGACTCTAAAGGTATGATGAATTCTATAATAAATGACTAATGTTTAATCTTAAAAAAACAATTAGTCAACGCTCTGTAAGATATGTGCACGGTATAACTCTTCATTGTGGATGATCTCACCGGTCGGAATGAGCACGTAGCATGACGATAGGCATTTCTTGCGACGCTGTTTATAGTTTACACATGCTGCGGATACATTCTCTCCATTAACATATATAAGGGACCGTTTAAAATTTCGATATTTTTTCGGCACAATCGTTTCTCTGCCAAAGTTATTACTTGTTATTGGCAGTCTCATATATGATTTGAGTACATTACACCGTAATCTCGATCAGTTGAAGTGGTATTCCGATGAGTACATAGCCACCCCGCATATGGCATGGGTGCTATAAAGGCCACTCGTCCGATCATAAACCATTGTTTTTTACAAAATCCCACACACCCCTTTGATGCGATTTGCATACATGCAAAGTTCGGTGGAAGCGCAGGATCATAGCCAGTTTGTATATCTTTTTCTCGCTCTACTTGAATATCTTCTTGCGCAAAATGTTCGTGGCGGGAATGACTTTCTTTGTTCTACGTGATCAATGCTGAACGAATACTGTATTTTCTTGTGACGCGATGTAGTAACGATAATGATCACTTATTGTTTTGCCAAGGAATCATTGTTGACTACAAAGATTCGGATCTGAACGATTAGCGAGATCCCTTGAGGGAGGCAGCAACCGATCATCAGTATTGTATCATAAAACCATACCAATACAAAACAGATTTTTGACGTCTAAATGGCAAAAAAATACTAATGATGCGTGGGAAATGTGATTTGATAACTTACTGTAGATAACCACCACAACTACATTGTTCCTCGAAAAGAGAACGGCCTGAGTTCCCGATTAGACAATGGGGGGGATGGTGCGAGTCCATTCTGACCAATTTCAGGAATGATGGACACCAGCTTCTACGCGTCTATCGTATTCAACGGGATATTGGTAAGAGTTACAACGGTCGACTACTGAAATGTTCAAATTGAGCTCTGTCCTATTGCTCTCTGATGGGATAAACTGGAAACACTTTTCCTCAACAAATGTTTTGGAACAGAGAGGACAATTAAACCCATTTTCCATGGTTCTCTCGATTCAAAAATTGAGCTGTGAGTACCCGTTTCCTACACATCCCATTAAACTACATCATGACGTCATCATATGTTCTCGAATTAGTGACGTAATAATCTGTGACGTCATCGTGATCCTGTCATCGTTTAGTGACGTCATCATCTCTCATTTCAGGACCTCTTCTGCTACGCCGTCACCGTCTTCACCTACCGTCTCTGCATCTATGCGCCCTTCCTTGACTTCTTCGGATGCAGTTGTTTCGCGATTGGATGATTTAGTGATCTTCGATAATTGATCCGTGCACAAGAAAATCATGAGATTTGTTAGAAAACGACAAGTTGCTTACTTTAACTTCATTCATTTTATTTGAACGATTTTCAGGACTTTGATGAAGGCTGGCAAACTTCTTTCATCTACGCGTGAGTCTTTTTGAAAATATAAATATTTAAACAATTAGTACCTCCAAGTTTGGATCGTGTTCGACACCAATTGATTTGTTTCACTAATCGCTCAAAAATCTCTCTCAGTGCCACCTGGTTGATCTGTTGCACCCGTCAATTCAGCAGTCTCGCACTCGCCCTCAATCGATTCACTGCCATCTGCTACAATAGCAAGGTACGGCAGGGTACGGTAGTCAAGGTACTACGAACTGAAATAATGTATGAGACTGGAAATTAGGTTTCGGTAGTCAAGGAAACACAATATTTGAACTCGAGCCATAACGATACTGCTAATGTCAAGCCTACGCCTTGAACGAGAAACACATATGTCAATAAATAGAACGTAATTTAAATTAGTACTTCCTGCAAGTTACTTCAAATGCTCGATTCATGCGTGTTTACGGGAAGTCAGGTTACGGTACCGCAATGGTAAAACGTTTCAAACTACAATCGACCACTCTTACGCATCAGCACAAATCGCTATGCATACATACAATATGCGCAAAGTTATATCTCATACATATGCATATTATATGGCTACTGCTCCAACCGCAAAAATCCTACACGAGAATGAGAAAGTATATGCTAATTGATGACATCATTGGGGTGTCGGCTTTGCGTGTGTTAGGGCATACAAAAAATGTGAGAAGAATTTGTTTTCTTACTTTCTTCTCTCTCAGTATGATCAGGCGAGAGAACGTGGGGAACCATTTCGTGTGATTATATCCCTACTCTAATCAGTGCTGATCTTTGATCTCATTTCAGAAATGGTCTGGTCGTTCCTTCCGTCTCACGGTAATTCTCTGCTGCATTGCTGGATTCTCTCCCAACTGGTACATGTGGGACACCAATGTCGAGGTGATCATTTTATCATAATCATATTCTATACAGACAAAGATAAAATTAATGCAGAAAATCTAATATCTTCTGTTCCAATGAATGATGTAATCGATCGATATGCTATCGTGATCATAGATTAAAGTGTGTTTGTACAGCGGACTTATTCCACGTTCCATGAACTGATTTAATATTGTAGCTGAAACACAATAAACTACATGATGATGTTTTGCGGATGGATGTTACAATTGCGTATCCTAGCGGGCTTGGGAAATGCATTCAAAAGCGAATGACACAGTTGCAAATCTTTGTACCACATCGCGTTGTTTCCCCCATGAAATGTGTGTACATAAAGAACAGGAATACGAGTAAGAATTGCAGTACCAGAAGGTTCCAATGGGCGACGGCTCTTCCATCTTTTGCATGCTGCCGGACGAGGACAGGAGAGAATGGGTCAGTAGATACTTAGTCAACAATAAACCTCAATTATCTTTGTTTTCAGCTGAAAGAACCGGTATGGACTCTGTGCTGGTCGACCTTCACCTACGTGACCTCGATGGGGATCTACATATTGATCGGTTTGTCACATATTGTGTCGCTGAAATGACGTAATTTTAATGATTTTAACGTCGAAAAACTGAATGCTATTATTAGCGAGGAGATGAGTCGCATTATATTATCTACAGGTGTCCACGTTTTCTGTGGCGGTGCCCACCCGGAAGTGGATCGTCGTGAATATCGACTGACGATGATCGCCTTCATGTTCCTGCTGGCCAACACGGGATTCTACATCACCACGGTGAGCGATGCACAGACTCTCTTCATTTTGCACACTCTCTCGCATGATAAAGAGCGAGAGAGAGCGAGGGTTTTAAAATTTAAGATAATTACGATTATTTTCACGAAATATAATTTAATAGTTACCAACCGACTATGCGCGACTGAATGGCGTTTTCAAGATTATGGGCTTGAGCTAATCGTTTTAACGCGTTCTCCGTAAGAACGCAGTGAAAGGGTGAGATAGTGGCACAACTCCGGCAAAATGGTCTCTCAAAGCTCAAACTATATAGTAAATTATATAGTATGCATAGCCATGAATGAGAATTAGTGGTAGAGACCTCCACCAATTCACATAATCTAACTCAAAATCGGCTTGTTTACATTTCCGATGCAATCGATCTTCCATATTTGGGCATCAAACAGCGGGGCATCGACACATTGGTGGAGGTCTCTACCACTAATTCTCATTCATGGCTATGCATACTATATAATTTGTGTAGCCAACAAGTGTAATGATTTCGAACTGGTGAGTTAACAACAGAGAAATTTATGATTTCAGTGGCGAAAATCATGATTTTTGAAACATGAAAAAGCATTTGTAACGCTATGGAAACTACTGAAATATGTTTTACAAGACCGCTTATGGTTTTTGTTGTTGATTTGGAAGTGTATCACTAGTAAACTGTGAAGAATAATTGGTCGGAACCTAAAAAAATCTATGGAAGTCGTCATTTCGAGCGAAATTTTCAGTTCTTCGTCACTGAAAATATGGCGATTTTATAAGTAATTTTTGCTGTGCGATGCATTTGGCACAAATTATATCGAAACTGGAGGGCGGGGGTTACTTTAAGAGGGGTAGTGTCGGCGATATATGTCGAAATGAGCAAAACATTATACATTTTGCTCGATTTCCCGCTTCCGGATAGCTTATTTTTGACGAAACGGTAGATTCTAGGATAACTTTTGACGTTCTTTCGAATGATATATAACACGAGGTCGAAATCGAAAATGTAAAATTATCGATTTTTGTAGGTCAAAATCGATATTTTGGCTTCAACTCTCTAATGAACGATTACTGGTCCCTAGTGGATATATTCTAAAAGTTTGAGCATTGAGGGACCATTTTGGCGGAGTTGTGCCGTACCCACTGCATTGTTACAGAGAACGCGTTTTCAGAACAGTTAAAATTGGCGTTTTGCTGAATAATAATCTTCTAAGCTACCATTTATTCAGATAATGGCGTATCTCATCGATCGCGATGATATCATCGAGGCACTCAAGGCTGTCCGGGTCAGTACATACGTCGATAATCACCAACATTATGAAATTTTTATGCATGTAGCGTTTGTGGGTGTAACTTATCACTACGTAAACATATCATTAAAGCTGATTAAGTGATCTCATATGTTTGCGGGTTTATTACACCGAAATCGCAATTATCACTGAATGTAGTGCGATATTGTGAAATTAAATTGTATAAATAGATTGCATTTTGAAATAAATGCATCGAAAATATCAATTTCATCCCGATTGCAGCCCGTTTAGCGAAGCTGCGCATATAAATGAAGCCACGCTCGCTAGTATCTTGCTAGTCAATCCACTCTTTCCCAGGACGGGGCTCCCCTCATCAATTTGCAACACGTTTGTCTAGGTGGTTATCGCGTTGGTTTTCTAACCATCAGGGATAGATTCGAAAGCACATGGCCTAAGTTTTTCTGAATATTGTATTCATTTGTTGCATAGCAGTAATTGAATGATGTACCCCATTCTCAGGACGGTGCTCCCCTTATTCCCTTCGTTCACGATATGCGCACTCTCTGCGTGCCCATCAATCTCTTCCTCTTCGATTCAGTCATCAGGGGAAGGATCCTGGGCAAGATTGGCATGGGCGGAGGTAACTTTTTTTATTGTATTGTATTTAAATTTTAATTTAGAATCGCCCTTTTCAAAATTGTATTCTCATTATCATCATCTTGAGTAGATTAATGGACTTCGAATTGACAACATTAATCATTTATCCTGTCACATTTTCATATTGCAGGTGAAATATCTAATATGGTTCAGAAGGCATGAATCGATAGAGAGAAGGTGAACGACAATTGGCCGATTCTTGCAAATTTTAAAATCTTGAGTCTTCATTTTACTTATTATCATGCTTGTGATAATGAAGGCGTTTGTTACACGATTTTACTACACCATTGTGGTTACCGAGACTCAAGTAATGTACATGAAGTGAAATGGAATGAGATTTGATGGGAGATACTTTTATAATAGACGGTGATCATTCAGGGAAAACGATTCTTGAAGTCGAATAGCAGATGGTCTTAGTTTATCGGAAATAATTTGCGAGATCCCGACATTTCCCTTCCTGACGAAGAGAAACGTGAAAAAAATTATGTGTTTCACCTATGGGCGATGCGGAAAGATATCCAAATGTCATCAAGTTGAATTGCACAAAGAAATGGGAGATAGTGATATCAACTTTCTGAGTCTTCATTCACGTTTTGCCAGTAACGTCAGCCATTTTCTCAATGTACGATCACTGCTAAGTATGAGAATGGTGAGTATTTGATGGTATATTTGGCATTGAATATTCGGAACATGATTATCCTTGTTGTCGCTCTCTCGGCGTCAAACAAATTGAAAAATGTGGCAAATATGATAATGTCAGTTAGAACGGTTACTATCTCATGTGTGAATTTAATGACCTCATTTCAGACACGCAATGAAGCAAAGGAAATGGTTGGAAATTCATTGAGTGCTCGCAAGATGAGTATCGATAATTGTAAAATTAATGTTAGTTTTTTAATGAAAATCAACATTTTACTATGTCATATATTTAACACAGATTATTGTGTTTCAAGGGGAATTCGAAATAAAATATATATTCGAAATCCGCGATCCAATGCAGATGATATTATGGATAACGCATCTCAATTCCATCCTGAAACAATTTGGAATTTCGCGATCTATTTTTACGAATTGGTTGTATAAAGACCATCATGTGAGATTAATTTTAAATACACGATTAAAATTCTAATTTAGGTACTTGTGACAACCAAGTCCTCTAAAAGATATATTTTTGAAGTCTTAACACGGATCTCCTGTAAAAATGCAGGAACCCGAGCGACAGAAAAAAAATTGTTCCCTCAGATTCGGCTGTAACTGTTAGGATAGGGTATATTGAGGCCCAAGAGAACGATTATTCCCCTCGTTTTGCGAAATTTGCATGTTTATGGGTAGCAATGACCTACCACTAAAAATTGCAGTATTTCGGTTCGTTTTTGAAGTACAGCGAGCAAATTTTTTCCAATCGATGCGTAATCGACTGATCTACAAATTACTCAATTAAGGGTATGGTCTAGGACATCATCTTCAATGCGTAATTGTGGAAAATCACTTTTAATTCGAATTATCTCAAAACTTTCCTCTAAAGGGTACGATTTTTATTGCAGAATCTGATTCTCCATGGTCGAATTCGGGTACTGATGTAGTTCATTGGCCACAATTCTGTCCCCCCAATGCCGATCCTCAGTAGGAGAACCCGAACATTGCCAATTTTTTGATAAAAACACTCTTTGGGACGTATCTCTTTTGTCAGATATGCAAATGTACAAAGTGAGAGCACTTTTAAATAGCTCTTGAAAAGGTCTCCAATAATGACTAGGGAGTCGAAAGCGTCAAAGTTAACCGGTTTTGAGAAAACGGGCAAAAACTAATATAATCGAGCGTAGTGAAAAATCGGGACGAGAAATGGCCTAACTCCACTATGATCCTATTTTCCACGTTTTTGCCCGTTTTCTCAAAACCTGTCAACTTTGACGCTTTCGACTCCCTAGTCATTATTGGAGACCTTTTCAAGAGCTATTTAAAAGTGCTCTCATTTTGGTCATATGTGGCAAAAGAGATACGTCCCAAAGAGTGTTTTTATGAAAAAAATGGCAATGTTCGGGTTCTCCTACTGAGGATCGGCATTGGGGGGACAGAATTGTGGCCAATGAACTACATCAGTACCCTAATTCGACCATGGAGAATCAGATTCTGCAATAAAAATCGTACCCTTTAGGGAAACGTTTTGAGATAATTCGAATTAAAAGTGATTTTCCACAATTACGCATGGAAGATGATGTCCTAGACCATACCCTTAATTGAGTGATTTGTAGATCAGTCGATCATTCGTAGGTCATTGCTACCCATAAACATGCGAATTTCGCAAAACGAGGGGAATACTCGTTCTCTTGGGCCTCAATATACCCTATCCTAACAGTTCCAGCCGAATCTGAGGCAAAAATTTTTTTTTCTGTCGTAAAATGATCGCTTTTTCCTGCATTTTTACAGGAGATCCGTGTTAAAGTCACTCGTTTCTGGGCATTTTTTTCGAAGCTTAACAATTCGCAATGCCAACGAGGTGGATATTGAAAAGTTTGCTGAGGCATTTGAAAGAGGAAAAGTATCAACACTTATTTTATCCGAGAATTCTGATTTTAGGTGGAGAAATGTGTGAGTATTTAAGGAGAATATGAAACAAATAATCAATTAATTATAGTTATTCACTAGTTGAATTTGTCCATAAATGCAATCCGTTTTCCATTATATTCCCATTCCATCACTTACGAACCATCACTTACGAAACCATTCCATCACTTACGAAAGGTTAACCCGTGTTTATTCATTTGCTGCTTTGAGACATATTTCAACGTGTATCCAGCACACTCATTTTTTGTACCAACTGCAATTGACATTTACAGATTTTGGAAACTTTTTGGTCAACATTTTTGACTGCACGAAGTACATTGAAAGTTGTGAGAGAATCACGAATGAATCAGACATAGATATCGAATCATTGGTTGGAAGTGTAATCAGCAAATGTTGTGTGCGGTTGTGCATTGGGAGTGCAACTCCTATTGCAAGTGTGGAGAGGCTTCTTCAGGTATGTCAATTACGATGATTTTGCATAGCTGTAATAGGTTTTTCGCTTTCAGTTTCTCCAACATCTCGATAAACGCGTTTACCTCAACGCTTACGCTGAAATGGACAACACGGACATTCAAATGGGCGCCTTTAGAGTAAAGACCCATCCCATACACGTGAACGTATCTTCCCTCAGAATACAAATTGATCGATTTACCTGTGATTGGTTGTAAAGGTATTTCATAAAACACACTCGAAAATAATCTGAATAATATAAGCGAAACATAATAATAATGCATGATAAAAGTAAGGTATAGGCTGACGACTTTAATGATCGTATTTAATTTGTGTTATCGACTTGTTCTCGAAAATATTAGGTTGTTGCGAGTCTTGTCGCGTGCGTAACTACATCGATTTCGCTTCTTTGGAATTTATGTTGTCTGACCTCATAATATATGTTAGGTACATACATGCGCACCAGAAACATGTAATTACCCCTAGTGAAGCCCCTATAGAAAACAAGAAAATGTCACGAACTTTATTTTTAGTGAACATGTGATAAAATATGTTCCAAATTTATCATAGCCTAAAAAAAATTAGCGACTTCTGAAATATTTCTTGTGAAATGATAATAGAGGAAGGGTTGCTTATTCAGATAAGCCCAATGGGTCTACAATGTAAGTCGGCTGCGAGCACTAATTTTACCAAATTGGGTAGTTTCGTCATGAAAATTGGAGGATCTCTATTTTGAAAGGCGAATTTTGCCGGGGAAATATTCCACCAACCCCAAACTAAAATAGCAAGTCAAGCACCTCACACATTATGTTTATCAGGCTGATCTACATTCCCAAATCCATCGAAACGAAAATTAGATGATAAAACATGTATTCGAGAATTCTCCAAGCTTGATTTCGAAATTTAAAGGTTTTTTTTCAGAAAGGCATTAGTGTCTGGCTATTATTAATGAGCCCTGGTAATGCCTATGCCATTAAGTTTATGAATATGTTATGCGTTTGGCCATATCACTCTTTTCCGAGTAGTAGTACACAGCCTGTCAGATTGGATGAAAATGCCCAATATCGCGGCGGACGTACTCTAATGAGGGAAGGGGAAACACCGATCATTTCACCCCATTTTTGCAGTTTTGCGGTCATTTTTTCTTCATATAGCTCTACGGAAATCGATTTTACGCGAAACCTAGGTCGAAAATGAAAATTCGGGCTCTTATAAGTTGTTCCCCAATGCAATGGCTATCGAATCATGTATTTCACTGGTTAGGCAGATCGACCTTACGAGACTAGTTCTAAGTTTAAGGTCGAAAACATCGATTTTCGACGGTTTTTCTTCATAGAGCTTTGCAACAAGCGGTGTTACGCGAAACCTCGGTCGAAAATGAAAATTCGGGCTCTTATAAGTTGTTCCCCAATGCATTGGCTATCGAATCATGTATTTCATTGGTTAGGCAGATCGACCTTACTAGACTAGTTCTAAGTTTAAGGTCGAAAACAAGATTTTCGACCATAAATTAGATACGTTTCGCAAGATTGATTTGATTTTCCTTTTTTTGAATATCGTCAAAGCCGATAATTGAATGTGTTTCTGCAAGGAAATTTGACTCTTTACATCCTTCGCCTGACCGTTCGGGGGGAACTGTGAGAGAGAAATGGGTCGGAAGGGATTAAGAGAGCGAACAAAGAAAGATCTCGTCCGCCACGATAATGAACCTTTTCATCCACCCTGACAGGCTGTGTAGTAAACATAGAAACGAGCATGCCGGTGATATCAGTCGGCAATGTTTCGTCTTGCACTGTTAATGTGTTGATCCTTCAGCTGCGGAGTAAGGTGCGCTAGAAAGACTATCCAATACCTCATCGATAGAAATTAGTTACATGATATCGATAGCTGAAATAAGGACTATAGGCGCTACAATGTTCATGCGTTGTGACGCGACAAGATTTTCTCAATAACCTGATGAAATTCGTATATTTTAATTGTGCAAACAAAAATAGGTTTATTCAAGATTACATAAACATATCCTGCTCAAAATTGTACTAGGACTGTCGATCTTTGCATGTTCACATATCCATTAGATTAATACTGGTTGAGCGCCTGAAATGCAGAAATTATTTCTGAAAATGCCTTTTTCTGGCTAATATTTGCCAATCCAATGTAAAATATCAATCGCGTATCTCAGAAATCACTTCAGAAAGAGTCACGACTCACCGTAGTCCTGCCGCTTTCTTCCAGATCAAAACAGCCACTCCACTAACGGACATAACAGAAATGACGCATAACAACCACCACCAAGTGGAGATGTGGTGCTTGAGGTGGTCCGACCACGATTTATCCATCACTGAAAACTGCTCGGTAGAAAATATTAGTATTCTGATGTATCAGGTTGGTGCGAAAGTCTTGTGATTTTTTGTGTCCGTACTTTGAACTATCATAATTCTCGCGTCCCGAATCACCATAACTAACAAACATAGCAGTGTTTAGAGGTATGCTTGTACTTTACATACACAAATTTCAATGAATCCTAAATCGCAATCAACGCAAGAAATTATGATAAACCCAATTGAAATTGATGCTCAAAATTTTGCATTAAATGTATTTTACTGAATATTTGTTGGCAAAATTCACGAAACCTGCCCATACTGATGTCTGACAAGGGAAGGTCGAGTGTCCACTGAGTTTCATAACGAGACCTAGCGCATTCGAAAGAGGAGAAAATTCTAAGAACTTCTGTTGTTTTCAAATTTGCCGAACGCTTTTGTGGAGCTCTGGGATGTATTAGGGACATAGGCTCAGAAATTGTCTGTTTTCGGCCTTTCGAACTGGTTCGCCGCTATGAGCGCAGATTTTCACATAAGCGTTCGGCAAATTTGAAAACAACAGAAGTTCTTAGAATTTTCTCCTCTTTCGAATGCGCTAGGTCTCGTTATGAAACTCCATGGACACTCCGCGACGTTCCCTTGTTAGAAGTATTACGAATACCCTTTCAGTAAATATTTTTCAACTGTGTATCCATTAAGTTTGGACCGAATTAGATGCTATTGAAAATATGCTGTCGATGCTGGCAACATGAAACTTTTTCGGATTTTTTGCATCGAAGACCAAGCATACAGGCTTCACTATGAGTGTGCTATATTCACCCACCAAGAGGCTTTATTCTCAGAAAAAAATGTTGGCGCCTGCCCCTTTCTCGTTTCAGAAAATTTAAATTTTTCATTTTTCAAAAATATGCGAAATCAACATAAAAAATGAAATGTGTAATCATTTACAGATCAATGCATTTCTCAAAAGGATGTAACTTCCATCATCCATGAGAAAAAGTATATATAGGGTAAAGATGGGAGCTTCAAGTAACCACCAGGAATTGAGCATTCATGCTTCCGAGGAAACAAAATATTGAGAAATGTGTCGTTTTCGATGGATAAATTTTCTCAATTTTAACTTTGTCCTGCTCTCCCCTCTCCGATTGGACAATGCTGATAGGGTACGCATAAGAAAGAGTATGCAAGGCCTCATTAGTAATTAATATACGGAAGGTGATCGGTAAACTGAAAGGAAGATGGAAGGCAAAATATCAAAAAACCACAAGACTTTTGCACCAACCTAATAGTTTCCATGCGAAATAATGTGAAATTAATATTAATAATTTAACATGCATTATGGAAGACGAGGAAACTGAAACCCCTTTGCTCACCAGCAATAATGGTTCCGTTAAATCCATCGAAAGCCACAGCCCTATTTGAGATGAAGACCGTGGTCATTATTAAGCCAGATGAGGAGATTGGGTTGGAGTGATATAGTTCGCCGGTTACCCTCAAATATGTCAAATTGCCACAATTTCACCGAATCGCTAGGAAAAAACTTTTTTTTCTAAATAGAAACTTTCTTACAATTCAATTTGTTTCCCGGTAATATTCGTTCCTTCGAAGAACACGATTCGATCATTGTCTGGTTCAAGGGATATTGTGTCGAGCTGTAAGCAATAATTCATGTAGGATCTTGAAAACGTACATTTTTTTCAATTTTATGAATTATTGACAAGAAATTGAGGAATAATAAAGATCAATATCCCACCTGAACTTCTAAATGGTGATGTGTTGGCGCAATGTATGATGTTACACATACGATATTATTACAGTAATGAGTGTTCAAATTATCCCAAAGTGGAGAAGTGAAGGGCTCAATCTGATTCGAGTCGAGATGAATCGTCTTGTTGAAACAACCACAGCCTGTGAATCGTCTTCCTTGATATAAGTCTAAGGATCTTCAATTTCACGTGTTTTTAAATCATAATAATGCGAAATAGAAGGAGCTTAAAGGAGTGCTCCGGGGAATGAATGTTAGGGAGTCCCTCAACGAAAATTCTGCGCTCTCAATGAGAAACGGTAGCGAATTTAGCCCGAGAAAGAGGGAGAGTGTGAAGTACAGCAAGTGAAACATAAAATAATCAGTCACGACCCTGCGCTATCAATGAACTGTGCGCGTATGTAAATAGCCTCAGAGTCATCTGTGGAACTTCTGACAAAGTGATTTCTGATCGGGTTAGTGGCCTCTAAAGTATCCACACTGTCACCATGGGTGACTGAACATTCCCCGGAGCACCCTTTTAATGCGAAATATGAGTAATAAAATATCAAGAATCAACGAACGTTCTGAATGAGCGATGTGAACTCCAGTAGTAGTATAGTCAAAGCGAAATTTGGTAGGAAACGGAACAGCTCTGCAAAAGAGTGTGAGTATCGAGAAAGTTAATATTTGCAGAAAGGAAATATTTGCAAAAATTGTAATATCATCTGTTTTTCTTTCTTTCGTTATTCGTATTAATGATAAGATTAAAATGGATATGCATATTCTTGTATATTCCTAACTCACTCTTCTCGATGAAACCTCATGATCACTCGTTCGGATTTATCAGCCCAAGGATCAAAGTCGAAAGTACCCGAGCCAGATTCGTATGAAAACCTCAAGACAAATAATGTATATCAATCATCACAATTCCACACGTTTTTGCTGCTGTGTCATCAATTATCAATGCTGGAACAGTTAAACACTATTTTTTTTAAAAATCCAAACCGATCTGTCTTATCTCCTGTTCTACGGCTAACGATGTAGTCGTCGATGATGTCCCTCTTGATGTAGAATTTCACCTCGTTTTCACTGAAATCGATTTTTCTTTCGTCGATTTTATCTTTTATTGTATGTTCCCTACAAAATAGTGATGATACCAGAGAAGATATTGTCAATAGTCTATCGCTCGTTTCCTGAGCACTAGGCTCACTTTGATTGAATATTACTTCATTATTTTCGAGAATCTTATCGGGATATCTTGCGACACATATTCTTGAGCTTAGGCTTATTGAAAGACAACGGCGAGACGAAACGCTCATTTAAGCACTTAATGTTGTGCACTAAATTTGCTTCCAATTAACTCACTCGAATTGGGGTAATTCATACATGCAGTCCATGTGCTTGCAGTGAGCGGGGATTTGGAATGCGAGTTGTTTGTCGAGTGCAGTCTGGTGCGGGCAGTCGCAACCTTACCTTGTGTCGATTTTAGAGTTCGAGAAGTGAAATCACGGTATCTTAATTCTACACACTCTCTCGTCATTCGACCGGTCGAGAGAGTGTGTAAAATGAAGAGACGGCGACCCGAATTACGAACTCTAGTAGATTTCAATGGCTCGAGAAGAACATGTCTTTTTCGCGCCAGGAAAAAAAAACACGGACTCTTTCACACATTAACTCGAGATAGTGTGTAGCGTGATGTGATCGTGGTATCGTTTCTCGAGTACTAGTCCAGATGCAATGGGCAAACTGTGGATTTTATGATACACTTCCATTCGGGTAAATCAACGATAATGTGTGACAGTGTATGACAATACCAGTTTGTCGATCGACCAGCTCGATTTCGATGCTGAAGACATCTCCTTCTTTCTTGTCTTCTGGCAGGTACGTCAAGGTTACGGTAGGCCAGTCGAAGACGAATAAACGTGTCATTCGGTCGTGCCTGATACGATTATCGAACAAATCATTACCATTCGAAAGGGAATCCTGCGAACTGCGTAGGAACATGAATACAACTTATAATCCAAAATTAGAACTTACCGAGTAATGATACCATTGGATCCGAAGTCAATCTTAATGACACCATGAAGTAACCTAAATAAGCGATTCATTTTGATTCTGTATTTCGACCGAAGCTCCGTCGGCAAAGTATAAGTAGTTGAGCAGGATATCTGAAAGTACCGAAATTTGTAAATCGTTTTTCCATACCAATTCTGATCGGGCAAATCTCACCATTCGACAATGCGGTTTCGGATAGTCGGGTGTCTGGAATAATTGAATTCCCGATGATTCATTGAAAACGAACAGTTTAGGTCCACAAGTGCAGTCTGAACGAGAATTATTCCAAATCGGATATTCCGTAGTGCCTCAGTTTATATACCATATGCGGCACTACGAAATAGTTTGCATCCGACCTAGTGTAAAAACTCTTATTCACATATTCTATCTTGATATCAAATCCACGCTTTAACATTTTCTGCCACTCACTCAATTTTACTGCAGTAATCTGGATCTCCAGTTGGTGGCTGTTTGCAATTTGGTGCACTACTTCGATAGTCGCTGTATGCACTCCAGTCATTGTCTCCTCCACGGGAAATGAAGAGAATCTGAATTTTGTATGCGCTTTCGCCGAAACAGTAGTAACCATAAGCCTTAATATACGTTGATTCACGACAACCGATTCGAAAAGTGCACCGTACAACAACATATGAGCCACCTTTACCTGTGAATTACCTTCTTGTCTTCCTTCACTCGTACTTCAATGATGTTATCCTTGACCGAACCCTTGATGTGATCAATTCGAATATCGTAGCCTGCAGAAACTGAAGTGATGAAACGTGTTAAAAAATAATACGTGTATTTTTAGATGCCGCAATGTTTTCCATTGCAACCCAAGTTCTACTTCGAAATCGCATTGTGCTACTCATATACTTTCAAAGGAAACTAGGGAACTAGTTCTTTTGAATGACAATTAACTGTGACGGGGTAGAATTAAGTGAGTGTGATGCAGTTTCCATACAGGATCTAATTCCCTTGTTAAGCTCGCCTTCTATTATATATGAATGATACACAATTCTGAACCATCCTTAAAACGCTCACCAACTGGCGCCTCCTCGAACACTTTGCATCTATACCACACTACAGTCTCCTCCAACATCACAGGCACGTAGGGTTCCAGATTGACGAATGGAACGGGACAGTGATGGTTGAGAGCTAGGGATGGTTTAATAAAATAGAGAAAGAGAAGGGGGAAGATTATGCTTTCCCACAACTAGTAGGTGTGATTCCCAACAACTGTTCAGGACACAGTGGTTGGCCAGTTAGAGTGGGCGCATCTTATAGTGACCACTGGTTACCAGTTCAATGCTTTTCATTAGCAATACTTTCGAAATAGCCGATAGAGCGGATTTCTTTGATACGCATGATGAATTAAGGTCGCTCACGAGTTTTGGAAATGGTGGCTGAAAATTCGTACACTCCATTTCCACCAACTCTGGCAAATAAAATATATAGTCCCGTCGTAGGAGCGAACCATAGTTTTCCATCCATGATATTCCTAAAATAATATACTGAAAGTGATTTCTCATAGTAACCAACTCGGATCGTCGAATGTATTGTTTAGCATTACCATCTGAGAATGCGGCGTACTCGAATACTATGAATCTGAAATGAGCAAAGTATGATAAACGTGCAACTATGTCTGGAAAATTCAAAAGCTGACTGACTTGAGGAACGATTTCCCTGAATATTTCGTTATTGTTAATACTCTTCCTCTCGTAGCATTGAGATCAGGCAAAAACTATAATCAATGAAGGTTAGCGTGAGCGTTTGAACGGACTCAAACCTTGTACATTATCCTGTCTTCACTAAAGTTTGATGTTCCACCGAACGTGATCAAACTCCCCCATAAGCGAGATTGTATGTTTCAGTCTTGTTCATGCAGGGATCTGATGTAGGGATGTACTAGGAAGAGAACTATGACGTCATAGTTCGTTTGATATATTATCCGACCTAGTACCATAGGGGTAGCGTATCAAGATGCCCCTGTTTTTCCAGCTTGCTCTCTCGCCTAACTGATCAGTTAGACGCAGAATGAAGGACGTGCATTCTTCCGAATTCATCCATATTCTAAGGCAATCAGTTCGAAAATGGTGCATAAATTGCTTCAATATTTTCTACAATAATTGTATTCACACTAGAACTCGATAAATGAGCCTTCGTCTCTCATTTATGTCACTCTCTCTCACTGCTCGACCAACTAGTAAGAATGTCAAATATAGATACATAGCCGGTTTATTAAACCCTAATGTAAAATGATCGAAATTCACGAACTCACCACTCTCAATCGCTTCTACTCGACCGTAGTTCATTAATATCAGAGTGGATATTATCGTTCTCGCGACGAACTGCATATTCCTATCGACTCTGGAAGTATGAAATAATAACAATGCGTTATCTATGCCGAGACACGAAGATACCATGACATACATAATTAAACAATTATTATAGTAGGATGGGAAAGAGAAGAGAGATTATCCAGAGTAATTTGAAGTAGAAGTGAGCGAAACTTCAGCTACTGTTGATAGTACCGGAGAACAAACAATTGTTTATGTTTCTGTAGCAACTTCATTCGTCTCCTGCACTTTCTGGCCAACTATCCCGATGAGAGCTTGCATTCTCTCTGCAGAATAAACTATCACACTTGAAATGACAATGAGCTAGCACGGAACGTGGAAGTCCTATTGACGTCATGTTCCAAAAAATACTGCTCGGAACAGATAACCTTTATTCATGATTATACATCTCTAACACGCAGATATGTTTCTATCTTTACAGTTAAGTCACATGTCCATTAGGTTGATGCTGTGCGACCTCCTGAAATGAAGCATTCGTTACCTACCATAACCCGATCATGATGATCTACCGAATAACTAGCAATCAGAAGTGACCTACCGTAGTCCTCCCGTCTTCTTCCATACCAAAGCAGCCACCCCACTGATGGACACCAGTGCCACTATTCCTATCAACCACCACCAGGCGGAGATGTGGTGCTTGAGGTAGTCCGCCCACGATTTGTCCATCACTGAAATTCATAGTGAAATAGGTTCTATATTCGTTATTTTTTTAGATCTGCTAGGATCATCTTTAGTGATGACTTCGCTTTCACATCTCTCATGCACAAGTAGCATGTAGAGCACTTTAGGTACATCACATTTTTGACGAAGCAAGTTCACTAACCGGCTGTAATGGTTCCATTGAATCCATCAAATACCACTGCTCCATTGGAGATGAACACCGTGGTCATCATCGAACCGACGGACACGATTGGATCCGGGATAATGAGCTCACCAGTTACTCTCAAAGTATCATATTATCATCCTATCTAAATTTGCAGTGCCTAAGTTGAATCGTTGGGTTCTGTATGTAGGTAGACGAAACGAACAAAATAACGACTTACACTTCGATGTGTTTTGCAGTAATATTCGTTCCTTCGAAGAAAGCGACGCGATCCTTCTCTGGCTCAAGCGAAATCATGTCGAGCTGCAAATAGTGTCGTTATTTTTTATGTTCATCAAAAGTTGCTACTCTTATCGGCAGCTTTGTCTAACGATACAATATATTCGTACCTAATTTTTAGAAGGGGTTGTCTGCAAGAATATTCAAACAAATTCAGTGACAACTAGGGATGATGACAGATATGTTCGGTTAATGGATACTCCACTAACCGAACTGTAGTTCGGTTAATTGATTAAAACATTTTTGCACCGAAATAGATTATCCGTATCCATTCGGCATCCCTACTGACAACTCACTTTTACTTCCAGATGGTGGTGTGCAGGGGCGACGTATGTCATAACGCACACGAGATTGTTGCAGTAGTGCATTGGGTAGTCGAACGAGAGTGGGGAAGTAAAGGGATTGGACTGATTCGACTCGAGTAGGATGGTCTTGTTGAAGCAGCCACAGCCTGCAGCACATTTTTTTGAATAGGGATGGCTTTACAAGATTTTCTCCTTTCTGCGTTTTATCTTGCCGATTATGTCAGTAATAGAAGATGCAAAACGAAAAGAGTTGAACTCACGTTCAGCGTGTGTTAGATGAACGCCGGTCGTCGTGTAAGTGAAGCTGAATTCGGTGGCTCGCGAGACGGCCCTGAAATTTTCTAACAATGGGCCAAGAAAATATTTAGCAAAAAAATGAGCTAAGACATTTGTATTGTCTAATTTGCACATCCTATTTCACATGATCATCAACGAGACTCACTGCTCTCTGTGGAAGCGAATGTACATTCGCTCTGCTCTATTCGCCCAACTGTCGAATTCGAAAGTGCCCGTGCCGGAGTCGTAAGAGTACCTCAAGAAGGCGCACTTTTGTTTTATATAGTGGTATTATTGTCATTAGTAATGCATGATTATACGGTCCGTGTCACTGGGATAAAATAGACATGTGAATCGAAATTTTCGATGAAGCTGCCATGAGGGTGAATCAATGTTTAATAATTAACGCATTACACACCTATCAGAGGTCGCGCCAGTCCGTCGGCTGCCGATATAATCATTCGTGAGGTCCCGCTTGATGAAGTAATTCACCGTGTTGTCACTGTGAATCGTCTTTGTCGTATATTAATTCAATAAAATATTGAATTGTCTTTGCTCCTTGCTGTCAATATATTCATTACTACTTTTCAGAGCAGGATTGATATTGTTCGAGAATTGTGTATAGTCAAAATTTTGATGAGAGTGAGTTCAACTTTTGATAATGTAAGTATTGTATCAAATCGCTCACTCGAACTGTGGCACTTCATACATGCAGTCCACCTTCTTGCAGTGGGCGGGAATCTCGAAGTCGATCTGTACATCGATCGCAAGCTGGGGAGGACAGTCACAGCCTTAGATTCGTTTGATTGTGGTTATGTACTCTTTAGGGATGATATGAGTAGTACACTACTCTTATCAGTTCGCTTTTTGAGAACGACTGATAAGAGCTTCATCTTAGTGATGCCAGAACGGCGCGCTCTCTTCTCGTTTCACACGCTCTCTCTCCGGTCTGACAGAGCGAGAGTCCGTGTGAAACGAGGAGAGCGCGTGCCGTTTTGGCATCACTAATATGCACATTATCTTGTTATGCACTGTTATAAACAAGTATAGTCAATGCCAGATCTCGCTTGGTATTTCGTTGTCATCATTTCACGAGACCCGATAGGTAAACATAATTTAAAGATGGGGTAACACGAATGGATGCTAGGGGGTCCCACCACGAAGATATTGCGCTCGCAATCGGAAACTGTAGCCAAACTACCCAAAATCGAGGTGAAAATGAAATAGAGCGAGTGAAACATAAATTAAGTAGCCATGTTCCTGCGCTGTCAATGAAATTTGCGCGTATGTAAATAGCCTCAAAGATGTCTGTGAAACTTCGGATAAAGTGAATCATGATCGGGTTGCCGGCTTCTATTACACACAATTAGCGGCTAATTAAAGTAATTTTTCGTGTTACTCCTTCTTTAAGAAAAAAAAACAAGTTGAAAATGTCGGTACCATCCTGTCGCTCGATCAATTCGACCTCTATGCTGAACACGTCTTCGTATCTCTTCCCAGATGGCAGATACATGAGAGTGACGTACGGCGATTCGAAAGTGAACGAGCGCGTCATTATCTCGTTTCTGAGCGATCTATGAACATCATTCGCTTCCGGATCTAAGTTGGACGAGAACCATGACTTCATGTCGCATTTGACGTATAGCAGGCATCATGATGTCATAGTTCTCATCCGACCTTGTGATATGAACATCATTCGCTTCCACTCTCATTCACTCGCAATATGTATGAACACTACTAGAGCTCGAGAAACGAGACTGATCTCCCTTAATTCCACAGTCTTTCTCGACCGGACGAGTGGGTGAATGTGTAGAATGAAGAGAGAGGTGTGGTATCGTTTCTCGAACTCTACTAAACAATATTAGGCATGTCTCGAACTTTCTCTATTTCTCGTTTTCTATCACCGGTCAAACAGATATTTCTTGAAAAAAAAACACCTAAAATAACGCAAGGGAAAGTTCTCACAGAGTAGAGATGCCGTTAGGACCATCGGTAATCTCAATCGTGCCGTGCTCGAGCTTGTCGAAACGGTCCACAATTATCTTGTATTTCGACCGCAGCTCAGTTGTGAGCGAGAAAGTGGTTGCGCACGATATCTTAATCGCACGGTTGCCCGGCATTATATGGCAAATATCCATTCGCTTCGCTTCGCTTCGCTTCGAGAGAGAGAGAGAGAGAGAGAGCATGTATTATGTTGGTGCAAAAGTTTCGCAACAAAATCTCGATTAAGGTTTCTCTCATGTGGTTTCTTGTATATTATTAGTGCATGTATACTCTATATAGCGCACACTACATCGCATCTCCTCAATCATTAACAGCAAAGAGAGAGAGCATTTCAAAGTCTGAGCATTGCAATTTCTTTTGAACTTTTCAATTGATTACTACTCTTTGCACGGAAAAATGGCGCCGCTTCAGCACCGTTTTCCAGAAGTATGATAACTTCATATTCTGCAGTGGCGAGTGGTCCGCATTGGCCTTAAAACAACCTGCCAAAATAAGCACGTATTCCGGAAATGTTGTGTATTGCGTCTGGCAGATTTAGATCATATTAACAGGAATTGTTGCTCGGAGAGCTTGGGGTCACAAATTAAACACCATCAGAAGTACATATAATGCTACAATTGAAATTTGGTAAAGAAAGATTTACCTTTCCATTTGAGAGATTTCGTGATTATGGTTTTTAACCTCAAATTTTAACGACAAAGTCGGCTTATTTCGCCCTACTAGATATCCGTGGAAGCTCGAAACTCAGATTTAGCGTGTTCAATGGAAGCATTCACCCTACTTAATAGTTTATCTAAGGGCTGGAAGTTGTATGGGATTCGTTTAGTTTTAGCGACGGTTTGTGTTGAAAACCCAAAATCATGGAAATGTCGCCAATTTTCATTTATCATTGTTTTTCTACTGAATGACTTTGGATCGATCGGGTCTAAAATAATAATTGTAATGGCCTAACTCTACCTCAAATAATGCCCAAGTGGTATTTGATACATGAGAAGCATTTACAAGAAAATATCCAAAATCTCTTGTTGCGAAACGTTTGCACCAACCTGATACATGCGTAATATATTGATCTTTTTATCTGAACTCTCTCATCTCTCGCCCACCCCCTGTAAAACGCCGTGGGTTGTGCACACTTCCAAGTGCAAGAGAAGTATGAAAGACAAATTAAGATGAGCAAAAACATTTGTGTAATGGTTAGTCACCATTCGACAGTGTGCATGCGGGTAGTCGGGAGATTGGAAGAATACAGGTCCCGTGGTTCCCCCGGAGTTGAAGATGTATTCGCGCGGGCCACAGGTGCAGTCTGAAATACGCATCGTAAGCCTCTTCATAACAATATCACATATAGCATGAGATTGCACAACATTGCGTATTATGCGTATGTGCATATTTCTAGGTATTATTAACGAAAAGTCATTTGTCGTTTTGTGCATGGTCCGGGATTATGCAGAATCCTCATAAATTCTTGCTAAAAAGCGAAAAACTTCTCACTCAATTCAACCGCGGAGACCTGTATCTCGACTTGGTGACTGGCCTTTCCTCTATTCGAGATATCAAGTAAGATCGGATTCGCTCCGGGGAGAAGTTCGTTTACCGGAAACGATTCCAGCCTGCAATACAAATTCAGCTTGTCGATTGAGAGATATATTGTATACATGTCAAGGCATGTGGGGGTGTAAGGTAAGGGAAGGACTCTGGCGCCTTCTGCCATCGACGAGGGGGTGGGAAGGGGTTGGATCTTTGGACTCATTCATCTTCTTTTGAATCGTTCGTTGTCACTTGGCACATCTCTCTTGAGCATGTGGAAAGTTTCGCATGAAGTCTTATTATCATAGTTGCCCACGCCGGCGGCGACGCCATGACCCCTATTCATCGTTGCGCACGGGCTTGAAAACGTCAGTATTGGGCAACTATGATCATAATACTGTCTACCCCACCACCTTTATCAAGCTTAGGAACTCCAACTCAGCTAGAAAACACTGGGGATATTCAGCAAATAAAACATCGGCATACACTTCCAGCTCGTTCCTGTCATCGTCGAGCACTTTCACTAGCAGATCGTTATCGTCACCCGTGTCTTTGATGTGGTCGATTCGCACGTCGAAACCTGGAAAAACTTTTATTTATCTTATTTATTTATCTTATTTATTTTCTTTTTTCTTTTCGTATCTTTTTCGTATCCTTTTTTTCTTATCGGGTAGAATTGCATATTACCGGTACATCCACTAATGCGTACACTCTTGGCTTATCTGACGGTATTTCTCACCATATTATGGTATATTAGGGCCGGCCAGAAATTATGGAAACTGGTGTTCTGAAATTCTCACCAGGCGGAGCGGTGATCTTGGCATCACAGTAGTACTCTATCAACGTGTCCTCTAAAACGATGGCCTTGTTCGGCTCCAGGTCGACGAATGGGTACGGACAGTGGTGATTCGTTGCTGAAAACAATACGAGTTAATGCACCACGATGCTTACAATCGTTCTCAAGGTATTGTCAGTAGTGTTTTACATTCTAGTATGTTCCAGAACGGCAATATTTATTTTTGCATTATATTCTTTTACAGTGGTGTCCTTTTTTAACTAGCATGTCGTTGAAAAAGTATTGTATTGAAAATCATCTAAATATGTACTAGTTATATTTCAAACAACGAATTCTTCAGTGCGTAAATACTGAAATATCAACTAACGAGTGTCCGAAATGGTGGCGGTGAAAGTGAACTCGAAATCCTCATCGTCAGCATTGTTTCCGTCTCTCTTGAAATCCACCCAAATTCCAGTAGTTGGAGCGAACCAGGTGTGAGCTCCGACGATATCGCTTAATTAACTTTATTTATTTATTTAACTTGGAAATTAATTACAACAATTAAATAGGTTATCAATTAAATAGGTTACCCCGGTCGCAAGATGGATTTGTCCACTGTCCCGTTGTCGTCGAGTGTAAACTCGTAGACGCGAAAGCTATACGGATATGATTTACAAATATTTGCCAACAAAATTGTTCTTAACCTCAGATAACTCTTCCCTGATGCTTCAGAAACTGTAAGCACATGGCCCCTCTTAGCGTTGAGGTCCGGGTTGAACTGTAATCAATGCTCATCTAGCAGGTACACGCTGTAACAAGTTTTGCGATTCCTGGATTCAATTTGAACTACAAATGAGCTTTTTCATTGAACAGATGAATCAAGAGTCGAAACAACAACAACCAAAACAACAACAACAACAACCAAAACAAGAACGACAACAACCAAACTAACAACAAATGCACCTGGAAGGTCTTCTCGTAGACTTCGCACGTCGCCTTTCCACTGAATGTGAGTTCGCTCTCCATATCTGCCATGCTGAATATCTCGTGCTCGTTACAATTGGCTGAAAAAATTCGAGTAGTCGTCTCACTCTCTTCAGTTTGCACGCTCTCTCGTCTCTCTGACCGGCGAGAGGGCGTGCAAACTGAAGAGAGTCAGACCATTTCTCAACAATTCACAATTTTCTACTGCTTTTTCACGTTCTGTGTAAGCTCATATTTATCTGCATGGTGAAAATGGTGGAAAAACGTCAAAAATAAACCCAGTGAATGACAGTATATTCAAATCCCTTAGATTTACTAGGAAAAGAAACAAGGAAGTTGCTTGTTCTAACGTGTAAGCGATTTGCCACATGTGCAAGAGCGACCTAGTGCCCTAATGTGATACAGAAATAACTCACGCGCCGCCTCTTCGTACAGGTCATCATCGTACGTCTCTCCATATTTGACAAATATTATAACTAAAGTAACTAATGCCGCATGGAAGCCGAACAACATGAAGAGAATCAATTGAACGAGTCCGATTCACTTGTGATGTTGATGCTATTGAATCGTCATGCATGTTTATGTTAGGAGCCCACTCGATTTTCCAGCAGTCGAATTGATTACAGTTCGAGGTATGAAGGGAAACGGTAGTAGCCCCATAACACTAATATGGATTAAATTGCTAATTCGTGCTGTGTATATTGCGAGTATTGATCGAACAACAAGCGGGAACAACGATAAGTACTTTGAGCCCACTCCATTCTCGACAACAGTAAGGATTACAGTTCGATTAAAGAGAAAGGGTATAGTCCAATATTCTTGCAACAACGAAACGAAATCGAGGTTGAACGCAAGTGCTGAACGCAGGTCCTCTGGTGAGGAAAGGCTGACCACTGGATCGGGAGAGGGGAGACTTTCCCTGAAAACTAGCAATAAATCAATAACAAACATGATTTTCAGTTCATTCCAATTCGAGAATGATGCCGAATTGACCTGTTTGAATCTAGAATCGTAATAATTGCCTACTTTCACAAGAAACAACAATTTGTAAAATTTTAGAAATGTTCTGAGATATGTTAGGCGCTGTAAACATGGGATTAAAGATAGGGTCAGTTTTTTTCGATAAGTATTAAAGTCTAGTGAACAGTACATCACATAAATTACGTTGAAACGTGTATTGTGCAATTCTGTGTAATTTTCTAGTCTAAATGAACTCAAACACATGATCAACTCAAGAGCTTTGAAAACGGATGACACAGGGGGGCGGTTTTCATATGGATCAAATGGATTTCCCGCTCACGGCTGCACCTAATCCATTCATATTTTGAGTGAGATGAAGTACTGTTGTCTTTACACGTGCCGTACTTCTGCAGAGACACCGCTGGCCCTTGGCTCGGAAGGGAGGAGACCTTCTCGACAAACTGGCAATGACTGGCAATAAAATAAGCATGTGTTTGAGTTCATTCCAATGGGAGAATGATGCCGAATTTAACTGTTTGATTCCGCAATCGAAATACTTGCTTAGATTCACTAGAAAATGAAATATTTTATAAAATTGTATCAATTTTAAGAAAGATGTCAAGCGCTGTAAGCATGGGTGATTAATGATAGGGTCAGTTGCTCACACAAGATCTCCTCATCTCTCTCTCCCAAAGCTTCTCCAAAAATTTTCGATAGTTATTCGAGTGTAGTGAACAGTACATCACATAAATTACGTTGAAACGTACATTGTGCAAATCTGTGTAATTTTTTCGTCTAAATGAACTCAAACACATCATATACGGGCACGATCAATATAAATGGAGGAAAATGGGGCGATTTATGTAAGGTGTGATCAAATGAATTGATTACGGCTGCACTTTGTACAATCCGTTGTGAAAAGATCAAGCATTTTCTTAGATTTTCGAGTTGTGAATTTCTGGTGAGGCACTGCAAGATAAGAAGCATTGTTATCATAGTAGACGTTCCAAAGTTCGGAGTACGACGACGTGATTGGCGCAAGTGTTATTCGAGTAACAAGGGCGTGGCATGACAGTTATTATTAGATCTTTGATAAGGCCAACGTGTTATTGTTATTGCAAAATGGCATGATCACTTGTCTTTTGTAATGATAACTTACCGCGAGTCGTAAATCATAGAGGTTAGAGTGGGCAGATGGAGTAGGCAAGGGAAGGAGAGGCGCGAATTCAGCGCAACTATAAAAGGAGCGGCTGGGGAGGGATATAGAGAGATCCTGAAGTGCACTATCTCCCATTGGATCAAAACAAGCATGTGTTTGAGTTCATTCCAATGGGAGAATGATGCCGAATTGAACTGTTTGATTCAGCGATCATAATCTTTTTCTATTTTCACAAGAAACAAAAATTTATGCAATTTTAGAAATTGTCAGACTTCTTGTTAGTGACTGTAAACATTACTGATTAATGATAGCGCCAGTAGCTCTAGAAGAACTGATTCAACACATTCAAAAAAATTATCGAGAATTATACGAGTGAAACAAATAGCCGAAATTACGTTTAAAGGAGGAGTAAACTCAAAATTCAATTTTTGAAGCTATCATATGCACTGCATAGAGCTCCACAACTATAATAAGCTCCGGACTTTTCACATTGATATCTCCATTCTGAACAGAGTTATAGCTAGTTGCCTGGGAGCCAGATCAGGGAAAGCTCAGGGAAGGGTCGAGATAGCACGCGACTTGAAGAGAGTGCGTCCCTAGGTGAAACATATTCCAATCGGGCGCGCGTTTGCATCTATTCCTCCTTTAAAAGTGAATTGTTCAACTAAGTGTAATACTGGGATGGGCCTTTCGACTATTTCTCGAGTTCATCTGTGTCGAGTATCATATAATCTCGAGGAAAATATGAAAAATTCACAAAATTTGTAAAATTCTGAAATTTTGAAAATTTGAAAGACTGTGCTTCTGCGAATATATATACGATGTCTTGCCTCCCTGAGACTATGTTCCATTATCAATTTGCTCTTATATTTTCCGATTCATGTTTGCTGTTCATTGCCTCATGCCATCCTGATTTTATCGCTCAATATATGTGTATGTTCGTGTAAGCTACTTACACTAGTACATTTATTGCTGTTAGATGCATAACCAAGGCTAGAGTATTTCCTTAGGGATTTTTTAAATATATTTAATAAGTGTGGGAAAAGGCACGACAGGGATTAAGAGAAGCTGCGAAATTTGAAACTATTACAACTATGATATCCGAAATCTGCAGATTTGAGCAAGCGCAACTGATCTACTGATATGAGAGATATTGTCTTTCTTTCTCTGTCTTATTTCTCGAAGCTGAGCACCAGACAGCCGAGAGGCCATTGCAACATATGTTGATAATGTGTAACATCTGATGTGGCTAGATAGTCTTTCTTTCTCTGACTGTGACCTTCTCTGTGAAAGTGTGCATCTCAGCGAAACTGAAAATGTGAATCCCATTGAATCTGGAAATTTGAATCTCAGTGCAAATTGTGAAACAGAGATCGACAAATTTCTGCCATATCCATACCTATATATAAAGCGCAGTGTCCGTCTGTCCGTTTGACCGGATTGCGAAACAGTTGCGAAACAATTACGAAATGGGGAGGGAGAGAGATCGCGTCAACAAGTTGCGAAACGAGTGATTGCGAAACCTAGATACTCCGCTAGGACGGGGCCCCCGCCGAAGGCGGGGGGCATCCGGACTAGTAAATTGATAGTTCAAAAGGATGAAACACAATCGCGTTCAACAAGGCCACATTTTTGCATTCGTAGTGCATATCACGCCTCTCACGAGAGAATCGAGCTGACCATGGGAATGGGAGCAAAAGTCAGAGTTGGGATTAACACGAATTTAGGGTGCTCTAGGGATGTAGCTTCGACCCCCAAAGCAGAAAAACCACAACTTCATTCTGGGCTACCAGATCTTATAATTTTGACTCTGAACAACGCTACATTCAAGGGCACTTTTCTAAAAAGTATAGGTAAAAATTCCGTTAAGCGTTGAACAATGAATATAGCTCGTCATGCTCTTTAAAATGAGTGGCTTGCGGTTCAAATATCTTACGACTGGGGTGAGTTATGCCCAAAGTGTTCGACATGATTTGAAGTCCATTTCATTCCTTAATTCCACCGCCCTATTATCTGTGAGCAGTGTGGAATGAAAACGAAATAGGGATCATAAAGAATTAAAATGAGTTTCACTGGGTGTTAATAAAAACTCGACTTTTTCAATTAAGTATTACGTGAAACTCATTTCAAATATCTCTCTTTTTCATTTCACACTGCTCACAGATAATAGGGCGGTGGAAATAAGGAATCAAATGGACTTCAAATCATCTCGAACACTTTGAGGGGCATAACTCACCCCAGTCGTAAGATATTTTAACCGCAATCCACTCATTTTAAAGAGCTTGACGAGCTCTATTCATTGTTCAACGCTTAACGGAATCTTTACATATGCTTTTTAGAAAAGTGCACTTGAATGTAGCGCTGTTCAGAGTCAAAATTATAAGATCTGGTTTGCACTGTTCGATAGAGCGTGGAAAATAAGTTGGGGTCATCCTCAGAGGATTTCTCTCTAAAAAGCACCAGAAGAAAGATACACGCGTTCAAAGACAGCTACCAGAACGACCGACCCGGTGCCATAGAGCCCAGAATGAAGTTGTAGTTTTTCTGCTTTAGGGATCGAAGCTACATCCCTAGCGAACCCTAAATCCATGAAAATCCCAACTCTGACTTTTGCTCCCATTCCCATTTTAGCCCGATTCGGCTCAATTCTCTCGTGATAGGCGTGATATGGTTGTCGCGGGCTTGGACTAGTCATATTCCTAGTCCAACCAACTATATCAATAGTACATATGTCTCGTCTTTGCAAGGTCATCATTGATTAATTATCAGATTGAACATTGACGTCACAGTCATTAAGTAATCACTAAGATCATTCAACGAATACTCCTAGTGTTTCTCTGAAGATATTCATCTTGACTGGTAGAGTAGTCGGTTTGCGCGCCGCAGAGGGCGATATGTCTTCCCAATTTCTACCGGTTTTTATGGCGGAACATTCCGTAATTCGAAACTCGATGAGTCATTCGAGCACTCTTCCCTTTCTCCCTTTCTGAGAGAGTACCGTACCCATACAGTGCTCTCTTCTTTCTTGCATACTATCTCCTACTTAAGCACCCCTTTCTCTTTCTTTGGAAGTGCCGGAACGGAGCGAATCGCCTTTCACTGAGGAGACTACTCCCCGCGGAGATTCGTATATTTGCGTTGCGCTCCGTCTAGGAACTTTACGCGGCAAAGAAAGCTGAGGTAAAATATCGCAGAGGTATTAGGTTGGCAGGAAAGTCTTTGTGTATTTTTCAAAACTTTATTTCTTTGAAGAAACAATATCATGAGTTCAAGTATACTAGTCATCATTGTTGACAACATATGCCCAATGTTCCTTGAATCTATGGATCCCCTCCCTGTAGAACCCACCTGAGCGCGAAAAATAAGAAAAAATCGAAAAATTAAGAAAATTAGAAAAGTCGCCTTATTCGAAGCGATGAAACTAAATCCTGACTGTGTTGAAGTGTGGGGCATGCGTGTCTGACTGAAGGGAAGGGGTGGGGAGTTGTTTACTATAAGACGCCGTACTCCTAAGAATCGAACAAACGTTGGAACACCAATTTTTCAATAATATGGTATCCGGGGTACTTTTTCATGCTGATGACGATGGTCAACTTCATTTTGCATAATTGACCTCTAATGAAGCACTATTTCACCCGTCGAAATAGCGAAATTTCCGGTTTATTTGATTTATCAGGGGTAAAACTTGCTACAAAAATTTGGAAATTTGTTTCCCGAGGTGGTTTTTCATTCTCTACACGATGGAATGGTGACCAACCCCGTGTGCAAGTTCCTTCATTGGTGTTCGGATTTTATTTATGGCTAAAACTCAAAACTAGAAGCCGGCATTGTGTGTGCATGTAAAGTATCTATTGCCTAGGCCGTAATCCGATTTTTGTGCAATTTGAAGTATGGGATTTTTACTTATGCCCATTTTAGTTTTCCGATTTCCAAAACTACTCATCTCTCACTATCTAGTCAGCGAACAAGAGAGCACACTTGTTCACCCACTCTCGTATCACTGATGGCTCTATTGGTAGTGCGTTGGGCTGTCACCCACCGAGTCGCGGGTTCGATCCTCGCCGCTGTTCAAGTTTTGCAATATTTTTATCAAGTTTCTAACAGCCGTTGCCAAGATAGATCTCAACTGAATTTTCATCAACAATGCTTAGACACAATAGTTCATCTTTTGTTATTAACGATATGTTTGCTTTCTGTCTATAAGATAAAAATTTATTCAAATTATATCGTCTTTACTTTTCAATGATTTACTCTTTCACCAAAACACTCGTTAGAAATAAATTGAGGGATTGAAAAATTGCAAAACTATTGCAAAACTTGAGCAGCGGCGGGGATCGAACCCGCGACTCGCTGAGTGATAGCCCAACGCACTACCAATTGAGCCATCAGTGATACGAGAGAAGGTGAACAAGTGTGCTCTCTTGTTCGCTGATTAGATAGTGAGAGATGAGTAGTTTTGGAAATCGGAAAACTAAAATGGGCATAAGTAAAAATCCCATACTTCAAATTGCACAAAAATCGGATTACGGCCTAGGCAATAGATACTTTACATGCACACACAATGCCGGCTTCTAGTTTTGAGTTTTAGCCATAAATAAAATCCGAACACCAATGAAGGAACTTGCAAACGGGGTTGTTCACCATTCCATCGTGTAGAGAATGAAAAACCACCTCGGGAAACAAATTTCCAAATTTTTGTAGCAAGTTTTACCCCTGATAAATCAAATAAACCGGAAATTTCGCTATTTCGACGGGTGAAATAGTGCTTCATTAGAGGTCAATTATGCAAAATGAAGTTGACCATCGTCATCAGCATGAAAAAGTACCCCGGATACCATATTATTGAAAATTTGGTGTTCCAGATCCTCCCTGAATTGTGTGGCCCTTACAAATACTGCGTCATAAAGGTCCTTCACTGATTGTTATTCACTAGGGACGAGGGGATACCGAAGTACATTTGCGACGAGCAGTGTAAAAACAAAACCATACACAAAGACTCCCCGCCAACCTGATATATCAGGGTAGGGGGAGGGGGAAACTTTTCTTCAGCCCATCGCACTCTTACATACGGACAGTAGTACTTTCTACCACAGATACATACCTTATGAGATGACGTAATCGGTGACGTCACGGATTTTCACTGATTTCAGTGGCGTTACCAATGAAGATGGAATCGCCGCGAGTGGGAGACGAGAGAGGAGAGAGAGAGAGAGAAAGGCGATTCATTCCTGCACTCCCAGAGAAAGGGAAAGGAGAGCTTAAACAGGAAATACTAGGAGAAAGAGAAGAGAGGACTATAGAGGTACGGTACTTCCCCGGAATGAGTCATAAAATCCTTACGTACGGACAAGATACGAATCGCCGCGAGTGGGAGGCTATTCATTCAATTCCTGCATTCCCATAGAAAGGGAAAGGAGAGCTAAAATGGGAAATATCAGGGGGGGGGGGGAGAAAAGAGAGCATTGTAGGTGTACGGTGCTCTCTCGGGGGGGGGGAGACAAAAAATGTGCGATAGAATGAGTCATGTTCAGTCTAGTCATGTTCATTGCAGGATGTTTCGTCGACCGGAAGAGATGGATTCATTTGCAGAAATGCGAATTTCAGCAGTGCACATACATTTCTTCAGAGGGCGCAATATCATAACCTAGTGTCGCTCCAACCCGTTGGGCGAGCTATGGCTGCCTCAGATCAGGAGGTCAATACGGCTATGAAATTAATCAATTTCTTCGAAAATAGATAAAACAAATCTTCGAAAATAGATAAAACAAATCTTTAAGGTTATGAAAGTAATAAATTTCTTCGAAAATTGATAAAACAAATCTTAAATTTTAAAGAACTAATTACCCCATTCCCAGGAATCGGAACATGCAACACTATCCGTGAATGCGAACCGGTCCTTCGGAGATTCAAAACGAGAGGCATTCTTAAATCTGAACGCACTACAGCAAGACGAAGAGTTAAAGAGTGAGTGAATAACATTCATTTGATTACAAACAAACCTGGCCGCAAACTGCAATTAAATTCATATAACATTGTGGAAAGAACTGCATACAATTGAGTCCTTACACGCATCACTCAGCAAATAGTCTTGCATCAATGATGAAACTGCAGGCAAAGTGATATGTTGACTTTTCAGATTGGATGTATGCGGTGAAAGGAAGCAGCGATGCTTGTCTTTTGTGTGATAAATTCGTCGCACGGAGCCGCCCCTCTCGGATGGTCCACTTCAAAGAGGTTATTGTTATGTTAACTGTATGAGGCGAACCGGCATTACGAAAACGATGACGTCATGCCGTCTTTGAACCATCAAAGGCGGCATGACACCATAGTTCTCATTCGATCTTACGCCGGCGAACCGCTGTAAACTCAATCATTATACAATGCCCGGAGAAATAGTCAACTAACTTCAGGATCACTATAACATATTTTATGGACATGGTAACCCACGAGCTCCGAAGAACAAGTTCAACAAATGGCTTTCGCAGCAACTGGGAGATCAGGAAAATGGTTGGTGAAGTGCGCACTATAGTAGCACGTTACATCTTTCGATTATTTCAACTCCCATTCCAGGTCCGAAAACATTGTGCACGAAATTCAGTGAAGTACTATCCTGATAGAGAGCGTCTGCTGAGGCATCAGAAAAAGGTTCGTCCTGCCACTATACTAATTGGAGTTCGTAATAAAATGAGAGATTGTGAGAAAGAGGGACCCTCCTTATTCTCCACGCTCTCTCATTTTACTATGAACTCCAATTGGTACAGCGGCTAATGTCCTTGATGTGCTCAATTCCACTTGATCTAGTGTGTATGATTGTGAAATTCAGGTTCATCCGCTCAAATTTCGCAAACTTGTCATCGAATATCTTCGCCAATATCGAATGGAACTGGGAAGCAGCTCAAGCCGCGTGATCGATCCAGTTATTCACAACATTCTCGTAAGTGAATAGTTTTGTATAAACAATAGGTGTTTTTTCGCGTTTTTCCCATATTTCAAGATACATCCATTGCTTGATTATCTTAGAAATATTGAAATTAAGATAATATTTTGCAGAAACCTTCGCGCATCTCTTATTGGAACTACAATCACCAGTGATTTTTAAGTGATGGTCTGATGCTCTTTATATACTTCCTGTTATTGATAAATTCAACTCATATTCGACTGTTCATGTTAATGTGAATTTCCCTGTCCACAGTGAGCGTGGAGATCTTAAGAGTAGAGAATTGATTTAACCTTCCGCCTCTGGAAGACATTACACTTCTGATTTGAGATCTGAACCAGATGTGCGTCCTGTGAAGTGGCAACAGGAAGAACACATGGCAGTTGCCCAAACAACATGTGTAACGAAACTGGTGAAGCTAAGAGGCTCACGTCTTCTGCATTAAATAGTGCGATTTTATCACAATTGTCTCATACATTTCTATGCTTTGTTTCCCTCTCAACTCATACTTTAAATAATCTTGAAATCCTCATTTTGAAGAACGTATAATAGTGGCAAAAAAACACGGTTGTTGATACTACACCGACTCCAATGTTTATGCTATGATCTGACACTGCTCTTCCGCGTCGAATTGATTAGGAAAATACGGCTCTGTAGTAAAACGCGGGTCCCACCTGATACTTTTGTGGTCCCAATACACTTTTGTGGTCCGATACTTTTGTGGTCCGATACTTTTGTGGTCCGATACTTTTGTGGTCCGATACTTTTGTGGTCCCATACTTTTGTGGTCCCTTACTTTTGTGGTCCGATACTTTTGTGGTCCCATACTTATGTGGTCCCAAGAGCCTGTAATATACACATCATACTTTTGTGGTCCCAATACTTTTGTGGTCCGATACTTTTGTGGTCCCATACTTTTGTGGTCCGATACTTGTGTGGTCCCATACTTTCGTGGTCCCATACTATTGTGGTCCCAACATCATACACATGCAGGCATCATAATAACATAAATACATCTATACCTCCTTCCCAATATCGGCGTCCCGCGAAGCGGGGAGCCCTGTAAGCAACGATAGGGTCTCTCCGCGAAGCGGGGAGACCCGATCGTGGCTTACCGCTTAGGCAATCAGACGGCTTAGGCCGGCGATATACATAGAAAGGTGCGTGGCTCAGTCTTGACCGACGAGTGAGTATACAAAATGCATAATTGAGAATGAAACATTAATCACGCACCTTTCTATTTATTATATATCGCCGACCTAAGCCGTCTTATTGCCTAAGCGGTAACCCTATCGTTTCGCGGGGAGACCCTATCGTTGCTTACAGGGCTCCCCGCTTCGCGGGTCGCCGATATTGGAAAGGATTCATAGCTGTATTTATGCTGTTGTGAAGCCTATATGCGTATGTTGTTGGGACCACAAAAGTATCGGACCACAAAAGTATGGGACCACAAAAGTATGGGACCACAAAAGTATCGGACCACAAAAGTATGGGACCACAAAACTATCGGTCCACAAAAGTATCGGACCACGGATACATGTTCTAGTCAAATTATTGTTGAGTTTCAACACTATTTTATGAATCGTTCTGATGGTCGTTTAACAATGTATCTTCATTTTCTGAATCTAAAAATAAAAATAAAAAAATACGTAAAATGACATTCCAGGGTACTGAAATGAAAGCGCCCCTACTCCTCATATTCTTCGTGGCATTGTCAACTGCGGATAATTCAGATTCGAATGTGAGTTCCTCCTCTTTTCTCCAATGATGTGTCTGCTTGTTTTCGTCAGGAACTCACATAATGAAATTCAATGATCATTCAGAAATGCAAATCACAGCATTGTCCTGTCGGGATAATTCTTATAATAGTCAAATCAATCGCTCAGACGAGAGAGCGCGCTCAATTAAGAGGGTCAATCTCCATACCAAATATCAAACTCACAGTTCCGAATCGACTGTTGGCCCGAAGAGAATGCGAATAGAGAGGACTGTGAGAACAGAGGATGCATCTACGATGAGCGGGCTGATGATGTAAGCTCAAAGAGACGTCGGGCCAATTCTAATGAGCTATCCATGCGAGTTCTAATCCCCAAGAAAATAGATTGCCGTCCATTATTTGCAATTTCTCGACCGCAGTTCCAGAATAGCCAAGCACTACTAATTGTAATCGCCATATCCTCGCAGTGATTTCACAGATCACTGAATGATCATTTACAGCATGTTCAATTGCAGAATGACCCTCGTTTCACTCCTAAATGTTACATGTCTCGAGAACAGATGGGATACAAGGCAACGAATGTCAAGGAAGGAGAGTGGAAGTTGGACAAGAACAAGGGTGAGAAGAAATTATCACGCCAAAAATGCAATTATGCATCTAAAGAAAAACACCACAAGATTTGACGATGAATAATACAGTGTAACAAACAATTTACTTTTTGCAAGCATAAATTCAAAGTGTCAACATCAGACAGTCAATGAACACTATCCCCACAGGTTCCTCGAATCCCTTCGGCGGAAGAGACGGAAGAGACATCACTCAAGTTCTCAGCCAAGGACATCGGCGATAGTGTGATCAACATTCGGATTGAAGACAAGAAAAATAAGTGAGAGTAGACTTTAGAAATGTCATAGGTTATTGAAAATCACTCGCTTTCCTGACAGCCATATGTTCAGCAGAACAATGTAACACTAATGCAATTTCCAGCGAAGTCAACGCGTATATTCATCACAGCAATCAGGTGCAAGATACGTATTCAGATTCGACGTCTCCACTCTTCTCGACCTCCCTCGAGCAACTCAGCCTTCATACTCTCCCAATCAGTTGAGAGTGGTAGTCAACGACGCTGCCGATCCCTTCTCGTTCCGAGTGGAGCGGAAGAATGGGAATATCATCTTCGACACCAGTCCAGGTCAGTCAAAAAAGGGTGGTTTTGAGTTCCAAAGGCTCACTTGTTGACACCAATACGATATTAGTGCGATAGTGGATGGTATAGGTGTACATAGGGGTGATGCTAGGAATGGCTTCGCAAAAAATGAAAACTTAATTATGCATGTTATTTCATCATTCTGACCGACGAAAGTGTTTTTTTGTAGTGGCAACCAAGGATGCAATGATCTAACCATGACTAACTAGATTTTAAACAATCGTGAAACTCAACCATTTTGAGAACCGACAACGTTTGTATGTGAGCTGTGACGGGCTTTATACAGTTAGGAAAAAACATCCAAAACTCGGGTTTCAATGTGAAATGGAATGCCTAGATATACACTCTATTTAGCCCCTCTCTCTTCCAGGTGGTCTCGTCTTCGCAGACAAGTTCATCCAACTGGCAGTCAAACTCCCGTCTACCAACATGTTCGGATGGGGAGAAAACGTGCACCCGAATCTAAAGGCTTGTTGCTTATCGTCCTTATCCTTGCATGGTTCCTTGAATCGCTCCTTCCGTAAATGTATTGCCATCCTATCCATAGGGTTCTCGAAATTTTGTTTTTCAATAATATTTTTTTTTCAATTCTTCCCACTCTTGAACTGGCCAAGAAAGAGAGAGAGAGAGAGTATGCAGAATGAAAAGACCAAGAATTGACTCCCCTCATATTGGGTGCTCTCTCTCCAGTCAGACCAGTAAAATAGTACGCATAATGCACAGAGTGACTTCTTTCGAATCCCATCTCTCACCTCACTTCAGCACAACTTCTTTGGCTATACCATGTGGGGAATGTTTTCGCGAGATGAGGGACCCGATGCGAGAACCATTAGCACGAAGAACCTATACGGTAAGGTAGTCGGTACGGTATGGCATACGGTAGTAGCAGGGATATTGTATGACATACGGTAGTGACAGGGACACTGTATGGCATACGGTAGTGGCAGGGATAATGCATACTGCACGGTAGTGTCACCTAGTGCTGACATATCTTTTTCTGAAAAGCCACCGCTCCACACAACTCAGTTTCATCTACCGAAATGATATTGCGATGTCACTCAAACCTATCCAATGAATGATTGAATACTAACCTCATTGAATCAAACTGAATAGATCATGGAATAGGTGAGAAATACTGCTACTCTGGTTTCGCTTTTGCGGGAAAACAGTGTCAGATCCGAGTGGGCGAAGCTTGCGGTGTCTAAGTATGTCACCATCAGGTGTTCATCCCTTCTACCTTCTCGTTGAGGAGGACGATGCGGCGCACGGCGTTCTCTTCCTCAATTCGAACGCCCAGGACGTGACTAATTTCTCGATTTCGCATGATCTCACACCCAATCTGACCGACGTAACCATTTTTCCATAATCACAAGTGATTACTGTACCCTCACCCGGCTTCGTCTACCGTACCATTGGTGGCATTCTCGACATCTACGTATTCCCGGTCCGACTCCGGCTGAGGTAACTCTAGTCATTACTTCTTTCTCTCAGAGAATAAACAATGTGTGAACTAAATATTGAGAGCCAACCCTATGACAATAACTCAGTTATGTTTCACGTTTAGTACACAGTCCCTCAGGTGATAGTATTGAAGTTCTGTCTTGCTTCACTGTTCAAAAGAATAAAACAATTCCTAGCCATCGTCGTTGACAATGTAGTGTTGTGCGCTTCATCTTGAAGCTGGAGTTTACCGGCTGATTCGACTCTCTCTTTGTATAAAAGATTTTGACAGCGTTAAAGGTTACAGAGAAGGTCTGTTCTTGCTCAAAGTATAGGATACGTTTCATATGTAGTACAACGTTGCTCAGGTAAGGTCGCTGAAGTTCTTCATCGATACATATTGCAAAAAAACATGATTATCCGACAGTGATGACAATCCATGATCTTGCTATCTTCATGTTGCATGCTCTCTCGTCGATCAGAGAGAACGAGAGGCATCAGATATGCAAGTAGATCCTTCAGGTCGTGCAGCAGTTCACTGCTTTCGTCGGCCGACCCGCCCTGCCTCCTTATTGGGCACTCGGATACCAGGTACGGACCCCTCCTACCCCATCCACGAGGACAGAAACACCGCTCTGGGGTAGCGGGCACAACGGCAACAGACAAAACGGCAACAATTCACTTGCGATTCGAGATAGCGACATGGGAGTTGTTTCATTGTAACCAGTATTGTTGTTTGCTCCCCTACAATTACATATCACGTGTATCACGAGCCATTGGATGTGTGTGGGAACATTTTCGAAAAAGTTGTCGCCGTTTTGGCTCCTATTATGTTGGGAGAATACCCTAGAGATATGATTTCGAAAAATGTAGGTCATTTGTCCAAGAGCCGGCTTTTAGGAATTTTCAGGTTTTGCACCTGGCTATACTGTATTTCAGCTCCCAGATGCGCTGAAGATTTGGTTTTAGTCTTAAAATGTTCGGCAAAATATTTCCAGAAACCTTCCTGTTGTGAGCAAGACGATTGGGCAACAATAAAAAAACAATGCGCCTGAAAAACGAGTTTTCGGATAAAAACAAAAATATTTTTTCTATCAAGCTTTAGAGTCATACAGATTTTTAATGCAGATTATGAAAGAATAAGTGTTCTAACTTGATATAAAAATAAGAAAAGCAAAATTTAAGGTAGGCCCTTTTTTGCATTTTTCACTCAAAAATGGCATACTGAAGAAAAAGTAAGAAAAATGTTAATTTTTCATTTTTGTTATTTCTTCTTCTAACTTTTTCCAAACGTGTATCGGAGTGATGTAGAAGTGGAAAATTCTCTTTTGGAAGACGAATTTGTTAATATGTCTAAATAAATTTACATATTAAAAATACAAAATTTCTAGAAATTTTGTCATGCCAAGCACATACTCACGAATTCGTCCTCCAAAAGAGAATGGTCCACTTCTAGGTCACTCCAATACATGTTTGGAAAAGTTAGAAGAAGAAATAACAAAAATGAAAAATTCACATTTTTTTAACTTTTTCTTCAGTATGCCATGTTTGAGTGAAAAATGCAAAAAAGCGCCTACCTTAAATTTTGCTTTTCTTATTTTTATATCAAGTAAGAACACTTATTCTTTCATATTCTGCATTGAAAATCTGTATCACTCTAAAGCTTGATAGAAAAAAATATTTTTAGTTTGATCCGAAAACTGGTTTTTCATGCGCATAATTTTTCATTGTTGCCCAATCGTCTTGCTCACAACAGGAAAGTTTCTGGAAATATTTTTCCGATCATTTTAAGACCAAAACCAACTCTCCAGCGCATCTGGGAGCTGAAAGTATAGGCAGGTGCAAAACCGGGAAATTCCTAAAAGCCGGCTCTGGGACAAATGACCTATATTTTTCGAAATCATATCCCTAGGGTATTTTCCCAACATAATAGGAGCCAAAACGGCGACAACTTTTTCGAAAATGTTCCCGAGGTGTGCTTTTTTCATCCACTGACTCGTGATACACGTGATATACAAATCTTGTTACCAGACGATCATGAGTTTTACAATTCACCAACGACCAGGGGGTCATGGTCCAAAATTGAGATTTTGAGCAGAAAATTTAGGTTAGATAGACACCAAACGCCGTAACCAATCGATACCAATGTTACTGGGATTCATTAGGTACTGGGGCACTAGAATATTAATTAGTTGGGTACTATGTGTTTATCTAGCCACGATTTTTTTACAAAAAATCTTAATTTTGGACCATGACCCCCTGGTCGTTGGTGAAGTGTAAAACTCATGATCTAACAAGATTTATATATGCAATTGTAGGGGAGCGCATACTGGTCACAATGAAACAACTCCCTAGTCGCTACCTTGAATCGCAAGCGAATGGTGAATTGTTGCCGTATTGTCCGTTGCCGTTTTGTCCGCTACCCCCGCTCTGCTATAGAAAGTCGTCTTCTTACCCTCCCTGTCTGTGCATACCTTGTTTTCTTAAAATTGAGATGGCTTTTCTCCATTTTTTTTCAATTTTCCAAACGCATGTGTATGGCACATAAATGGAGTTCAAAGTTAAACAATAAATGCAATACTAGATTTACAATAGGTTGATGCATAAGGTAAAGGCCAACGATCAATCATTCAGCTATGTCGATATGGTTACAAATCGGTGGACCACATGAGGAATACAGTGGAGCGAGTGAGGAACTACTCGATCCCATTCGACGTCGCCTACGCGGATATCGACTACATGGAGAGGAGCAAGGATTTCACCTTCGGGGTTAGACCTTCAGTTTTTAGCATATTTCTTCGCATCATACAAGCGCAGAGAAATCTAAATTTACTTCACTGAGCATTTATCGGAGTGTGGTAAACCTCTATGTTATCATGCGGCATAGTCTTAGAGTATAGTTTTGGAGTACGGTCTTGGAGTAGGTACGACTTCGAATGATCTCTTCATTATCCATGATCTATCACCTACAAACCATCGAGTGTAAAAGCAAAATCAAGAAAGCGTGCAGCACAAGATCAAGAATGAGATTCAATTGTAGGCCAACTGGTCCGACTTCCCCTCTTTCGTGAAGCAACTCCACGACTGGGACATGCACAACATCCTCATATTCGACCCAGCGATTGAAGTGGACTACGTGACATTCAGAAGGGCGATCGAGATGGTGAATGTTTTGCGTAATTCAAACAGTTTCACCAAAGCACTCTGAAAGTGACGCACAGATCCTTCAATGTGGCGAAATGAGGGATGGATAGGTTCTTAGTATCACTAATATCTTCAAAACGCCTCCTTCATTTCGTGGGAACGGCCAGATGAGGTGTCACGCACCATCCAGGATGTGTACCCGCTTGTAAAGGTAATTAGGTTGTTCTTTAAGTTGGTGAAAGAATAATAGCATATGGTCATAGTTGCCCAACACTGGCGGCGGATAAGACAAGCACTTTGCACCCATGAATAGGGGGTCATGTAGGTCGCCGGCGGCGTGGGCAACTATGCATATGGTTCAATTCTTCTATTAAGACGCGGCAATCATTTGGTGAAAGAGTGCTAAGAAAAATCTCTATCATTACTTTGATGGATCAATTTGTCTTTCAGGACACCAAAATCCTGCTCTCAGTGGTCTGGCCAGACAAGCACGTCGCCTTCCCCGACTTCCTCGATCCACTACCCAACACTGCGAAGTGGTGGACTGAGGAGTTCAAGCAGTTCCACGATCAGGTCAGAACTCTGACCCGACGAACTTTCGTAGTACGGTACCACATCACCGTGGATAATGATTAGATTTTGGTATACTCTTCGTAACATGATTGTCAAAAAACGAAACCTAGAACGATATGCGCTCGATGAAACATAACTTTTTGCCCAAAAAGGAATTGCACAAAAAAGGTTTGCACAAAAAACTGGAAAATATTCTAAATTTTTGAACCATGAAAACAATAATAATGACAATAACAACACAAAATAATGCAGATCGGTTTCGACGGTGCGTGGATCGACATGAACGAGCCGGCGGCATTCGGGACGAATGAGAAGATACCCTTCTACTTCGACGATGACGATCATCCAAATCTAAAGCCACTCTCCTGCCCGATAACAGGTTTGGATCTTTTAAACATTCATCACGAAATAGGCCTTCTAGAATGATTTTGTGATAACAGTGTAGAAGCAGATGCAATGACAGAGCGGAAAATATAAAAATAGATGATCAGGACCCGACTCTGAGTGGGCCTCTCCACCGTACAAGACGCAAGAGGTGTACAAGTATGGAAAGGTATCGATAATTCTTGACAGGCGATAGTGAGAATTTGGAAATTTAGACACACATCTATAGGGTTTTATAATGTTGATGCAAAAGTCTTGTGGTTTTTTGTATCCTTAGTTTGAACGTTCATAACTCGCGTGTCTCAAATCTCAAAGACCAACAAACATAATATTATATAGGGATATGCTTGAAATTTGTTCACACATATGTCAATCAAACCGATCTTGCAACCAACGCAAGAAATTATGATTAACCCAACTGCAAATAATGCACACAATTTTACTTTAAATTTATTTATCTTGGTATTTGACGAGAAAATCCATCAAACAACTTTATATTGTTGGCTAAGAAGTACCTTTGATATTCTTTCAAAATATCCGTTAGACCTGTCATAGGAGTGGGTTTGAACCAAATTACATGCTGTCAAATGTAGGAGCAGAAGCCGGCTTCATGTTACTTCTTCGGACTTTTTCGAATGGAAGACCAAGGATACAGGCTCCGCCGAGTATTTTGTATGCATCCACGAAGGGGCTATATTATCATGAGAAATATTCGCGCTTGCTTCATTGCCCTTTCAGAAAATTTGAATTTCTTATTTTTAAGAAATTTACAAAATCAACACAGAAATTCAGAAGGTAGTCATTTTAAGATCGACTTCATTCTTCGAAGGGATGTAACTTCCAGCACCCATGAGAAAACTTATTAATAGGGTAAAGACTGGTGCTTCATATGACCACCAGGTATTGGACATTCATACTTCAGGGGAAACATAATATTGAGTGATGTGTCGTTTTCGATGGATAAATTTTGTAAAATTTAGATTTATTCTGTTCACGCCCCTCTGATCGGACACTGCTGATAGGGTGCGCATATGAAAGAGTATGCAATGCCTCATTAGTAATCAATATGGGAAGTTCATCGGTCAAACTGAAAGAAAGATGGAAGGCAAAGTATTTAAAAAAACCACAATACTTTTGCATCAACCTAATATGTTTATTTTTCATGCTCAAGAGCAACTTCTCAAGAAGTGATCCCTTCCTTGAAGAGAGTCTCAATTGTTCATTTCAGGGCGCGTTCCTGGCCACGAAGACAGTGTGCATGCGGGCGATGAGTGCGAGAGGAAGACAGAGGCAGTATGATGTGCACTCACTGTCAGTTCACTATTTTGATTAACCCTTTTTCATTGAGATGATCATCTATTGAATCACTTTTAAGAAGTATTAAAATAGCTCAACAGGAACAACATTGTTATAGAAAGTTAGTTTTTTTGTGGACGATGAGTGTGAGAGGGAGGCAGAGGCAGTATGATGTGCTCTCGCTGTTAGTTTGTTAATATCGTGAATAACTGGAGTTTAAAAATTATGAGATTTGTTGTTTTGTTCAGGTGTTTGTAAAATAGGAAAGGCATAATAAGTAAACAAATCGATGGCTGCGAAAGTTTATGGGACTGCTGAGACTTTCTCACTATTATGTTTCATCGGAGTTCGTCAAAAACAATGAGACCGAGCTGATGTGAATGAGTTTCACTACTATTTCAAGATATCGTTGTCATTATGCTTTTCAATTTTATTGAGAAAATAGTGGAAGAACAAAAATACAATAGTTATTGATCCAAACCAGCTATGGCTGGAGTGAGTCTCGAGCTACTGCGGACGCTGTTCGCGCTGCCACGGGAAAGAGAGGAGTTGTCATTTCGAGGTGACTATTTATTGATCTAATGTACCTTACCATTGTGCTAGAATGTGCCACATAATGAGTGAATTTAAAAAGTCTAAACGGAATGACAGTACTATGTAGGGATGGATAAGCAAGAAATCAGGCTGGCAAGATAATAAGCAAAATGGATAGAATAGTTTCTAGCAAAACCAAGGTTATTTATCTTCTCCTGCAGGTCCACCTTCCCCTCCTCGGGTCGTTTCGGAGGCCACTGGCTGGGAGACAACACTGCAAGCTGGGAGGGTGAGGGATAAGAACAACTGGGACTGAATGTTCTCAATAGATTGTCCCTCGACGAACAGTTAGGGCGTCTCGGCATAACTTCGCACACTCTCCACCTGGCACTGAAATGAAGAGGCAGCGCTTCTTAATTTTAAATACAGTTCAACTATCGGGGAAGTGCTCCTTTATTCAGATCTCCGCAGTGCTGTGATTGGAGCGATGGAGCTCAACATCTTTGGAATTCCCTACGTCGGATCAGATGTCTGCGGGTGAAATTTATTTTCGAAATTGTTTTTACTAGTCTCACATTTTTTCTATCACAAAATTACCTTTTGCAAATTACAATCGATTTTGTGGAAAAAAATTGACAGACAACGAATAAATGCGTATTCCGATAAGTTGACCTCCGGGAGGTAATAAGTCAGTCTCACAGGTTCAACGGACCTTCGAACGAGGAACTCTGTCTGAGATGGCATCAGCTCGGAGCCTTCCACTCATTCTATCGGTAAGATGATTCAAATCTTTTAAAATATTGAAATGCTTTCAGCTAAGAAAGAAGTGGCTCCTACTTACTTTTTCTTGAAACTTGTCTTGAAAGGAAAATACAAATCGATACAATAACTGGTTACAGTAACCACAATTCGGACGATGAGCCGGATCAGGATCCGGCTGTGTGGCCTTCAGTAGCAGCCGCGACTAGGAAAGCCAACGAGTTCCGATATGCATACCTTCCCTACCTGTACACGTGAGAAAAATAATAAATTTCTAATATAAGGAAACTGATCAGAAGTCGAGAAAATAAGAATGAACCCCTTCACTAGAATAAATTGTACTTTGTATTATCAACGCTCCATTGAAAAGCGTCGCGAATGATCTCTCAACTTGAGCCTGCACGGCAAGGCTTCCCTCAACGGCGACACCGTCGTCCGCCCTCTTTTCTTCGATTTCGGTGCAGATAAGAAGACGCTCGAAATCTCGGAGCAGTTCATGTGGGGTCCCTCGATTCTGGTGATGCCTGTGCTGAGAGAGGTACGAATTGGTGTCGATCTTCACCAGCTCACAACCAGTATTGATTACAAGATCTGTATGTTCTTTTAAGATTTAAATACTTCTCGTTTCAGAATGAGACCACAGTAAATGGATACATTCCTTCCTACCGAGGCTTCAGCCCAATCTCCTTCTACCCGCTCCATACTCTCACGAACGATACCCAATGCCCATACAGAAAGAAGGTAAGCAAACTATGTTTAGCGTGACTTACATAATAATTACAATTTCAATTTATTTATCAACCAGGAAATAAGACCGTGTAGCAAGGGACATATTCGCGAGATTTTGGATATCCAACGTATTGAGGAGTCGGATTTGGGATTTAAATAATGATTTCTAAAATTGAAATTTAGGTAACAGCAGGCCCCGGTGTCTTCCCCGCTCCGAAGACCCTCAATACTCCCACCTTTGTGATGAGTTAGTGGTATTCGTTCTCAATTGTTGCTTACTAACCTCCACAATCTACTTGCGATAATTTTGAAAAAAACGACACTTTAGCAATTCGAAAAACACTTTATTCTTCTATTATTTTAATATCATAACAAATGAATTACTTGAGGCGGTTCGATCCTTCCAAAGCAGCCTTCGGCGCTCACCACGGTCGCTGCGCGAAAGGGCAGCCTGGAGTTACTAATCGTCCCCGGTGATGATGCTACTCATGACAGGACAGCGAGTGGAGAATTGTACTGGGACGACGGAGAGAGCATCGTGGAGGACATACACAGTGGGTAGTCTGACTAGAGTCCCTGAAACGATACTCTTCAATCTATGCACTATCTCACCTCTCATCCTATCGAAATAATATTTGGAATTAACAGACGGCACATTCATTTATCGAGCTCTGAACGGTGAGAGAACACATGAAATGCGTGATTTCCTATTTGTCATCCCTAGTGGACATAAATTAGGCTAGATGGTAAGGTTAGGCTTAATTAACATTTCAATAAATTAAGATACGCATCAGAAGTACAACATTTCAATAAATTAAGATACGCATCAGAAGTGCAAGAGCTGCGGCTGCGGCTCACTAACTTACTGTAGAGAGCCAAACATACATACGTTTTTACTTACATTTAAACTCGCCCCCTGATTCAGGCGCCTTCTTCAAGACCACATTCAACTTCAGTCTGTCTTCGTTCAGCGGGTTGCTTGTGATAACTATAGAACCCGTAAAGGTGTGTTTCTGATTAGATGCTTTTAAGCTCAGGAAATCAGAATATATGGAGTTAGGGCACATCGACAACACATATTCTCAGGGCTTGGCTGACCAAGCCAGATATCCTCCCCCTGGGACCGGTAAATTAGTGGTGACCTCGGTCGCGAAAGCTAACATTCGCTAGACGCACTTTGGACAGCAGGGATACGTAGTCCTAGCAGTAGTCGGTCTCACCTCACTATACCACCCAGCGAAGTCGTATCTTGAGGACTGTAAAATCCCTTGACGTGGCTTCAACTTTACCTTTTATTATAAGGGCATTACGAATCCTCCCCTGGAGTGCCTCGAGATCTTCGATTATCCTGCTCCGGCCGATTTGAATTCGTTCACATTCAACGGAAAGAAGCTGTCGATCGACTCGGGAGTAAGTTTTGTTTTTTATGTGTAAAATTGCGAAGCTACTAAAGAGTTTTCAATGTCCAAGACTGAAGACACTTTCAATCAACGAATTTTTATATTTCTCTTTCCAGAAGTCAACCTACTCAAAGGACACCGGAATTCTCCAGGTGTGCTTCACCACACCTATCGATATTTCTACTGCAGGTTTGATTTGATATTCGTTTCTCATGCATCCAATATCCGAAAATCATTACATGATTTCGCAACGAAGTGATTTCAGTGGATTTCTAGTTGCGAATCACGTTTCTACTCAAGTTCGGAATAGAACGATACATTCAGAAATAGTCTTTTTGAACTCTCGATTCCAGGAACTCCGATGATCTCTTGGACTCACGAAAAGTCTCACCTGTCTACGAACAGAGTCCCACAGTGAATCATTTATTGAGAATGAGACTGAATAAACACGCATTCATAATTCGTACAACCACATCCCTAATGATGATCAATCGAAACGATAAATGTTTCTATCCAAAGCATCTTTAACATCATTAGTATAATTTACACAACAACTCTACAAAATGTGATATTCATAAATATCCCGGGGCGATTCTGCATTCGGAGTGTAGCTTCTTTCCTGGTGTTGCTCAGAATGCATCTGGTTAGGATGATATTGCATGATGGTCTACTGATCGGAAGCGACCTTCCGTAGCAGTCAGCGCTTCCTGGAAGATAATAACGTTTAAATGTGATTTTGTTTGCGCTCAGCTGATTGAAGTTTATCATTTACAGGGTGTCTCAAAAGTATTGACCCCCTCGAATATCTCACTATCTGTTTAGAGTCAATATCTCTGCTCAAGATTTTTTTTATCCATGAACGTAATGGTTGAGAAAGGGTCGTGAGATCAGAGGGTGAGAGGGCAGGAAATGTTGTGATGGTGCGAAGCAGATCTGGGGAGTGTTAAAGAAAGACTGTCAGCAAAGTTGAAATTTTGACGTTATCATAACCATGACCGACCTCTGTACAACCATAAGAGATTCTGAAAATTTCAAATGCGTATCTCTATTTGAACCGAGTTATCATTTGTTGGCAGAGTACCAAGGAGGGCTTGAATGGAAGGGACGTGCGGGAATTCAAATATCTAGAAGATTTTTCAAAAACTAGTGGGATTCGAACCCGCAACCTTCCGATTACGGGGCGACTGCTTTACCACTGAGCTATGCGATTAACCTTTGCCTATCCATGTAGCTCGCGCTATGATCGTTGGATGATTGTCTGGGTCATGGTTATGACAGCGTCAAAAATTTAACTTTGCTGACACTCCTTCTTTAAGAATAGGATGCATTTAACACTATACTGCTCAGAGCGACGTATGTTCTCGCTAGTTTTTTAAAAAATTTCAACACATATTCACTTTTCTAAAGTTTGATTCACGCGACCTCCCGCCAATTCTGTTCTACAACTCGAGCCTTATTCAACGGTGTGTATTTATGTATCCATAGGACATAGCACAGCGTTTCAGAGAGATCGAGTTCCTTTGTTCGTCGCGGCGCTCGAGTAATCTCATTTCGAGCCCCCTGCTGGAGTGGAGCTGCGAGACGAGAGAAAATTGGCTTTATAATAACAGTGAAACGCATAACATAACTTTATAGAACTATGCAAATATGCAAATCATAAAAAAATACATAAAAAATATTATGATATGAGTAAAGAAGTATGTCCACCGTTTTCAACAATTTAGAATATTTTTGAAATTTTTTTATAGTGTATTGTGCAAAATTCTGTAAATTTATATCTTCAAATTCGAACTCCTCAGAGGGGAATAATGGGAGACCCCACTTCAGGGGTATTTTCTGAATCCTCATGAGTAGTTCTACAATTGCAACAGACGGAATTTTGATAATTTATTTAGTATTCGAAAAAAGGATATAAACGTGCAACAAAAAGTGTATTTTGATATTTTATTTAGTATTTAACACGTGTATCACGAGTCAGTGGAGGTGCCAGGGAACAATTTGCAAAAAGTTTTCATGATTTTGTCATTATATGTGGTAAGTGAATATTCTTGGGAAAATATTTTGATTGGTATAGGTCATTGGTCCCAAAGCCGGCTTTTAGGAAATTTCCGGTTTTGAGACTTCCCACCTCAGAAATAAAATTTCAGGGAAACATATCTCGCAAGAGTAGCAAGATTTATTTTTTAGCTTCAAAACGGTTTTTCTAACATATATTTTTGATCTTCGATCTTTTGGCTTTTGGCAAAACGTAAAAGTGTCTTGAAATATTTTTCCGAACAATTTAAGCCCAATAACATCTCGGTAACTCATCTGGGAGTTTAGATACAGTAGAGCCAGGTGCAAAACCGGAAACTTCCTAAAAGCCGGCACTGGGACCAACCACGTACATTTTGCAAAATCTCGTCTCATACATATTATTCCACCATAATATGTACCAGTTCTGACAATTTACTGAATTTTAAAGACAATTCTAAAAATGTGAATTTTCTAAAATTTTGAATTTTCCCACCTTCAGAGCCAAATTGCAAAAAACACCCTATCCCAAAATTGCAATTTTATATTTTTATTATACAGATATGGACTTGCATAATCAGCAATAAAATTCCAGGGGAGCATATCTCGCAAGAGCAGCAATAATTATTTTTTAGCTCCAAAAACGGTTTTTCTAACATATATTTTTGATCTTTGATCTTTGACCTGTTCTCAAAACATGAAAGTTGTTCAGAACAAATCCCCGATAATTTTGAGCCCAACACCAGCGCTGTAGCTCATCTGGGAGCTTAGATACTGTAGAGCCAGGTGCAAAACCGGAAATTTCCTAAAAGCCGGCTCTGGGACCACTGACCTGTACCAATCAAAATATGTTCCCAGATCACGGATCTCCTGTAAGAATGCAGGAATGGATGCGACAGAAAAATATTTTGTGTCATGGATTTCTCTGAAAACATGAGGACTGACCAAAGTGAGGATGGCGAACACGCCTATCAACTTCGTTTTTCAAAATTTGCATATTTTGACCTATCACTTTGGAAGGCTGTATCTCCGTCAATTTTTACCTACATCGACCGCATTTTTTCCAATCGATGCGCATTCATGTCACCTACAAATAAGTTCAATTATTCTAAGTGCAGAAATTACGTCTTCACCTTGTTTTGATCAAAAACGTTACTTTTTAACGTGAAACTACCTTTCATGATTCGAAAGGTACGATTTGTTTTTCCAGAATTGGGGTACGTACATAGTTCATTTGTCATAACTCGGGGACGCAGATACCGCTACTCAGTAGGCTACTCTGAACTTAGTGCAATTTTTCGGAAGAATCACTTTTCGGCTCGCTTATTGCTTTTGGCTTATGCAAATTTGCAAAGCAAGAGTACTGGGCGATAGCTCTAGAGAAGGTCTCCAATAATGACTAAGGGGTTCAAGATGCCAAAGTTGACGGCTTTCGAGTTACGGCGTGAAAAATTCAGTAGAGCTATGTGGAAGATGGGAGGACTCCCTCCAAAGAAAATCTGTGAAAGTGCTTTTCGAGCCATATCGAATCAAACATAAAAATCGTACCTTTCGAATCATGAAAGGTAGTTTCACGTCAGAAAGTAACGTTTTTGATCAAAACAATGTGAAGACGTCATTTCTGCACTTAGCATAAGTGAACTTATTTGTAGACGACCTGAATGCGCATCGATTGGAAAAAATGCGGTCGCTGTAGGTCAAAAATTGACGGAGATACAGCCTTCCAAAGTGGTAGGTCAAAATATGCAAATTTTGAAAAACGTAGTTGATAGGCGTGTTCGCCATCCTCACTTTAGTCAGTCCTCATGTTTTCAGCGAAATCCATGACCCAAATTTTTTTCTGTCGCAACGGGGTCTCCTTTTCCTGCATTTTTACAGGAGATCCGTGATATTCATTTACCATATATGAGAGACATCGCGAGAGAATCACCTTCCCGCGGCGGTAGAACCAAACTCATGATTTCCGGAAACAAATTTAATGCAATGTACTTTGAATGATGCTCTTTCAAACTGCGTCGTCAGAATTTCGATATCTGTCGTCATCGTCGAGATTCAGAAGGCCAAAGTTGGTACTATCACTTTTCGACAATCAAATCGGGCTCACTTAAATGATCATAAGTCCGTTTAAAATAAAGATATAGGGTCGTTCTCTAGGCTACTATCATGCGAAACAACATTTATGTTGAAGTCATCATTCCTGGACCTCCGCCTGGTCCGGGGCGGTCGGGTGGACTAAAATTGACGTAACTTTGCAAAAAACTTCGGTAAAAGTTAGCTGAATAAATGCGCGCGATTAATAGTCCGTATTGGTGGCTAACTTGACGCAAAAAATTAGAGAAATCATTCATGGGGGAAAAATGGCGCTGGCTTTTATGCTGCGACCCCAAAACGGGTACCAGACATCAATACTGTCCAAGCTCCCATTGGCCCTTATTGGGCTCAAACATATTCAAAATAGTCTAAAACAACTCTTAAGAGAAACTCCACCAGAGAACGGAACAGGTCCACGGATGGCAAAAATTCGATAATCCCCAAACTTTTTTTCCAAAGTGTATACCCCGAGTGCTGATTGACGGCCGCAATCACTAATGCTGGGGGTCGATTTTGAAAAAGTTTTGGGCACCCCCAATTTTTTGGGTCGAAAAAGTCGATATGTCAGAATTAGATGGAAAGTAGATCTTCTGACGTATTTTCACTCGTAGAAAACGAATTTCGATATTAGACTGACAGAAAATGTGAAACAAAAAAGTGTAGGTCGAAAAACCACTTTTCCGGTCATATTTTGCTCGATTGTAAAAAATCGAAAAATTTCGGAGTTTTCTAGCTATGATTTTCAGAATCTACATGTCAAATAATATTTAGCCTCAAAATATCAGAATTTTAAAATCATGTATATTTGATGAAATTTAGGTCCAAATTGCGTCAGAACCGTCAAAATGCCGTATAGGTCGTCACGCAATTTCGATTTTCGTGCCAATAGAAGTTTCCGTAGACTACGAAACAAATTGAAACGTCAACTCCAAGCATTTACGTATAATAAAAAGGAGGGAGAAGTTCAAAAACTTGAATTTACTAAAATTCATATTTTCCAGTCCTTTGCTCATTTGATCAATATTAGAAAAATAATTGTATGTAAACTAACCGTTTATGAAACTAATCATGTCTCATAACTTACTTACTGTGTCATGTAGTACCTAACAATGTCGAACCGAATGGCTCAAGTTGTACAAATTTTCCTTATTACTTCCAAAATGACGTCATTTTGACAAAAAAGGGTTTTTGAGTCCAGTGGCGTTCAATCACATTTTCGTGGATAATGGCCTCGAAAATCGTGTTCTACGGTTGAAAATGCACTGAAAACATCTTTACATGGAGTCATTTGGACACTTCGACTTTTTGACATCCCCACCGCCAACTGAAAAAGAGTTTTGGAAAATTTTTAATTCAAGTGTATTGTTAAGCAGATGGCCACTGGAAATGTTCATAGGTGATGTTTTAAAGTGTTTCCAAGGCAATATAAACTTCTATTGGCACGAAAATCGAAATTGCGTGACGACCTTTACGGCATTTTGACGGTTCTGGCGCACTTTGGACCTAAATTTCATCAAATATACATTTAAAATTCTGATATTTTGAGATTAAGTATTATTTAACACGTAGATTCTGAAAATCATAGCTAGAATACTCCGAAATTTTTCGTTTTTTTACAATCGAGCAAAATATGACCGGAAAGGTGGTTTTTCGACCTACACTTTTTTGTTTCGCATTTTCTGGCATTCTAATATCGAAATCTGTTTTCTATGGGTGAAAATACGTCAGAATATCTACTTTACATCTAATTCTGAGATATCGTTTTTTTTTCTGAGATATTTTTCGACCCCAAAAATTAGGGGTACCCGAAACTTTTTCAAAATCGGCCCCCAGCCTTAGTTATAGCGGCCGTCAATCAGCACTCGGGGCCTACACTTTAGAAAAATAGTATGGGAATTATCGAATTTTTGGCCATCCGTGGACCCCTGCACAGTTGTTACGTTCTCTCGTGGAGGGTCTCTTAAACTTGTTGAAACCCACATTGAATCACTTTTATTGAGCGACAATATCGATTCTGCCCAAAATTTGAAAATCCATATTTTGCCGATTTAATGCATTTGCGTTAGTGAGAGATGTGCCCACATGTACTAAATCGGTCATACGAATCATTAAAACATCCCTCGAAACGACTCAAAGAAATGGCGCTCCTGGAAATACGATTTTTCGTGAGAAATATGAGAAAAGACTCTGAACTGTAACACGTGCAAAAATTGATTTACCGACCTGAGACTAGAAATGCAGATCTCGATGAGATAAACATTTCACCCGTTGAAAGTGAGCTTCTATCTTTTCGTTGAAGCGAGCTACAGTGCCCAGAAGTTAGCGAAAATCGAGGAGAGATGCGCGCGGGCGAGCGCTAAATAGAGGGGAGGGAGATGGAGGTCAGGCGGCGAGAGCGGCAGACGGTTAGAGAGCGCGCTCTCGGGGGATTCTAGCCCGTTTTTTTCCAAACTTCCAGGCTCTGTAGCGCGCCTCAACAAAAAGATAGAAGCTCACTTTCAACAGGTAAAATGTTTATCTCGTCGAGATCTGCATTTCTTGCCATGTCTCAGGTCGGTAGATCAATTTTTGCCCGTGTTACAGTTCAGAGTCTTTTCTCATATTTCTCTTACGAAAAATCGTATTTCCAGGAGCGCCATTTCTTTGAGTCGTTTCGAGGGATGTTTTAATGATTCGTATGACCGATTTAGTACATGTGGGCACATCTCTCACTAACGCAAATGCATTAAATCGGGAAAATGTGGATTTTCAAATTTTGGGCAGAATCGATATTTTGGCTCAATAAAAGTGATTCAATGTGGGTTTCAACTATTTGAAGAGTTGTTTTAGACTATTTTGAATATGTTTGAGCACAATAAGGGCCAATGGGAGCTTGGACAGTATTGATGTCTGGTACCCGTTTTGGGGTCGCCGTATAAAAGCCAGCGCCATTTTTTTCCCCATGAATGATTTCTCTAATTTTTTTGTGTCAAGTTAGCCACCCATATGGACTATCAATCGCGCGCATTTATTCAGCTAACTTTTACCGATTTGTAAAGTTACGTCAATTTTAGTCCACCCGACCGCCCCGGACCAGGTGGAGGTCGGGGAAGGATGACTTCAACATAAATGTTGTTTCGCATGATAGTAGCTTTCAAAGTAAAACAAAGAACGACCCTCTATCTTTATTTTAAACGGACTTATGATCATTTAAGTGAGCCCGATTTGATTGTCGAAAAGTGATAGTACCAAATTTGGCCTTCTGAATCTCGACGACGACGACAGATATCGAAATTCTGACGACGAAGTTTGAAAGAGCATCATTCAAAGTACATTGCATAAAATTTGTTACCGGAAATCATGAGTTTGGTTCTACCGCCGCGGGAAGGTGATTCTCTCGCGATGTCTCTCATATAATGACAAAATGATGAAAACTTTTTTGCAAATTGTTCCTGGAGAGGTCAATTTTCCTCCACTGACTCGTGATACACGTGTTAAGTTATCATGAAAAATACACTTTTTGTTGCACGTTTATATCCTTTTTTCGAATACTAAATAACTTATCAAAATTCCGTCTGTTGCAATTTTAGAGCTACTCATGAGGTTTCAGAAAATACCCCCGAAGTGGGGTCTCCCATTATTCCCCTCTGAGGAGTTCGAATTTGAAGATGTAAATTTACATAATTTTGCAAAATACACTTTAAAAATTTTCAAAAATATACTAAATTGTTGAGAACGGTGGACATGCTTCTTTACTCATATCATAATATATTTATGCATTTAGATTTGCATATTTGCATAGTTCTATAAAGTTATGGTATGCGTTTCACAGTTATTAGAAAGCCAATTTTCCCTCGTCTCGCAGCTCCACTCCAGCCGGGGGCTCGAAATGAGATTACTCGAGCGCCGCGACGAACAAAGGAACTCGATCTCTCTGACACGCTGTGCATACAGTTGCCCTTGGACACTCTTGTATGAGCGTGTGGCCATTGATATATTGCGGTGGAAGCACAGTAGCAGAGTCTCGCTATCTGCAGAGTCACATCTCTGAGGCCGGACAGTGGATCCAGCACAAAGGCACAAATGAAGAACAGCGAAGAGACAGATGAGGAATATGAAAAGGGACGGGGTAAGTCAAAGACTATAGAACAGGATAATGGGAGAGAGTGGCAGAGATGAAGAACACAGTTATATAGAACGGACAACCGAGAAAGGTCAGGTAGCAGTGCAAGAGGGATGGGAATCTGAGGGAAACGAGAGAATCTAGGGGCAAAAATGATATCGTAATGAATCATAAATAAATTATCCTTCGCCTACAGTTTAAAAGTTAATCTGAAACCAATGTATGAAAACTGACGGGGCGATCCAAAGACTATAGAGCAGGCTAATATGAGAGAGTGGCAAAGAATAATGAAGAGCAAAGTAACAGAGAACGGACAAAGGAGAAAGGCCAGGTATAGCAGTGCTAGAGGGGATGGGCATGCGGGAAAACGAGTGAACCTAGGGGCGAAAGGATGAAGTAGACTTAGAATAGCTAGAAACGATGGGAAGAACGAAATAAGGGAAGAAAGTAGCCTAACGAACTATACAATACCAATTGATAATGTGAACAAAGAACGAAAATCGACTTGTCGAAACAAGACAAAATGTCTTGTACAGAGTCGGATTGGTGGTTAGAAGAGAGTACTTCATTGATTCTACTAACCGTTCGCTGTAGTGTTGAACGCTTCATGGGTGTATCGCCCATAGTGGGCGAGATTGAGGCAGTGTAGATACCTGGAATTGACATAATTTTATTAAATATCGATCACTCAAGCAATCCACAGAGCTACTAAAGAGAAAAGCAAAACGTAGAGATGGCAGTAGAGAGCAATGGCAGCACCTTCTAACGCAAGGTAAATCGAGTGAATGCAAGGATAACGAGTCATTCTCTCATTGCTCCTCCCACGCCGTTAATACATCTCTGATATCGTCTGACTCATCTCTGATATCGTTGCTCTCTCTTCATTCTCCACGCTCTTTTTATGCGTCATAAGGGAGACAGAAAATCGATAGCCATTGATAAGCTATGACCCCTCGTAACGAATTCTCAACGGTTGACTGTTCATCACAGAAAAAATCAATGACGATGCCTTTCGATATGTCGGCAGATGATATACCGATCTATGCAAACGAGAGGGAATGTGTTCATTAGATCGAGAGAGGTCATTCAGATGCAGCAGGACACTGCTTTCATCCGACTTGAAACGACCTACCCTTCTACAGGCAATAGGTCGGCTAAGAGCTGATACCCCATGCCACGCATGTTTTACCAAAATCGGCCTACATGTTACTCATGCGTTCCCCTGCCGCATTACTCAAACTGCAAGTAACGGATTATCGGCACTTCTACGATATTTGGCCCACCCCCCCCCCCCCCTCCTCTATCATTCCTCATGCCCCTCCCCATCGCAGAGGGGTTGCGTGACCGAAAAACAGGAAGAGATACCAAGAAATGAGTGGGGTAAGGGAGGAAGGAAGTGGGGTGTGCCAAATATCGAAGAAGTGCCGGATTATCTCTTGAGTCGATCTACAGGTGGGAGGGCAACTGAATGAGCTAGTCTTGTCTTTGTGAAGATAATATCACCCTTCAATTGTAATTGCGTGTACATTCTCACCAGACACCAAGAGCATACCCTCTGGGAAGTTGGTGAGCAACAACATACGCATTTTAGCACGTTCCGCGTCCTTCGTACCCACGCCAGATATTATATTTGAAACATCAGTCGACTTGCTCACCACCATCCCCTTTTTATTCCGTATTACGACTAGGGTTCCCGAATTGGGCGTAATTGGACGTCTTTTGAATCATTTTCAGATATGTTTCGTGTGCGCTATATATGTATACTTTATATTGTACATGAAAAATATCCGAAAATGATTCAAAAGACGCCCAATTACGCCCAATTCCTGAACCCTAATTACGACTGGCGGTGGCTTCGCAAGCAATGGCTCTCTTCATTGCACGCGCTCTCTCACCGATCAGACTGACGAGAGAGCGAGTTATCTTATTGGAATCAATTTGGAATGAATTGCATCATTTTCATATGTTTCACGTGCGCTATACATATGCTCTATATAGTGCACGTGAAACATATATGAAAATGGTCCAATTCATTCCAAATTGATTCCAAAAAGAGAACTCCAGAGATCACGCATAATGAAGGGAGGATTTCTTTCCAAGCCATCCCTAATTACCAATCAGGGATGTATTTATTACTAGCCCATTGTACCCCCGCCTTCGACGGAGGGCTCCCGCTTTATATATAGGTATAGATAATACGAATCTTCCAGAGCGTCGTCATGAGTAAGTATGCAATGCCGAGAGCCGTCTACGAAGCCTCCACCACCGCATACACTTCATTCGCCCTCGACTTCTTCCGATCGACGTCCGATCTCAGCAACAACTTCGTCTGCTCGCCCTTGTCTTTAGGTAAGCTTAGTTGTTCTAAAACCGCAAACTTTGTAATGAACGTTACTTAAGAGACCGGCTCGGTAAGACTCCAGGACAGGCCGGACATCGACCTCTTCGATTTCGATCAGAATTTTTTTCTGGACACCCCCATATGTCCTCATCACCAAATGGGGTACTATATGACTCATGGTCTTGAAACATAGAAATGCCGGGTTAGCAAATTTTACGAATTCAAAATTCGCCAAAAATCAATCGCGAGATGTAGGCCCCAGGTTAGTGTGGTTTAATCACGTATTATTCTAAGCAAGAAAAACGCTTTATATTTTGGTCCTAGAATCCAATCTCAAACTGATTTTTCAATATTGAAATATTAGTTTTTAAATATTTTAAATTTTAAAACAATAAAGCGCTGCACGTCGAGTAGTCAGGTTTGTAGAGCTTGAAATTCTGCATCGAATAAAAATATTTCGAAGAAAATCGGAATAGCCATTTTTTGAGATAATCAGGCCTGAATATAAACTTTCGAAAACAATTCTCCCGAGTACCCTCGACTTTATACTCATTTTGTAGAGCTCTTCAAACTGATCACTTTTCATGTTTATCGTTTTTTACGTACTTCTTATTCTTTCGACAGCCCAAACAGCTCATTTTCAAGCATTTTTGAAAAATTGTGAATTATGCTCTTTTCGAGCTGTCATAAGTCGAAAGAATAAGAAGTACGTGAAAAACGATAAACATGAAAAGTGATCAGTTTGAAGAGCTCTACAAAATGAGTATAAAGTCGAGGGTACTCGGGAGAATTGTTTTCGAAAGTTTATTTTCAGGCCTAATTATCTCAAAACATGGCTATTCCGATTTTCTTCGAAATATTTTTATTCGATGCAGAATTTCAAGCTCTACAAAATTGGTTCTTCGCTGGGCAGCGCTTTTTTGTTTTAAAATTTAAAATAATTAAAAACTAATATTTCCATATTGAAAAATCAGTTTGAGATTGGATTCTAGGACCAAAATATAACGCGTTTTTGTTGCGTAGAATAGTACGTGATTAAGCCACACTAACCTCGGGCCTACATCTCGCGATTGATTTTTGGCGAATTTTGAATTCGTAAACTTTGCTAACCCGGCATTTCTATGTTTCAAGACCATGAGTCATATAGTACCCCATTTGGTGATGAGGACCCAGAAAATAATTCTGATCGAAATCGAAGAGGTCGATGTCCGGCCTGTCCTGGAGTCTTACCGAGCCGGTCTCTTAAGTAACGTTCATTACAAAGTTTGCGGTTTTAGAACAACTAAGCTTACCTAAAGACAAGGGCGAGCAGACGAAGTTGTTGCTGAGATCGGACGTCGATCGGAAGAAGTCGAGGGCGAATGAAGTGTATGCGGTGGTGGAGGCTTCGTAGACGGCTCTCGGCATTGCATACTTACTCATGACGACGCTCTGGAAGATTCGTATTATCTATACCTATATATAAAGCGGGAGCCCTCCGTCGAAGGCGGGGGTACAATGGGCTAGTAATAAATACATCCCTGATTGGTAATTAGGGATGGCTTGGAAAGAAATCCTCCCTTCATTATGCGTGATCTCTGGAGTTCTCTTTTTGGAATCAATTTGGAATGAATTGGACCATTTTCATATATGTGCACTATATAGAGCATATGTATAGCGCACGTGAAACATATGAAAATGATGCAATTCATTCCAAATTGATTCCAATAAGATAACTCGCTCTCTCGTCAGTCTGATCGGTGAGAGAGCGCGTGCAATGAAGAGAGCCATTGCTTGCGAAGCCACCGCCAGTCGTAATTAGGGTTCAGGAATTGGGCGTAATTGGGCGTCTTTTGAATCATTTTCGGATATTTTTTCGTAACAGCAGGACCCTCGATTCTTACCGAGCCGGTCTCTTAACAGAGAGTTCTAGTCGAGCTAATGATCATAAATCACATGTTATCTTGTATCTCATTCTTCGATTATATTATTCAAATTGGCCATTTTCTGGTCCGACTTGTATTGTTTAGGACTGGCCCTCGAAATGCTCATGGAGGGTGCTAAGGGCGAGACGATGTGAGAGCTCTCTCAGATTCTCATGCCGAGAGCAAACGGTAAGAGCGAGGGGCTATGAAATTTTAGTATCAATATTCATTGGTAATAGTTGATGTTAGAGACAGTAATAGCTCATGTGAATTCAATTTACATCAGAAAAATCGCCCGACTATGCTCGATCGTTCTTCACAACGGTTCTCTCAGAAGCAAGCGCATTCGTTAAATTGCACTCGGCGAACGCCATCTATCTCAACCAGGTAATAAAATATTATAAACATGATAACTTTTATTGTTATATTTTCCGGTCTGCTGATTTTCGATATTCGATTAGTATATAAATATTTTTCACAGGATTACCCAACAGAGCAAGCCTTCATCGATCGAGTATCTACTCTTTACAAAGCTGCAATCAGGTCGCTAGACTTCAAGAATGGAGCTGATTGTGCCAAGGTCAATTACTTTTTTATAATATGATCGCATAATATATTCGTGAAATATTCTTCAAAAAATATTAGGCACGAGGAATGTAAAATATGTAAAATGCATACCAATAAACGTTTGTTTTTCAATAGAAGTGCAGCGCAATTCATTCTTCAGTATGGCTTTTTATCAGGAAGTAAACGAGTTCGTGAGCGAGATAACGAAGGAAATGGTCAAAGAGATAGCGACGGAGAACAATTTCCTACCCTCCACTCACAGTCTTCTCGTGAACGCACTATGCTTCGAGGTAGTAGTAATAACAATGATGCCTCAATTGAAAAGATGATATATCATTCATAGTATCTGAACTTTTTAAGAGACCCGCTCCGTAAGAATCGACCATATCGATCACCCCCCGGACATGTTGAGCTAGAAACGGGAACCGTGGGGGCTCAGTGTGGTGGGGGGTTGCCCTAGTTCCGCATTATTGAAATTTGCCACTTATTATATATTAGGGCCATTGAGTAGGTAAATAATAAGGTGAAAATGGAAAAAAAATCATATTTTCATAGGGATGCAAAATCGACTCAAAAGTCAAAATACACTTCACTTGTGATACCCCGATGTTGTTAAAAAGACATTAAGTGCAGAAATCGATCGATTTTGAATACTATTTTTTGACATGAAATTTAACTTTTTCTTGTCTACCTGGCTCATTTCGGGCCCAATCCCTTAGGTTTTCATACCCCAATATACTCTGGGCCACGGAGTTTCACAATTGCTTTGCACCTAATCTCGACAGCTTCTTCGCTTTCGAGAAATAATTTTCGAACATGTCATTGTGACGTATTCCGAAAATTCGAAAATTGATTTTAAACTAATCATTCAGAGTAATGATTAACTTTTATCACTTCTGGATATTTCTTATTAAGACATATTTTTAGCACAAAAAAAATCACGAATTTTCAAAAAAATCACTTTTCGATTCCACGAAAATTTCAAAATTTGGGAATTGTTATCTCGTTCCGAGTAAACCCAATCCAACCTATTCTTTACAATAGTTATAGTATGCTCCCAGTAAATTAACACAAACACGTATACGGCCCCTCCTACCGTCTTCCAATTCCACGAAGGGTGCTCCAATAATTCAAAAAGAAGAAATTTGAATTATGATTTTTTTCGATTACTAAAAAACTATCGCTCAATTTGGATTGTATTAATCTTAACACAAAATTATATCAGTGTGAAAGTGATCAGAGCGTGAAAAAGTAGCTGATTATCTTGATTTAAAAAAATGAATATTATACATTTTCCGATTTTTGTGCACTTTTCACTCGTATTCTGCAATTCCAATCCCTTAGCTTTTTCAATTCCAAAGTACTGTGCTGCATCCTCCCTCATAATTGTTTGGAAACGAATCTCAACAAGGTCTTCGCTTTCGAGAAATATCATCCGAAAATGCAACTGTGGCGAATGCTAAAAATTTTTAAAAAAATCATTTTCCGCAGTACATTGGGAATAATTATCACATATTAATAGAAATGTATATATCTATCTTAGTTGTGATTGGAAGCATTCGTAATAATACATTTTTGCTCATTTGAATAGAAATAAATTTTCACACCTTCGTAAATTTCAATGTTTGAGCATTATTATCTCAATTCACATGACCCAAATCCCACTATTTATAAACAAAATTTGAAATAGGCGCCGAATTGAGAAGAAAAATCACAAAATGGGCTCATCCTCTAGTCTTCAAATTTCACATTGGTTGCTTAAATCAGTCAACAAACACAAAAATAGAATTATGACTTTTTTGTTCAGTTCAAAACTATCACTTAATGGTTCGTGGTATTTGGTCCGTGGAAGGATAGAAGGGAAGGTGAAAAATTGTTTTGATATGATTTTCGCGCAATTTAACTTATAATTGTTCGTTTTCAATGTTTCACCACTGTCCAAAAAGTAAAATGAGAATTATAAGAGATCATAATGAGCTCAAATCGAGGTCAACTGAATGTTGATAAGTTCAAAATAGAGGACATAATTCTGCCAGAGGTTTTACAACAGTCAGGATATCTTGTTAGTTCGGAAGCATCCGTCCAAGTGTGTTGACCAACGCATTTTATGATCGGTTGCTTCCGAGCTTCTGCCACCCCCCCCCCATAAAATCAAAGAATTCTTCCAAATGCCAAAAATGGATCGATGCGAGCTGGCATGCTGCCCTACGAGCGAAGCTGCTTCAGAGTCGACAGTATTTGAGAACGGACTACTTGATCCACGTGAAGGAGTACTCAACCATCGGAGACCACTGTTGGACGTAAGTTTCCAACTCGGTCTTCGTTGACAAGGGAGCGGGAGCACTCTTCCAAATTCACTCTTATTCTTTAGGCATGCACTTTCGGACCCAGAGGACCCAGCTTTCCAAAAAGACTGCGGCGGGAAAGGATTTCTCCCAAACGTTCAATGGAATCACCAGCACACTCGTGTATGCGAGCAGTGCGAAGTGCTGCAAGTCTTCTTTGGCGATTTCCGTGCAACACTGAAACAAATCGAAGAAGAGAACAAGGAAAAGAAGGAGTTGTCGAGAGAGATCGAAATGATGAGAAGAGACTACTACGACTGGGAGTACAGGATCGATACTCTGAAGGCCCATCAACTACGAACTGGCAAATCAGAAGCGGACAAGCAAGATATCCTTAAGAATATGAATGTGAGTTGCCTGATTATGTACTACCTTCTACGGGGTCCGCTCGATATTTTTGCAATATTGTTAAAGGTAAAAGGGAAATATACTAATGTGGCTCGCGGCATAAATGTTAGGCTACTGCCCATTTAGGCGAATTTGCTCTAGAGATCCAACCTTTCGTCTAACCTATTTTCTATACATTAATGTCTACCAATCCCCCCAATGGGTCGGGGAGGGGGGGGGGAGACGGAATCGAACTCGAGTGAGATTGACTGAGATGGCGGGTTATATTGGTATTTATAAACAGCTAATATTAATTTCATAGAAAGGAGACGTACTGATGACGATGGACTTCGCCATGAAACACAAGCCTCTCCATCCGCGGGAATCAACGGTCGATTGGTACGCTCAACGAGGAATGACATGGCACATCACTCACTTCACCATACACGAGGGTGTCGATCAATATCAGCATAGTATGGTGCACATGTTCAAAGGAGAACGACAGGTGAGCAGAAAAAATGAAATATTTCTGAGAAAAAAATATAATTCTTCTAAGGACTCTGTCACAGTCACTGCAATTATCCGCCATGCTTTGCAAGAACTGAAGAAAAGAGCAATGAAACGAGTCTTCCTTCGATCAGATCAAGCAGGTTGGATCAATATTGGATTTATTCGTTATTCTTTACTCACCAAGTGTCATAAAGCGGAGACGTAACGATGTGTTACATTTCTATGCATGAAGACTCAGAGATTTTATAACTAAGTCATAACTTTGTTTTCCAGGCACGTACAAGTGCTCGTCGACCCTTTCATCAGTGCAATCGATCGCCAAAGAAGTCGGAATCGAAGTCGTTGGATGGTACTTCAGTGAAGCCCAGTCCGGAAAAGGACCATGCGATCTCACTTCTGCTCGAGTGAAACGGAAGACTCGCAGCTGTGCTGATGCGAAGAAACAAGTTCTCAATCCCACGGACTTCTTCAATGTTGTCACCCAAGGGAAAAAACTGGACGGAGTCTCCTACTACCTTGTCTCTCTAGAGGGAAGCGGAGCTGGCATGAAGCCCAAACTCTCAACCTCCAAGATCGACAACCTGTCGAAGCTGAATGCCTTCACGTTCGAGGAAGAGAACCTCCGCGTCCAAAGATACTGGAAAATCGGAACCGGAAAACTGATCTCGTACAAGACCATGCTTCCGAACGACGCTAAGCTCATTATTGAAAGACCACCTGCTGGAACACTAAATGACGGTGAATTCTGGCAGAAGATGGGAGATGCAAAATACATTCAGAAAGAGGTATGTTCATTCACACGAAAATCTGTAGCAATATCAGAATTTCAGAAAGATGCCGAAATGGAAGACGAGGACGAATACTGCGACAAGGGTGATTCTCCGGCGTGTGTGAAGATGCCCAAGCTAGAGTCGACTCTCTATCGATGCCCTATCGAGACTTGTTCGCAAGAGTTCATCTCGGAGACAAATCTCGAGAAGCATATGATTGCGGGGAAACATCTGCGAAGACCCGAGAAGTTGAATGCATGTGACTTTGCCCTCAACCGATACGCGGCCTTCCTGGAGATGATTGCATCTGCCGGAATGTGCAAAGCAGTCGATGATGCAGTTGAGACTTTCCTCAACGATAACATCTACAACGGGAAGAAACAGCCAATGGGATGGGCACTGCCCAAAAGGAGGAAGTCTGGAAGATTCCCAGAAAGTGCCACGAAGTTTCTGAGGAAGATCTACGATAACGGAGAGAAGTCGAAAGTAAAAATGGATCCGCGAGAGGCAGCCGGATTGATGAGGAAACAGAAGAAGAAAGACGGAAGCATGAAATTCAAGATTGAGGATTTACTCACCTGTCGACAGATTGCTGGAGTCTTCACTCGTTTCAAGGCAACGAAGCTTGACAAGAGAGATCGAGTGATGGGGAGGACGAAGAGATCGGGAGACGAGGATGAGGAACAAGACGAGGTAAATATACATCAATTGTTTGTTTCGCTCTCCTAATGTCTTCTCTCACTTACGGTCAACTTTTCAGGTCAATTCTTTTCTACTCGATATGGAAGGAGACCCGGAACTAGAATACAAGACCGAGCCTCTCTTTGATTTCACGCAGGATATTCGAATGGCCATCCTCAATGAACGTGAAGGAGAACTTAGTGAAGACTTCGAGGGAGAGGAAGATGTGAACTGGTTCCAAACGCATCAACGAACTGGATGGTTAGGGGACAGGAAATGTTAGTTGTTATCGATATAATTTCTGACTACGTATTATTCTTTGTTTTTGCTTTGAATCACATTAATATTATTTACTGATTAATAAAAATATATTATCTACCAAATGTTCTGGCCCTTCCGATTTCATAGCACGCATATTCTAGAGCTGAAACGCCTACCGACAGACCAGAATTTGACAGTGTTTACAATAAATGAGCATGTCGGAATGTTTTTTCTAAAAGCGAAGAAGCTGCCGAGTGTATATGTCAAACAATTATAAAGAAACATACTCCAGAGTTCATCACTGTTAGCAAACCTAAGGGATTGGGTTTACTGGCGACGGGAAAATTAGGCTCAAATATTGGTATTTTCGAAGCTAAGGAAGGCGATTGTTTTGAAATGTATGAAATTGAGATCTTTGCAGTGCCGCTAAATGTTCTTAATCAAGAAACATCTGAAAGTGTTAAAATCTAATCATTCTTCTCAATGAATTTGCAAAAACGATTTTTTTCCTTTTTCACTTTTGAAAATTACCCAAATTGGACAGTAATTCCTCAGAAGCGAAGAAGCTGTCGAGTGTAATTGTCAAACAATTATGAAGCAACATACTCCAGAATTCATCACTGTTAGCAAACCTAAGGGATTGGGTTTACTGGCGACGGGAAAATTAGGCTCAAATATTGGTATTTTCGAAGTTGAGGAAGGCGATTTTTTTGAAATGTATGAAATTGAGATCTTTGCAGTGCGATCAAATACAACTAAGCAAATAATATATAGAAATGGTAATTTCTCATCATTTCTCCCAATCGATTGGAAAAATCGAATTTTTGAATTTTTGGATTTCTGTAAGTTACACTTTCGAAAATTATTTCTCGAAAGCGAAGAAGCTGTCGAGATTAGCTGCAAAGCAATTGTGAAACTCCGTGGCCCAGAGTATATTGGGGTTGGAAAACCTAAGGGATTGGGCCCGAAATGAGCCAGGTAGACAATAAAAAGTGAAATTTCAGTTCAAAAAATACTATTCAGAATCGATCGATTTCTGCACTTAATGTCTTTTTAACAACATCAGGGTACCACAAGTGAAATGTATTTTGATTTTTGAGTCGATTTTGCATCCCTATGAAAATATGATTTTTTTCCATTTTCACCTTTATTTATATTATTTACCTACTCAATGGCCGTAATATATAATAAGTGACAAATTTCAATATTGCGGGCCTAGGGCACTCCTCCCAACACAGTGAGCCCACACGGTTCCCGTTGCTAGGGCAAACGTGTCCGGGGGGTGCTCGATTCTTACGGAGCGGGTCTCTTAACCATTATTGGCAACTTCAATTCAATTAAATTCAATTCAATTGTTTATCCGCCAGGGTAAGTATATAGGAAATGTGCAGAGAGTCTTCGATATCTTGCGGTGGATTTGGTTGTATAGCAGACAAGGGATACCACAAATCAAACGCCCCAGGGTCGCTAGCGGCGCTGATTCGAGGGAGGGGAGAGATAGGTCTTGAATTTATATAACGCTGTGATATAACGAGAACTTTGATATAACGTTTAGTTTTAGATTATTTGATATTGCTAATCATACATATTTAAACGCCTCAGACAATCGTGAAAAAAAATGATTATTGTTCTCTGCAGGGCAAATCTCCATTCTCCATTCTAGCGCTCGTGATGGGCGGTCGTCCCTGACCCCGCTCTTTTCCGACCTAGTTTGGGGAATCCTCTCCCGTCAGCTTGGGCAACCCGGAGAGTATCGCCTACTTGGTACACTTCAAGAGGAGGAGCACGGACGGATTCCCATCGTCTCGAGTGATCTACCGTCAAGAAAGCCCCGCTGTCTGCGTTGTGAGTTCCTAACCGGCGCAAGTCAGGTGTTCGGCGGCAGGATGATCTACTTCGATGCTCAACGGAGATCCGTCACGATCGTCCCTACAGTTGACCAGAGAAGCCAAAGAAGATCCCATCCCTTGACCGAACGACGCTCTGAGACCGAAGATCCCCATTCCCTCCACACTGAAGTCACCCTCCTGCAGGACCATTGTGCCTGACGTCAGGATAAATATGCTGATATGCTGATGATGCAGGGCAAATGGGCGGATCAATTCTGGGAAAATCACACGGAAAAGAAGACTTTTCATGGACTAGCAGGCGATCGAATGGTATGAGTTTATTTCTTAATATCGTTAAAGAGTCTCAAAATCCGCATAACATGATCTTAGTCAGAACATTTAGTATACTGCAACAAAATATTCGGAATTAAAGGAGTGCTCCGGGGAATGTTCAGCCACCCATAGTGATAGTGTGGATATTGACGAGGCTTCTCACCCGATCAGAAATCACTTTATACGAAGTTCCACAGACGACTCTGAGGCTATTTACATACTCGCAAAGTTCATTGACAGCGCATGGTAGTGGCTTGTTCATTTATGTTTCAATTGCTCTTCTTATTTCTCGCCTCTTTCTCGGGGTATTTTCGCTACAGTTTCCCATTGAGAGCGCAGAATTGTCGTGGTGGGACTCCCTAACATTCATCCCCCGGAGCACCCCTTTAAAGGAGGAGCAGAGGCAAAATTTTAAAAAAAGACTATTTCATTACCATTGGCTAGCTTCCCCCAACGATAATAGATTCTGAATTTCCACGTTTATATCTCTGCTTTGAACTGTGTTTTCGCAACTTCGTTGAATGCCATGGACATCGGGGTAAATAGCTCTGGGCAACAGCGATATAGCGCAAGAAGGGGAGAGAGTGACCCTCTCGTTTCTCTAACCGCACTCGGTTGCCACATTCATCCTTTAACATGTCGTATTTCCAGGAAGCCTTCATGACCGCTGGAAATGGCTTCCCTCTTCAATTTTCGAGTGACAATGCTCTAACCTCGCTGCTGCTTCCATATGAGGTCTGGAAAAGGGCAAGCTCAAGGAACAAAATTATTGTACAACACGCGTCTTCTGAGAGAATGCATGACCATGAGGAACAAGGAGCCGAAAGTTTGAGCAATATCTATGAGATATTTATGTTAGAGTATATTGGGAACGAGAAAACTTTTGACGTTGGCAGTTTTTCTCAGAACCGGCTTTTAGGAATTTTTCGGTTTTGGTACCGGCTCTACCATTAAACAGCTCCCAGAAGAGCTAGAAGGATGGATTGGGCCTCAAAATGTGCGCAAAATTATTCTAAGCAACTTTTATGTTGGCGATGAAAATATATGGCTTCATATTCATCGTGAGAAAATTGAAAAATCATTTTTGAAACAAGAAAACAAATTCTACCGGCTCGGGGACCCCCTCTTTACCACTTTTTGATCACAGATTATTAATCTACGACATCGAGTTACTCTAGGAAAAATAGAACTAGCGACTAAACCCGTGGCTTTTTGAGATTTGAGGATGGAAAGACCAAAAAATGACCAAAATTAGATTTTTTCAACTTTTGAAAATATCCATATTTTTAACTCCCTATGATATTTTCTCTTGTATTTTGCCATTTTCTATCTCAGTATGTCGTTTTTCACTTCAATAAAGCGAAATCCACAAATTTACCCAGACCCCTCATTTTGGGGTAGAAAAATCGAAATTCTCAAAATTATTTATAATACCGTTTTTATGGTGTATTTTGACGCGTAGAAGCCGAATTGTTAGTGTATGTGTTACAACTTGTGGATTCGGAAAATTCAATCATCCAATTTATTTTTTTAAAAATATCATTTTTGGTTTTCTTCGGTCGAAATTGTCGGTTTTCCGATAATAACTCCTCTATTTCGAATCTTCACGCGTTCTAATAGTGAAATTCGGCTTCTACGCGACAAAATACACCATAAAAACGGTATTATAAATAATTTTGAGAAATTCGATTTTTCGACCCCAAAATGAGGGGACGGGTCTGGGTAAATTTGTGGTTTTCGCTTTATTGAAGTGAAAAACGACATACTGAGATAGGAAATGGCAAAATACAAGAGAAAATATCATAGGGAGTTCAAAATATGGATATTTTCAAAAGTTGAAAAAATCGAAAAAATCTAATTTTTGTCGTTTTTTGGTCTTTCCAGCCTCAAATCTCAAAAAGCCACGCGTTTAGCCGCCAGTTCTATTTTTTCCTAGACTAAGTCAATGTCGTAGATTCAGAATCTGTGCTCAAAAAGTGGTAAAGAGTGGGGTCCCCGAGCCGGTACAATTTGTTTTCTGGTTTCAAAAATGATTTTTCAATTTTCTCACGATGAAGATGAGGCCATACATTTTCATCGCCAACATAAAAGTTGCTTAGAATAATTTTGCGCACATTTTGAGCCCAAAGACATCCTTCTAGCTCATCAGGGAGCTGTTTTAGGGTAGAGCCGGTAAAACCGGAAAATTCCTAAAAGACGGTTCTGGGAAAAACTGCCGACGTCAAAAGTTTTCTCGTCCCCAATATACTCTAACATAAATATCTCATGGATATTGCTCAAACTTTCGGCTCCTTGTTCCGCGAGGGGTCCGTTTTCATGCAATCTCTCAGAAGACGCGTGTTATAAACAGTGCACGTTATGGATAATTGATCATCATATGTGCAGGACCCCGTCTACTCTCTGCTCGTTCTGAAGCCCTCGGGTGATTTCGGAGAATTCAAATCCTCTTTGACTGCGGAAACGATCCACTGTGGAATTTATGAGCAAGATGAAATCAAGATGTGGCTCGGTGAGGAGCAATTTGCTGAATTATAGCCAATTATCAGATAAATAAGATATTCGAGAGCGCTCTTTTCCGTCGTCAGGCATTCCCATTAATTCAAAAATTAATTCAAAAGAGTTGAATGCTTTTCTCACGAGTAGTCATGTATTTCGTCTCACCAGTAACCCCCGTCCTGCTCCTTTTTAATAAGATGTATTGGCCTTCGAAATGATGCCTTTCCTCGAATCATCAAACAATCAAATCGATTCAAATTCAAACATATTCGAAAAATTCAGGCGAGAAATGCGCATAGGTCGTAGTGAACATGTGTTTTTAAACGGTCGTTACAGCTCGTTGTCCAGATCTGAGCGGAATTAGTCGCAAGCCTCTCTGCGTTAGCGACGTCGTTCAGAAGGCCGTTATCGAGGTGAACTGATGCCTGCCTGATCACTTAATATTTGGTGTTTGCTCGGTACGTAGTTGGTAATTTATTTAGAATTTCCCAATTTCACTTGAGAACAGACAATTTGGGGTATCGAAAACAGTAGTAAAACAAGTGTATGCTACGGAGCGATTCGTTTTTACTTTTCTTACATTCACTCAGTTATGTACATTGATAAAAATGGGTAACTTTTTTCAATTATAATGAATAAATTCAGTTGAAGATTTTTGCAGATCGACGAATTCGGTACGCGCGGCTGCTGGCACCGTCATCGAACTGATGTCCAGATGCCCCTCTCCCACTGTCAGAATCGACTCTCCATTCATCTTCGCTATAATGAAAGGAGCCATACCCCTGTTCGTAGGGCAATTCGTCTAGCTTTGCAGTTTCATCATAAATCCTTACGAATTATACAAGAATCTTAAATTCCCTGGAATATTGATCCTCTGACCCGCACATGTTGTAATTGTTTCCTTATTGGTATAAGCTGTATCGTTTCCGGGGTTTGTTTACAACTGGTATGTGACTAAGCACTATTAGTAATGATTACTATCTGCTTCCATTAGTAAGCTGATAGTTCACAAACACGAAGAAACAACATGATGGTCAGACAAACAGATCGAGTGCCAAAAACATCTGATCCCCATCGCTCAACTCGACGGTCAGCATTAGTAATCTTTCCTTATATTGTATTCACAAACACGAGGAAACCTATGTATGAAAGGAGCCGAAATCGTTCAGAAATATATTCTCGAACCATGCGTTTCTGTCTCGTCTTCCTATTCTTCGCCTTCGCAAACTGTAGTCGAGTGGTATTCCACAACCGATGTAATCACCAAGTGCAGGTACGAAATTTTTATCGATTCTATGCCGAGCATTTCAAAGGTTAGGGCATTACGTAGTGTAAAGATAATTGCTTTCATAAGATAGAGCCAGTTAGAAGGGATGACAGGAAGGATGCAAAGTGAGACTGGTCGGAGTTACGCTAAAGTATAGAAGTTGCCCTGTTCAACCTAACATGGTCATATTTTGGCTCCCGGAAAATCGCTCGACCTAGCTCATCTTGGCATAATACCTTCACTTTTTAGCTCATCTTTTCATCCAGATAAATCCCAGGTGATTCGTACTGAGAACGGCAAGGCTCCAGTGGAGCAGGCGAATCTCGGTCCCAACCAACGTTCGGAGGCCCACTTCCACAGTAACGGAATGAACTTCAAGAACGGATGGGGTGGACTGACTCTGGCCGAGTTCTCCTTCAACAGCTGGAATGGACTGGACTTCTACGATCTCTCCGTCGTCGTTGGATATGATACTCCGATGCGCATCGAGACAAGCACGTAAGATAATCGATTAGTACGGAACTAGGTCGGTTGAGTACTGACGTCATGATATACCAAAAAGCGGCATGACGTCATAGTTCTCATCCGACCTAGCTTCATTAGCAAATGACCACATAACGATTTTATCAAAATATGTCGTTGTAGGGGAGGATCGACTGTGAGTTGCTGGGGACAAAGGTGCCCTGAGGCGTATCTGTACCCCACCGACGATACCAAGGTTGGTGAAAATGAGAGAGAGAGAGAGAGAGAGAGAGGGAGAGAGAGAAAGGGCAACCATCAAATCTTGATAATTTAGACCCATGCATGCCAGACCGGAGGAACCTTCACTCTCACCTTCTGTCCTTGAGAAGAATCGTAATCTACATATCATATATTCCATTCCCATTATTTCTCCTTAACTCAGAGAAATAAAATATGTATGTGATTGAATTTAAAATCACACTCACACTTCAGCTCATTTCAAGAACAATTTGACTTTATTTGCTGTTTTCATGATCTGTCCGTCTCATTTCTAACGTACATCGCATCTTTGTTCAACGTATTTATCGGGCATATGGACATGATGGATAGTTACAGACTGTGTGAGGGATATCTAGTTCACTGCGGGCATTCAAATTTCGTCCACAACGTCACCGTCAATCTATGGATTCAATTTTCAGATAATTTGTGGGTCGTTTTCGAATGTGTTACTGGTACGCTAGATAACTGATAAGCTCATGAGCTATGTAGCGCACCTGAAACATATCCGAAAATGAACCTAAATGACCTGGAAATTGAAACCCCACATCAATCTGCCATTCTTCCCAGTGAACACTACGAGGATGCGAAATCGTAGTCGTCCTTTCATTTCCCTCGTTTTCTCAGCTCAAACGAAGTCTTGAAATGAAGAAACGATCTCCCGATTGTTCACTCTATTTTGCGAAAATATGTAGAAGAACTGTGCATTCAACGATAAAGAAATAATGAAGAAATTTGAAGAAATAAGAAATTTACAAGACGAGAGCAGTTATTGACTATGATAAAATTTAATTGGATGAGAAATTTTATATGATCCAATGTAAGATTGTGAGATCTATGGTGTAAAACTTTGATAGACTGGGGGAGTGAATTAACTGAAGAAAAGAATGGTGACGATGAAGAGAAGGATTGGATTATGCGATGGGCATCTTGGTCTCCTCTTTATCATCGACACTGCAGTTATCCAATTCGTTTACTCGCTCGTTTTCAGGAAATGTACACTGCGTATTGCGCAGGCGGTTCAATATTTCCGTAAAATAGGCAGTTGGTCATCTGTTTTCTTCTTGTCTCATGACCATAGGTGTCTACGCCGCCGGCGGCGAGGGGGGGGGGGGGGGTGCTGCGCCCCACATGTGGGGCCCTGCGCAAGGTCATGGTCAAAATCGTTCCTTGAGTCAAACATTTTTCTAAAAATTTCAAACGTTTTTCTAAAAATCCTAAATCTATCATAAAATGATTATACAGTAAAGAGATAAATTTTAGGATATCTTAAAATAATTTGGCTATCTATTTAGAATTTTTAGAAAAATGTTTGACCCAAGGAACAGGATCTGACCCAAGGAACTGGGTTACGGTAGTTACTTGGGTACTGTAGAATCGATTTCACACGGTATCGGGTTTTTAAAAATAAAGTTAGTTTGCGATAATAGTGGGTTACGGTAGTGGTATACGGTATATGGGGGTACTGTAGAGTCGATTGGAAACGGTACTTTAATTTTTTGAAAATAAAGTCAATTCGCGATAATAGCGGGTTACGGTAGTGGTATACGGTATCAATCGATGTACTATCGATTTGGTACGGTACTTAGTCTTGACCGACCAATGACCTACTATCGATTTTGACCATGACCCCCTATTCATGCCTTGCGCAGGGCCCCACTGTGGGGCCCTGCGCAGCACCCCCCCCCCCTCTCGTCGCCATTTGTGGACACCTATGCTCATGACAATGCTCATGAGAGTTTCTGATATTCGTCACTAATGAAATAGAACAGACTATCTGAGAGAATCAACATATTTCTTCAGCGACTTGGCACTGGCCGATAATTATAATTCCTGCTAACTTCACCAGTAGGTCGGCCTCCACGAGGGAAATCGAGAAGCATCGCCAGATTTGCGATCCGCATCCGCGCGGTCGCGGGAGCGGATATCGAACAATTAACTACGGTAGCTTCGAAATTTTTATATCGACTCCAATCACAGCGGCGGTAGGGGCGCTACATTCCTTGACAAATTCTAAGACTTTTTTACTTCGGAGAGTTTTTCGATCAGATTCCATCTAAGGCCGGAAATCGATAATTCTACTTTTGTTTCGTACATGAAAGCAGTTCCCCAGAAATTTTTCAAGAACTCCCCTAAATATTATTGGTGATCTAGCTTCTGCTTGAATCGATACCTACTCCCGTAGAACAGCGCGATTCAACTAGACGCGTAAGTTGGTCAAAATGAATTATGGTGTAATTTTTGGGTTACTGTAGGTGAGTGCACAAGTTGGACGACTTTTCCCAATTGGTGTAGGATAGCTTCAAATTGATTTTCAGACCATTTAACACCTGTTGGGAAATGTCGCCCTAACTTCGCACTCGCATACCGTAACCCAAAAAATACACCATAATTCATTCAAAATTCATTTTGACCAACTTACGCGTCTTGTTGAATCGCGCTGTTCTACGGGAGAATGTATCGAGTCAAGCAGAAGCTAGATCACCAATAATATTTAGGGGAGTTCTTGAAAAATTTCTGGGGAACTGCTTTCATGTACGAACTAAAAGTGAAATTATCGATTTCAGGCGTTAGATGAAATCTGATCGAAAAACTCTCCGGAGTAAAAAAGTCTTAGAATTTGTCAAGGGATGCAGCGCCCCTACCGCCGCAGTCATAGGAGTCGCTTTTAAAATTTCGAAGCTACCGTAGTTAATTTTTCAAATTCCGCGCCCCGCCCGCGCGGATGCGGATCGACATTCTGCCGATGCTCGTCGGTTTCCCTCGTGGAGGCCGACCTACTGGTGAAGTTAGCAGGAATTCGAATTTTCGGCCAGTGCCAAGTCTATTCCGATTATCTCAGATAGTGTGTTATAGGAACTGTAGCTCACTCGCCGCCCTTCCTCGGACTGAGCAGTCTCGCTCTGATCACCGAATCGAAGCAGAGCAGGAAGAAAGGCACGCAGAGAGTGCGAACCGAGTGGCAGATGGGGAGGATGGGAGCGCCCATCTGAGATTATTAGTTGTTAATTAGCTAATTATAATTAATTAGTAATCAATTAATTAGCGTACCTGAATAGCGTGGACGGCTCCGACGAAGTCGGTACGATCGAGTTGGTAGCCGAAGATCTGAAAAAGTAGAGTCTCGCGTCATACGTAACAAATGCGTCATAAAAGTAGAGAATTCGTACATTAAAGAAGAAGAACATGGTGTCGCAGAGGAGAACGAGGAAGGAGATGAGCGTGAGACGGTACTCCCTCCTGAGTTTGTTATTGTTGTTGTTGTTGTTCTTATTGTTATTGTTGTTGTTGTTTGTAATTCGAAGAATGTTGATTACCTGTCCGTTTCCTTGTTAGCTCCCCCGGTGATGATGTGGTAGGCTGCAATGGTTTTTTGAGATAATTTTTCAAACTCGTGAATTTAGTTTAATCCAATGCAAGCTTCATCTAAGACATGTGTAAGTTAGGTTTCACATAATCCTCAAAATTTAATGAGCAATCATTGTTGCAATCTTAGGTGGATTTTGTTGAAATAGCATTGCATTGTTCGAAAATGCTGAGGGCTTGTCACACCTATAAGGTGCGATTTAAGGTGAGTCGGCTATACTAGGCGTTGCACTTCGGTATGGCTTTCTTTGCATATAAGCTCTTTTTTTCCAATGGATTCATGCAAACGTGTTTTTGCAGGTGAAAACTGGAAAATCTCTGTGGAATATGACGGAAGCACATTACCTTTTCAGTAATTTTGATAAAAAGTCTTTAGGGAATCGGCATTGTTAAAAACTGCGTGAGAAAGGATTGTAATTGTTTTCGAGGAACTGTTTTCGAGAAATCGCTGGTTTTGCTCACAATCACCATTCTCCTGGGAGAGGCAGTAGGCAGTAAGTATCATTTACTGCCCACGCTCTCAGCGGAAGTGAGTGTGGAAAACTATTGTTAGGAGATACAAAGAGGTGGCTTTGTTAGCAACTGCCTATTGATTGTTTTCTAGTCAAGCTTCAATTACGCATGAAAGCGAGCTATTGTTAAGGAAAAGGAAGCAGTTAGAAACTGAAGTGAGGAGATTTGTGGGAGTGGGCGATTAATCGTCTCTCTCCATGCTACACACTATCTGGTCGGTTAGAGAGACGAGAGAGTGTGACGAGAGAGTGGAGGAGAGCAAGACGGCTGCTCAAGCAGGATGCTTACCGATGGTCACGTAGACTGCCATGGACATGCAGTAGCAGAAGCAGTTCCACGAGAGAGTAGCAGCGGCCTCGTTGAGCTGAGAATGAGGGATGATGTTTGAAGAGAGTATTCATTTTGCACACAAAATACGCAGCTAGTCGATTGCGGCGCTCTGCAAGTGTTAGGCAAATGAAACTCGTTATATCTCGCCGATCAGAAATGTGAGATAGCGCGCAAAATGAAGAGAGTCGGTTCTTGCGCCGATATAACTACTGAGAAGAGGGATTGGAAGGGGGAAGGGTTTCTTCATTGATTTTGGATGTCTGTACTCATCACATAAGATAATATTCACAGTTCTGCATATTCTGATAGTGCGCCCCAGACGCCCGAGAGCAAGATTTATGAACGAAAATACAGTATTTCATTGATTGGGAATTACAATTAGCATAACTGTATTGCTCTCGTATCGGGGAGATGGAGTAGATCAGACATCGTGGAATTAGCTTTGTGCAATACTCCAACATTCCTTTTATTGGCTCTGCATTATGCAGTATTCTACAGTATCCACAATCTACAGTATCCTCACCCAGTCACGTTCGTAGGGATCGATGGAGAGGAAGTAGAAGACCGTGCCGTTGTCTGATTCCATCTTCATGTACTGAAAACAACTTTCATCACTTAGTAAGACTTTCGCACTCGGGTAGATTTTCTGTATCAGAACTCTGGTTGCTGACAGATTTCTGAATCAACAATAATGAATCACTGCTCACATCCGCCTCCGTGTCCCACATGTAGTAGTTGCAGCAGTAGCCAGTGATGAAGCAGAGGATGACAATGATTGCGAACGTCTTCATCGCCCATTTCTAGATATCAAAGATCAACTTTATAGCCGAGGTGTATCTGAGGTTACGGTAGGAGTATTGTATTTCCATTAGTGCTTTGGATCAGTACTTTTCAAAGATAATTTATTGGCAGTGGGGATTACGGTAACTCAGGCTACTGTAGCTGATTGTATATTTTGTACCAGAAATTTACGAGCTGAGGAGGTTACGGTATCGTAGAGTATTGTAGCCGTTTGTTTTGTATCAGAACCTTTTCTCTTTCCCTCGATTCCCAACACTGCTACAATTCTTCGTTGTTGCCTAGGCTACCGTAATCTAGAATAATCTACCATAACTAGCTACTCTATTCTACCGTATCCACCTTGTGATTGTAGACGATGGCGGTGAATCGATTGAGGGCCAGGGCGAGTGTGGCGAACTCGCGCGCGGCGATGAATGTGAACGTAGACCTGAATCCCGGCTCTCAATCCCGGCTTTCAATCCCGGATCTCAATCCCGGATCTGACTCTTTTTCGAAATTCCCTGATTCTTTACATGGTTCACGTCTTAGTCGAACAGGATGAATTCTAGTTAACGCCGGAAGGAAAGTCTCTACGATACGCTTTCTCTTTCCGGCATGCGGTAAATACAATCGTTAAGTTCCTGGTTATCTGCTTTGATGAAGGAGAAATTCCCAACATTGCTTCTATTCTCAGTTATTACATACCTTAATCTACCGTATTAAAAAAAACTCACGCATAGATGAAGGTGAGGAAGGTGGTGTCGGCCTCGCCCATGCTCTGCAAATCAATATGTTGCTAAATCTCGAAAGGAGGCCGAAATGCACACTACACTGTTATGACAGCATGCGAATTGGGAGACAACGGTACTGTTAGTCTACTATCTGAGCTACTGGGCACTAGGCCGGATGAGAACTTTAACATCATATTTCTCATCCGACTTAGTGGCAGCAACTGTCCGGACGATATAGGTAGTGCTCACATTGAAGTAGTTGTTGAAGGGGACGTACAGCGGGAGACGGTATGACCAGATCGTGACTATGTAGGTTAATATATCCTGAATGATTGGCACTTTCGCGAGGTTCCAAAGCATTGTTGAAATGTATTCCAAAATAGCGTAGGAGCAGTATGAATCGGAAAACTAAGAAGATCAGAATCTTACCACTATGCCGATAAATGATATGAAGGTGTAGAAGCCGGTCTCTGTCATTTCTGAAAGGCATAATGATAGGGCCAGGAAGATCTTACAATTTCCCAATCCGTGAAGGGACTCAGGAAGTGAAGATGCCCTTCTTTATTGATCAAATCTTCAATGGAATGGGAGTCGAACCAAACCCGGTAGGGCTAGAAAGCAAGGGAATGATCTCACTGGCAGAGGTGCTTAGCAGACAGGCGACGACGGCCAATAAGTAGATGGCAAGCAGGGGCACCTCGACGGCCAGATGCGCGAAGAGACGCCATGTCGCCACCATCGGATACTACCCCTGAATTGGAAGAGCTGAATGGAGCAGGAAAATAGCGAGTGAGCGAGGCAAAAGTGTTAACAGAAGGGCGACATGGAGCGAGCGTCCTCGACTACCCCTCAATGGACTTGACATATCTGGAGCTTCAGGGACACGCAACGACCACTACTCAATACGCTTCGAGAGTTGAGAAAAATAAGTTGGTAGGTTACTGCTGTAGAATGGAATGCGTGATTAGTTTTAATGGGTGAAATGTGAGACAAGTCAGGTTTTACAGCAAGCTTAGTCCCCAGCTGCTGATATGATTAGAGGAACCTATTGACCAAGACTGTAGCCGGTATGCACTCATTCTACACTGAATAAAGGAGAGTGGGCGCTCTCCAAGCGCCAGAAATGACAAAATGTAAAAGACAACGACTTTATAGTCTCAACCGATGCTAGATGACGGAAACTATGCGTCATTTTGCTCCCTCCTCCCAGAGAAGATATGTGGTTATAGAAACTGTTAAGCGACCGACTACGTGACTAGTCTCATCTATGAATCGAACACTGATTACGGATACTTCAGCGGTATTTCAACTAGAGATCGAAAAATTATGCCGTCGTATCTTCATTCGACATACTCTTTCGACCGGATGATAGGTTAACATGAAGAGGCATTGGTGTCGTTCTTGGACCCTAATTGCAACATTGATACCTCTATCAGAGCATAGGAGAAGGGATGCAACTAGAGTTCGCAACCTGATTAATTATCCCTTCATGCAGTCACTCACACCTCGACCGGATTGAAGAGAAGAGAGAGGTTTGTTTATCGATTTACATTCAAAATCAAGCAAACGCGGGCGCTAAGAATGCCGTAGTAACGAAAGTGATAAGGGAATGCCTTTATAGTCTCAACCGATGTGAGATTACGGTAGTTGTACGTCATTCTACTCCCAGAGGAGATGTGGGTATAGAAACTGTCTTTTGACTTAGCCCCATCTCTGATGCGTCTACTAGGGGGTATGATCAGTATAAGAATCATCGATGAAACGGAAATGATGCAGAACGTCTAGTGGAGGGACGGGTAAGACAAATAACAATTCTGACGCTAAACCATCTAAGGAGTGCTCAGCATGAAGCTTCATTTTCTTGCAAAGCCATCCCTGACAGGGGAAGAGGCATCTCTGATCCCCGCCTTTTATGCGCGTCTGCAGAAAGCATGAGGCTTTAGCGAAGAAGGTTCGAGTAGTAACTGTAATATCTGTAATCCGAGGCCTAATAACAGCTGTTGGGGGGAAATTGTACAGCGATAGAAAGAGAGGTAGTTAGCTCCGATACCGACAGATCTAATAACTCGAAGCAGATGCTATAATCTCGCTGTTAGAATACGGTAGGCAGGGGAGGCAGCAGTGAATAGCAACAATGAGAAAACGTTGACACTATTCCCTTCCCACTCCCCGTTTTTTCCGATGATTTCGATTGTTTTCGCGGCAGTTTTCTCGAGGCTGACTCTCCTCATTTTGCGCAGTCTCTCGCAGGTTAGGGAAAGCGAGAGAGCATGCAAACAGGAGAGAGTCAGACTACTCGTTTCTCGGTTCTAGTGTGGAAACGATAACAATGAGATGGAAACTGTGAGAAACGCCGGGGGAAATAAGGGAAATGTTCAGAGCCTAACAAGAAATCGAGAAGAAAAGGCGGAGTTGCTACACATGCTGCAGAATTGTGTACAACTTTCTTGCAGTTTGGAGTGAAGAAAAACACGACTAAGTTGAGAAGAAGAGATCAAGCAATTTTACGGTCGTCGGGACGGAACAAGCTGCTGCACCACTTTGATGAGGTCGACTACTCCTAGGAATACACAACCCTACTGTCCAAAGTGCTTCTAGGAACCGTTTTGGGGACAACGCGGGAGAAAATGTGAAGCAGATATATTCATCGCTTAATTTGGTTTATCAATAACTTGTACTCAGCGTAGCCTTCGGCTTGATATTAACGAGTCTTTCCTAGAAAACGCTTGCAGGAGCATGCTTAGTACCAGTTGATTACGGTAGGCACGGTAGACACTCGATTACTCGATTACAATGAGAATGCAATTGTTACGCTAAAGTGAAGGTGATCGCCGGAATTCAGCTGACTTCTGTTGAGCCGAAGATAATTTGTTATTCAAATAGTCGTATTTTCTTTCTACGCACTCTCGCACTCTCCCCACCGATTCATCGACGAGATACTAAATAGAATGAAGAGAGAATTTCACGGGTTGTGAACTCTACGGCACTAGATCGGATGAGAACTATAACGTGATGCCGCCTTTCATAAATCAAATGCATCATTACGTAATAGTTCTCATCCGGCGTAGTGCCGAACTCTACTTGTGAGCTGAGACCGCATCTCGTCCTACTGCTCCCTAACCTCATGGGAAGTGAAATGACTGGATGGATTTTTTATAGCGTGTAATGTGAAAATTTGTAGTGACCTCGATACCAGAAGGGCAACGTTCCCTAGAAGCACTTTGGGTTGCAGGGATATGCAGTCCTAGCGGAAGTCGGTAAAACTGCACTACCTAGGGTAGTCGTCCCTTGAAGACTGAAAAAGCGCTGCACATGGCCGCACTTTTTTACTGTGTGCATGACATGCAAATATAACAGTTTTCATGTGACGGCATATTATGGAACTTGTGCAAATGAAGTTCCGCTCCAAGCTTAGTTGGTGAGGAATCTTCTCAGGCCCTGCACTCTCTCCTATCTCGAAGGTTGTGTGGACTCGAAATCCGAAAAAAACCTCAACCACCATATATTTTTGTGTGAATGACAAACCCGAGCTGATGGTGTATTTTTCTCTTGTGTGATACATATGTAGAGAGAAGGAAAGATGGGCACTTGTAACTGTCTGACTTTGGTCAAGTAATGCGAAATGTGGTGGTATGTGTTGAAGATTACCATTGCATTGTGATGGGGAAATCATTCTTTATTTTTTAAGAATCTCTTCCTCACGTCCATCGTTTTGATTAGAGATCGAATAGGATGAACACCCGCTGAAGCATTTTTGCAATTTCACTTTTTTTGTAGAACAGACATTGTATTGAAACACAATATTACCACAACTCAATCACCGATCACCATGCTGTCTAGGTTATCATCAACAACATGCTTAACTCAGAAGGTGTGAAATTATGTATTGCATCTTGCACAAATAATTGAATGTAATTGAGATTGTTGACTTGTATGATTGTTTTGCACATGGGACAATTTTCTCTACAGTATCCGTGTTCAATCTACTCGTCTCTCTCTTTCTCTTACTCTCTCTCTCTGTCAAGGAAATGTTGAGATCTTGGTTGTTTTGTAGTCGCCGCTGCCTCGGAAAATCAGCCGGAGCCTGCAATTGATGATTGAGACTTGAGGCTTGGTTACTGAACACGAACAGAAGCACGTTGATTGCTAGAGTTTCCCCTGCATGCGTAGATGGAAAGCTCAAGGGATTATTGCTAGCAACTATGATCAGCACTAGGGATCGCTTCACAAGAAATCGTCTCTTCATTCTGCGTGCTCTGTTATCATTCAGGCTAGCGAGAGAGACCGCAGAATGATGGGATTCATTTCTTGATAAGCAAAGGGCTGATTTTTAATATTGAAGCATATTTTTAAAGGAGGGGCAAACTCAAAATTCAATTTTTGAAGCTATCATATACACTGCCTAGAGCTCCATAACGATAAGAAGCTCCGAAATTTTCACATTGATATCTCCATTCCGAACAGAGTTATAGCTAGTTGGCTGGGAGCCAGATCAGGGAAAGCTCAGGGACGTGGGCGAGATAGAACGCGACTTGAAGAGAGTGCGTCCCTAGGTGAAACATATTCCAACAGGGCGCTCGTTTGCGTTTACTCCTAATTTAAATAAAAAAACATGCAACTGACCGCCCATGCCGATCTTGCCCAGTATCCTTCCTCTGATCACTGAATCGAAAAGGAATAGACAGATGGGCACACATAGAGTGCGCATATCGTGAACGAAGGGAATGATCGGGGCGCCGTCCTGGGAATGGAGTAATGTAATAGACTCTCGACATAATCCACACAGCTCCTACATTTGCTATGAATTGTTAGCGAAATACTAGGATGGCGCCGTATTGGGACCGCTGTGGAGTGACTACCGTGATCGCTTCTTTTAGCTTCAAGCGTCTTTTACTAACCAGTAGATGTAAGAAAATCAGAAATTCTGACATGAGAATGAATGTTTTTGTTTTCAGTAGAAACATTGTAGAGATGTTATTGTCTTGATTGCGAGACCAGTGTAATATATTACTTGACATTACATAGGTTTTTTTCTGTCTTTGATCATTTTTGCACTCACCCTGACAGCTTTGAGTGCCTCGATGAGGTCATCACGATCGATGAGATACGCCATTATCTGAATGAATGGGAATTTAGAAGATTATTAAGCTAAAGCCGCTTCGTAACTGTAAACTACTAGCTCAAGCTTACAATCATGAATACGTCAGTAGAATAGAGAACGGAGCAATCGTCTGACTCTCTACGCTTGCATGCTCTCTAGTGTCTCTGACCGGCGAGCGAGTATGCAAACTGGAGAGAGTCAGACCATTGCTCAGAGAACGACAAGGTTCGTCATTCGCATGAGGTGTGATTTATATTGGGGTGTCCGGAAAGTTCGTATAATGCTTCGGAAAAAAGTCAGTTCGCGATCAAATGCAGTGAATGCGCAATCTGTTTGTCAACAATGTATTGCATCATTCTGACGTTGAGTAGTGAGACGATTTATTCAGTCTCCTAGTTGCTACATTGATTCTTGTGATGGACTCCCATCTCTACCTCCGAGCAGTTTTACTTCATTACTACCGTCTTGGCCGATCCGTGAAGGAGGCCCACTCTGCCCTGGCCCAGTCGGAAGGAGCTGACGCCCCCTCCATACCCTTCTGCTATAAGTGGTTCTCCCGCTTCAAGAAAGGGGAGTTTGGTCTCGATGATCAACCCCGCTCTGGACGCCCTCCCTCCCTCGATCAGCCTCTCGTTCTCCGCACACTGAAGCGCAAGCCCATGGACAGTGTGCGTGAGTTGAAGAAGGATACTGGTACTCCCAGATCAACGGTGTCCGATATCCTCCATCGATCTGGGAAGAAGCCGAAACTCCCACAAGTGATTCCCCATGACCTCTCCCCCGAACAGCTGAAAAATCGTGTTCAAGTCTGTCGGGAATTACTCCATCGTAGATCCAATCTTCGATGGGTCAATTCCATCATCGCTACAGATGAGAAGTGGATCACGTACGATAACCCTGTGAGGAGACTGCAATGGGTGGATGCAGATGAGAAGCCCACGCCCGTCCCGAAGAAGGAAGAGCACGGAAAGAAGGAACTCCTCTGCTTCTTCTTCTCAGTGCTCGGTCCCATCTACTGGGAGATCCTCGCCCCTGGCACCAGCATCAATGCCGACCTCTTCTCTGAACAACTGGAAGATGTCGCGATCAGAGTCCCTCCCAGACTCCTGAACCAGGGCAAAATTCTTCTTGTGATGGACAATGCTCGCCCACATCGAGCGAAGATGACCCAGAAGAAAATGGACGAGCTGAAGATCGAGAGGATTCCCCATCCACCGTATTTCCCGGATCTCTCCCCATGCGACTACCACTGCTTCCGCTCTCTCTCTGACTTCTGCAAAGGAAAGAAGTTCAAGAATCGAGATGAAGTTGTGAGGGCTTTCGTGAACTGGGCGGTCTCGAAGAAACCCGCATTCTGGAAGAGAGGAATCGAGACCCTGCCCAATCGCTGGAGGGAGGTAGTGAGAAAGAAGGGGGCATACATTGGTCACTGAGAATTGTAAAGCATTGAATAAAAAATAAAAACAAAAAATTATACGAACTTTCCGGACACCCCAATAGCAAGCAGTGATTTGGATCCAACAATTTATTTCGAATGCTAGAGAAAGCGAAATAGTGCAAAAATAGACAGACGATTACTTGAATTGGTCCTTAAAGAAGGGGTAACACGAATGAGTGCTATGGAGTCCCACCACGAAGATATTGCGCTCGCCATGGGGAAAAGAGGCATAATTTATGTAGAGCGAATGAAACATAAGCGAACTACCCACAACCCTGCGCTGCCAATGAACTTTGCGCTTATGTAAATAGCCGTCGGTGAAACTTCGGATAAAGTGATTCATGATCGGGCTGCCGGCTTCTATTGCACACTGATAGTGGCTAATTGAACAAATTTTGCATGTTACTCCTTCTTTAATGACGTCATTCACCTGATTGATGTAGAATCCGGTATTTGCCATCTGGAACATGAAGGCGATCATCGTCAGTCGATATTCACGACGATCCACATCCGGGTGAGCACCGCCGCAGAGAACGTGGAAACCTGTAGATAAAAGGATCTCAAGAGTCAAAGAGAGGGTCTTTCTTGCTCTTTCCAGTCACGCTTTCACATATTTTCTACTTAGTGTAGAAATCTTCGCATTATGCTTTCTATGAGTCTTGATGTTACGTCTCAGCTCTTCTGATTTTTTAAAAAAATTTTCGAAGATCGTCTTCTCTACCAGTGAATGCAATAGATAAATACCGATTAAAACTCATCTTGAAGCCTATCGTAATTTTTTTCGCGGAATTCCAAAGTTTCAAGTAAATATTTTCCTCATTTTTGACAAGATCTCATGTTCTGTTTGCGAATTATCGTTGCGATAAAAATTACCCCTGCTAAGTGTAAATACTTTGAGCAACAATATTGCGTCTAATTTCTAACAATGTCCTCATGAGGCCTCATCACTTTGTTCCCAAATTGTGCATATTCTGTTTTGTGTTCCCCACTTTCGCTATTCTATCTTTCGACAATCCCTCGTCACTAACTGGCACCATTTTCTCGGTGCATATAATTATTGTCGCGCCTCAGGCATGTATTTACCCCTATCGATTCTCGGGAAGAAAGGAGGGAGATATAGAGCGAATTGGTAGCTAACAAGTCAACACCTGCCAATTACTACCCAAGCCTATTGATTAGTATGAATTGAAGTATCATGCAGCCTGAACTGATGAAAACAGGAAACTGGGAAGAATAAAATGATGAAAAAAGATGACATTTTCAATTTTTTTCATGAGGAAATTGTACTGTATTATCGAAAAAGAATTACAACATGGGGAGGGAGCTAACCAATGAGTATGAAGATCCCCATCGAGAGCACGTAGGTGAAGGTCGCCCAGCACAGGGTCCACACCGGCTCTTTTAACTGAAAAAAATATTAATTTCGAGGAATTAGGCAGCATAAATGGGATTTCATTGGAATGTGTATGAACTTGTTCCTCACCCATTCTCGATAATCCTCATCGAGTATCATGAAGAAAATGGATGAGCCGTCACCCATCGGGATCTTCTGGTACTGCAATTTACACAGTGGAATCATTTTCAAACCTTTTAATAGGTAGGACTGTCAATAGGGTTTTTGGGTTCTAGTAGGGTTGACGTTCTGGTACGGAGATTGGCACTGTGGCATAGCTTCGAATCCAATTTCTCGTGGTTGCTAGGGCGCGTGATTGTGAATCCCATTCGCAACATACCATCCAGAATATAAATGAGTTTCAGCCATATAATACAAATGAATCACACAGTGCGGAGCTGATGATGTATGCTTCCTGTTGTTAAAAACACATTCTACCAAAATATTAAGTTCGATAGTAGGGACGGCTGGCATTAGCTCTGATGAGAACTATGTAGCTATGCCGCTTTTAACATATAAGAGGCGAAATTGCGAAATATTTTCCATCCGACCTAGCGAAAAAATGCTGCGTGTTCTCTCACCTGTCTAACCGGTCAGAGCACAAAATGGAGGGAGTCTTTTCTATCGACGAAATTCATATTCGATATTAGATTACTCACCTCGACATTGGTGTCCCACATGTACCAGTTGGGAGAGAATCCGGCGATGCAGCAGAGAACGACAGTGATAATGAATGAACGACCGGACCATTTCTGAAGAGAGATCAAAGATCAAGACGAAAGGACGGACGAAAGCGTACGAAAGCGGAACTGTTCAATTCTGTACTTGTCTCTCATTGTTTTTTGAATAACCTCAAACAGAGCTGACGCCCAAATGATGTGATCAATTATCAGATACGAAAGTGTTCTGCTTTGAGCAATAGCTCCAGATTTTGTTTCATTTATTAAACTCATTATCAAGTTTCATGTTTCAGTAGCGATTTATGATTCAATACGAAAGTGTTAGTCGATAGCTGGTTGTCTCTTTCCAGAAAATAAATATTGTAGGCCCCTGCGTGTCTTATTAGCAGTGCAGTACATTGATCGAGTTTAACACGTTGAAACTTAAAATGATCGAAAGCAACCGACACTGGTAGAAAGTGCTTATGTGTGTTTCTCGGTCAACGCGTGGGCTTGTTATTGCCAGTATAGATTTGGTTCGAGATCATAATACCGTAACCTAGACTACCGTAACCCAATTTCCAGCATCATAAATTATTTCAGTTCACAATACCGTAACCTTGACAATCGTACCCTACCGTACCTTGTTATTGTAGCAGATGGAAGTGAATCGATTTAGGGCGAGTGCGAGACTGCTGAATTCACGAGTGCAGCAGATTAACCAGGTGGCACTGTGAGATATTATTGATTAATTGGTTTTCATGTCATTGCTTGGCCAGGAGGGACGTGGTCTCGGGGCACTAGGTCAGATGAGAACTATGACGACATTTTGCCGTTGAAATATCAAAGCATGACGTCATAGTTCTAATCCGACATAGTGCCGTGATCTCGGTGAACTATCCGGCCAGAGCGAGAACGTAGAATGAAGAGAGTTATTTCATACGAATCGAGCCCATTTTTTGCCAAATTCCGGTTAATTGTTTATTCGGTACTAATTATAGCCCATTTTTCATTTAATTGTAGAATTGTGGAATTGCATGTACGGTCGATCAAAAAGTGAAGCAAAAAGTGCAAATATGGAAACAGTGAAACACATCACGAATTCATTGACTTCAAAATATTTTTAAAAAATTGAAAAGAAATTTGAAATGAAAACCGAAAAATAGCTCACGCATAGATGAACGAAGTCTGCCAGCCTTCGTCAAAGTCCTGGAAACAGAAAAATTGTGAATAATCAATACAAATCACATCTTTAAAACGTCAAAAGTCACTAAAAAATCGAATCGTGAATTGACCCCGAAGAAGTCGACGAAGGGCATGTAGATGCAGAGACGATAGGTGAAGACGGTGACGGCGTAGCAGAAGAGGTCCTGGAATGAGCGAAGATGACGTCATTCTGGAGCTGACGTCACTAGAGTTCGAAATTCGGGTTATCGCTTCTTCACCCTACACACTACACGAACATTATTCGAACTAGCAACCTTAGCAATTTGCATAACTCATTTTTATAAGCGGTGATAGTGTACACAAAATTAGGAGACTGTGGTATCGTTCAATAACTACAGGGTGCGCCATAATTACGTAGACTGATGTTTTCAAATGTTTCCTTCCTTTGGAATCGAACTTTGTGTGATATATTTTCTGGCAAAGTTTACCAGCCATATGGGTAATAGTAACATACTATCTACGTTTGATGGGGCCTCCATTTGCTCTGAGACAGGCCTTGAGTGTTTTCTCAGATCCACCTGCCGATTCCCGCTTGAAATTTTCATCGATTTCGACTCGTGCTTTGAGAAGGGCAGCCTTGAGGGAGATTTTTGTCGAGTTCTTGTTAGAGGACATCTTCGACTACCACACCGCCAAATACTGAAGTCGAGGCTTTGTGATCGGGGGAATACGGGGGTCAGCCAGTCAGAGTGGTTTAGTAGGGTGCATGGGTGTCCGGCAACGAATTTGTCTTGAGCATGGGGCTGATTGTTGCTGAAACGACCAGTGTTCCTGGCCGAAGTTGGATTGTATTCAGGGTGTTATCGCGTCTTCTAGGATGTGCATAATTTAATACTTCTTATTGATCTTGGCTCCCGGAGTGACAAAAACGAGATGAAACTTGCCTGTTGAGCAAATTGCAGCCAAAACCCTGATGCAGAAGGGATTACTGATATAACCAATGATTCCACAAAAATTTTAAGATACTTCAGGATCAGAGGCAGTGATTATGCTTGTTTGGATATTCAACAAGCTTTCGACGGTAAAGATATTTACATCGCTGAACAACGTACTGAAATGCGCGGACCTGGCAAACAGCAACAACAGTTTACGGTTCCGTTCTATGCGACGCTTAATCTGACGCTCACCTAGTCCGATCAACTTAATGTAACTTAATGTACGGGACTTGAGAAGATCAGAAACGGAAGTGCTCGAGATATCAATACTCTTGACCACCTGAGTACGGTTTCGAAGCACCATCTTTCGGATGCGCTCTCGGTGCCTTGTGGTAGAAACATGCCCAGGTCTCTCTATGTCCGGACAGTTCTTATCAGTACCAAGCTGCTGGTATATTATGATGATATCGAAAGCATTCTATTTGTGAACGCCGAGTCGATGAGCGTCGATGTCACCGACTTGTGACACCTACTTGTGACTGATAATGAGAGTTGGAGACGAGTAGACATCGCCATTACTGGAAAACCTAACTAACTGATACGATACCTTGAATAGTGAGAGACCAATGGTCACTCGTCATGAAAATGCTATATGGGTCGCGCATATCGATTGGGCGGTCGGGCCACATAATAATGAAATCAGTCTATGTAATTATGGCGCACCCTGTATAAGAGTGACTCTACATCGCCTTCATATATCTCCATATTGTGTTTGACAGTATTGAACAAACGAATTGTATCCATCATCAGAGATCCGCTGCGACTCTTACCAATATCCCGTTGAAGACGATGAATGTGTAGAAGCTAGTGTCCATCATTCCTGAATTTATTCGGGTTTGAATGAGCTCTCATCATGTCCTCTGCGTAATCTTTTTGAGGAACGTTCATATTTTATCATTGGATGTGCATTTTTTTCGAGGTACAAAGAAAATGAGGTCCAATAGACTCAACGCTGATCCAGAATGACATCAGTGAAATGAGTATTGATTCCAGTAAGTGATCGAATCACACCTCCCACGCCTCATTAACTAATTGTTAGGCGATTAAGACGTCAGAAATAGGTGAATCGTTTTTGCATATTTTGTATGTATCATGGGATAGTTGTTGGAAGCTCGCAAATCTCAGGGGACCTGGCTAATCGTACAGTGCCTGCACGATTTATCGTCATATCGACGACTATACTCGCGATACAAACTAGCTGATCGCCCTCTTTACTTCCTTCTCTGAAAACAGTCGAAGAAACGAGAAAACGAGTGAAATAGAGGGAGGCCTCAGATTTTTTGAAATTACTGTATTATGACCTCAAGTCATGCATGAGACTAGCACAAAACAAGCCCACACTTGATTGACGCATCTGCCGAAAACATTTCCAACTGTTTTAAGAAAAATAAGATATGTCAGTTCTGAACCTTTACCAGAAAGGGTGCGAGATTTGAATTTGCACAATTTTTAGATTTTCCTTGTTTTGTAATTTTTTCCTCACCTGATGAATCCGTGCCCATGCAGGCGATGATGGTGAGTATGTAGAGGAGGAGGAGGGGAACCTCGAAGACGAGATGGGCCACCAGCCGCCATGTCGCTACCATCGGAGACCCAAGCTGGAAGGAAATGATATGAGTACTAGAACGTCAGCAAGTAGAATCGTCGATCAATACAATCTCGCGTAAATGTACTTATGCTACAACAATATTACGAAAATGGGGAGGAATAAAATGTAAGGGAAGGAATTGGGTGGACATCCAGTAGCCATGTTACATACATCAACACCATCTGAGAGAGGACGTCATGGTGAGGAATGATTCCTTGATCAAAGAAGCTATGATGAGGGGAAAATGACTCGACGATCATAGTTGTTTTTGGGATTTTCAATTGGAAAAAAATACAAAGAGCTGAGCATGTGGATGTCATATCGCCTTCTGCGAGGAGTGAAATAAGTACCATAAGATTAGCACCGCAAAATCGTCGACAAATACAATCCCACGTAACTGTACTTAGGGTAATACAGAATTACAAGAATCTATGACGGAAGATGACAGGTTATTGTTATATGTGCAGGAAGAAAAGAAGAAACAGGGCGATTGAGATTGGAAAGTGAGAGTGACGATCGTAGCGGCCAACATCTATCGGGCCACGGAACAAATTTCCTAAAAAATTCGTTGTAAGAGGAACTGTGAAATACGAAGCGCGGATGTTTGGGAGCTTCACAGGCAACGTGAAGTGAAAACAACGGAATTTGAGGCAGGAAATGCGCATAAAGAATAACAGGCATCGTAGCTCAACAAAGGAACACCCGGTAAACATTAGGCGCTGGATTCCCCATTGACTCGAAGCTTCTTTTTATCGAAGTTGGGATTCGATGGGATTCATTTATGACGATTTCCGTGGCACGGAGTAGTCTTTTCGACGTGCCACTTTGACAGCGAATTGTCGAGGCATAATTTCAGAAGATATTCAAAAAAAATTTAAAGCGATATTAACCACATTCGAGCAGCCAACTATTTTCGAAACTCGAATTTCCATGTTGACGGAATAGTCTAAATACGCAATATCTAACGGTAGAAAAAAAGTTACGGTAGAATTGGGCATCAACACAGTAAACTGCCATGATATTAGCTGACTACTGTAGGGGCAAGACGTGAAATTACCGCCTATCAACAGGTGAATGGGATTTATAGCAGCAGTTATCTCGTTGTTTTCTGCTTGAGTCCTCGTAAGCGAGACTCCAATTTACGAATGTATCCTGTCAATCTCTCGGAAATGGTTCATAACAGGGAGAAAGTGGCGGAATTATTTACTTCGAGAGTGGTACTGGCAGATACATATTTCTGCTTGTGGAATTTTGCGTATCGGTCTATATCACGTGGTAATAAATTGCGCATTTCATGTTGTGTTATTGAATTATTCTAAATGAGTTCAGGTTCTGTCTGGTTTTCTTCGGTTTCACAGGAGATCCTAATGATGAATCAACCAAGGCCGCTAGTGCAGAATACTTCAGAAGATACAACAGAAATGTTACTAATGCATGGGTGGTAGCTGAGCATTGGGTAATTTGGAAATCATATTGCATTCATTTGGTGTTCTAAAGTGCGGGGTTAGCTGCCATGCCTAGTTCCACGTCTTTCGCTTCGCCGTCAGCCTGTGAAGCCAGCGGCGCGGCCTGTGGCCGCGCCGGACTTACCGTCAAGTGGGAGTAAATCGTTCCATTTGCGGAAATTTTCGGTAAAAGGACGAAAAGCCTGGTAAATCCGTGAGAGTTGATGCATTTTTGCAATTTTCGGGATTTCCACATTTCATCAGATTGCCTTTCTGGCACAAAGGATTAAAAAATAAATTGTTTCCTCCATCATCGCCTGCATGGGCACGGATTCATCAGGTGAGGAAAAAATTACAAAACAAGGAAAATCTAAAAATTGTGCAAATTCAAATCTCGCACCCTTTCTGGTAAAGGTTCAGAACTGACATATCTTATTTTTCTTAAAACAGTTGGAAATGTTTTCGCCAGATGCGTCAATCAAGTGTGGGCTTGTTTTGTGCTAGTCTCATGCATGACTTGAGGTCATAATACCGTAATTTCAAAAAATCTGAGGCCTCCCTCTATTTCACTCGTTTTCTCGTTTCTTCGACTGTTTTCAGAGAAGGAAGTAAAGAGGGCGATCAGCTAGTTTGTATCGCGAGTATAGTCGTCGATATGACGATAAATCGTGTAGGCACTGTACGATTAGCCAGGTCCCCTGAGATTTGCGAGCTTCCAACAACTATCCCACGATACATACAAAATATGCAAAAACGATTCACCTATTTCTGACGTCTTAATCGCCTAACAATTAGTTAATGAGGCGTGGGAGGTGTGATTCGATCACTTACTGGAATCAATACTCATTTCACTGATGTCATTCTGGATCAGCACAACATTGCCATTTCTCTAAAATATGCCGGTGGGAGAGAGTACGAAAAATAGATCGTGAGCATTACTTCCTTAGTTATTGGTATCGGCCGTCAGCATATGGGCCTGCCAAGCCTGTAAAGATCAAAGATCAAATATACGAGATGCTTTTCCTTCGAGACTCTAAGTTGTATTTTCCAGCTATTGCGAGTACACGATATCATCGTGGACACCATGTATCCATAATTTAGGATACTAGTGAAACACCGGAATACGATGAAATTTTCAGCGAATTCACAAACTACGACTACTGCAACACATTTAGCGAATAATTAAATGTTTTCATAATTCCTTTATAAGTAAAATAAATAAATGCAAACCTCGATTTTTTTCTCGAAGCAATCTATCACGCGAGTCAGCTAAAAATCCAATAAACCAGTTCACACCAAAAAATATCAAAATGGGTTTGCTTCAGTTTTCGATAGCCCATAGGATCCCTAAGAAGATTCTACCGAGTTTTTGCGCCAATATTCGATTGCAAAGGCGTGTTAGGTCATGATCGTTTTCCCGTGGCCCAACAGTGGCAACTCGAATGATATGCTTATTGCATATGCTACGGAGGTGCGGAACTGAGATATGAGTGCTTATTGCTATTTCATTTTTAATTATTACTTGAGTGACGTGTCATTTCCTCGATCATGAGTTTGTGAATTTTCGAATGGGTTTCAGTTATTATTTAACAGTTATTCAGTTATTATTTAACATAAGAAAACTTTAAATGACCACAGAAACATATTTGGAAGTTCGGTTTGTCGAGGAATGAGAGGGGGAAATGGCACGTCGCACAAGAAATAACGCAATAATAGACCCATTATGATGCTCATCTCAGTTTCGCACCTCCGCAGCATATGCAATAAGCATATCATTCGATTCGTCATGATGAGATATATTCATTGAGCTCTTAAAAACCGTGGGCTTCGAGCTGTGTTAAAAAATATTCAAATTAAATATTTCAAAAATATGCAAATTATAAAATGCATGAACCAACGAAATATGTTTGTTCATAACCGGGGAATGGAGAAACTCCTATAAAATAGCTGAATTATAGATTTTAGACATGACGAGCGGCAAGAATTGCCTACAACGATTCCCCCATGCATTCATGTTCACCGTGAAACATAAGATCATCAACAAGTGTCACCGAATTTTTGATTTGACACGTCGAGGTGGATGGGACTCTTCGACTCCGTCAAACAATTTGAAAATGAAAATATGACGGCGGTCGCGTAAGAATCGAGCAATGCCTGGCACATTGATTTTTCGAAAATTTGTGTAAAGGGGTTCTCGAGGGTGCTGATCATCGTGGTCAACTTCATTTTGCTCCAACTCGATCGATAGAGCCAGGCTGCAGGAGGCTGCAACTACCGTTACCTACATAACTCAATAACCGATTGAGGAATCAACTTGAAATTTCCACAGTAGTAAAATAAGACGCCTAAGATGTTGTCGTATGGTAACATTTGGAAAAAGCGGTTCTCGAATATAAGGCAGAAACCAAAAACGTGAACAACACAGGGATATGCGCCTTGTGTCGAGGACCATTTTTCGTATACAGGGTAAGAGGTTTGAGTTCAGCGTTTTTATCTTACATGTCTTTTTACACGTCATGTATGGACATTTCACTGCGCTCTTTGCACAAAGAGTGACGAATTAGGATATGTTTCACTCTGAGTAAAAAGGTCTTAGATTTTGTCATGGAATGCAGCGCCCCTACCGCCGCACAGCATGTCAGAGGGGGGATGGAAGATCATTTGCGTGGCAGATTGATTTTATGATCGAACTAGCCTTCTCACTGTGGATGATTATCTACCATTGAGTCGGTTGGTGGAATTTCATCCCCAATTTCGAAAATAGTGGGCAAAATATATTAACGATATTGCGAAACATATTTGAATTCTTTGATTTGAGCAAAATGTCAAGAAAATCCGAAAATATGAACGTTATTGAACGATGAAACACCATTAAAACGCAATCTAACCAAAAGAGATACATAATTGATTCTTCTGTTTTGACTGAAACATAATTGAAATCTGAAACAAATTGAGATGAAGCGGCAGTTCGGCTCAGTCTAGAGCTATCAACTCAAAAGGGAATGCAGTTATGGATATTGCGCTTGTGCAGAAAAATACCAAAATACTTTCCTCATGTTTTGTGGTTTTTAGATTTTCGAATTTCTATCTGATTTTTGAATAGTGTACAAAAAGAAGCCAAAAACAGCCGAAAATGGCTATTTTCCCTACTCCAGAGCTATCAACTCAAAGGGGAGTGAAGCTATCGAGATGGCGTTTGGGCAGAAAGTTGCCTAAACCCTTTGCGCACAATTTGTGGTTTTCGGTTTTTCCGATTTCGATCTTATTCTGAAGTAGCGCACATAAATGCATTAAAAACACGGCCTTTTTCACCGCTCTCTCCTCCTTTTAATCCCCGAATGAAAGGGATGGCCCTGCCACGCAAATGAGCTCTTTTCCCCCCTTTGACATGCTGTGCGCCGCACTCATTGGGATCGATATACAAATTTTCGAGGATTACTGTAGTTATTTTCAAGATCCGCGCCGCCACGCGCGCAGATGCGGATCGAATTTCTGGCGATGTTCATCGGTTTCCCTCGTGGAGGCCGACCTATTGGTGAAGTTAGTAGGAATTCGATTTTCGGCCTGTGCCAAGTCTATTTCGATTCTGTCAGATAGTGTGTTATACGTTTTATTAAATTGGCAGTCTATTTGCTATCAACTTTTCTTCATTCCAGTATCCGAAGGCTGCGTTTGCCTTCGGAATCTAATCGTCCGGTTTCTTCAGCGGCATTTATCAGATCTTTTAGTTTTATCCACTACAGTTTCTGATGATCAAGACTAGTTTTATTTGACTGCCAAGTTTCTGCTGATACAATTGGAAAACTCCAGTACTCCACATTTTTCTGTCCATTTTGAAACATCAATGAGCGCAGTAATTTCGATTCAGTTAGCGTGTGATTGAAACTTTGACGTCGATGCACGTTGATTTATTGTCATGGGAACATCGACGTTTTTCATCCCTTGGGTAATTTCTTTTCAAAATAATGATAATTTAGAGGGCACCTGAACAAAAACAAATTGTTAAAGTGTGCATTAATGCAGAGAAAGGTCGCCGCTAAATTCGCGGCTCCTGCAGCAGCTGAAGATAGGAAGACAACGTCTGGTGAGTGTGGAAAAATGTATAGTAGAAATTAAAGGAGGAGTAAAGTCAATTTTCATTGTTCGAAGCTTTCATATGCACTCCCTAGATCTCCCTAACGATAAGAAGCTCCGAAATTTACAAATTGACATCTGCATTCCGAACGTAGCCATCGGTAGTTGGCTGGGAGCCAAATCAGGGAAAGCTCAGGCAGCGAGCGAGAGAGCACGTGACTTGAAGATAGTTCTATCCCTAATTGAAACATATTTCAACCGGGCGCGCGTTTGACTTTACTCCTCCTTTAACTGAGATGAAAATAGTTCTATTCAAAAACCTCACTACTGCGACTGCAAATAGAGCTGGACATTTCCACTTATCAATTTCCACTTTCCAAATGTTAAGGGCGAGAAGGCTGATGGCATAAAGAAGCTCGTGCTAGCTGTTGTAGTGGATGAGAGACGTATCCAGCGTTCGAAGTGAAAATTAATGTCTCCAGTCCATTTCATTCTTTATCCTTGCTACATTACGAGTAGTCTTAATCAGAGAAAACACATTTTTGGAGAAAGAAAATTGCACAATGAAAAAAGTTCGAATACAGTTAAAGTGCAATAGTCAAGGATTTACTAGTCGCACTCACTTAGCACACCGTGTCAAAGAGGGGAACAAAGCTCATTACCATGCGCGTCATTCCTCACTCTCTATGTAACACCTCTCTATGATTATGTAACACCCGAAAAACAAAAACGGGACTGGAAATTTTTACGGGATCATCGAATACCTAGAACGCGGCATTACGACAATATTTAGGAGATGTTCACCTGGAGCATTTGCGACGCGTCAAGGAAACATATGCCAGTGCTCACCTGTGTAAACAACAGTTATTATGGGATGAAGCGAAATAAATAACAAATCTTACGTGCACCACTCGACAGTTGAAATCACCGACCAGAACTGGTATATGACCTCTTGGGGAACTCTGCAGGGCGGTCTCAACCTGGTCTAGGAAGCCTTCATACTCATCGTCATCGTAGGATGACGTGGGGGGATACGCGCAGACCAGGAAGAGCCGCAGGTCGGGGCTGAGCATAGTGGCTAGACGAGGGGAGAGGCCATTGAACACCGCTCCGCGCGCGAGTTGCGGTCGAAGCAAAAATACCACGCGATGGGAAGCAGTGGGCCCGCCCGAGTGGTAGATTACAGTGCCTCTGGATGTAAGATTGAACGAGGCATAACCGACAATCCTTGCTTCCTGCACTGCAACCACGTCCCACTTGATCTTGTCGAGGGCGAGCTCCATCTCCGTCTGCTTCTCCCTTGGACCGAGCGTCCTGGCGTTGACGGTGCCAATGTAGAAGTGGCGAACCATCGTGGTGGCGTACAACTCCCGCGTGCCAAAGCTTCTGGGAGAGGGAATCCGGGAGGGCGGAAACGGAGACTGAGAGACGAAATCGCACTCAAGCGCTCGCCACACACTTGAGAACCCAGAATACAAGTGGAAAAACACCACAAATATAAGCGTCTTTGATTAATTTCCATTCGCATCATTGATTGAGCAGAACTCGGTTGAGTGTATAAAATCGTAAGATTTTACGTAAGGCAACTAACACAGTTTTCTGATTTTGAGTTGCTTCATTTGTGCTGCGTAGTGGAGAGATAAAACGTTTTCACACCGGCCCGCAATGTGTTCGGTGTGCTCAGTCTAAATACAATACATAATAGAGCGAGTCAGACTGATTATTCGACAGGAAGGTTCGTGATGTGTGGTAGTGATGAATACTGGTACTTGTTTATTTTAGTCACCGAAGAGTGTAACAATAACAAAAACCGAGAATACTTGTTTCACGCATCGATTGCTCAGAGAAAATTGTAATCCTTATAAGTCCACCCTGCAAAATTAGGGGATGCATCGCATGTTCAATTCAGCGTATTATAATACATCCATACGCAAAATAATCACATTTTTTTAGATCGGCTACAATATTCGCACTGCGGTGAGGAGAGATAAGAAAGCAACTACAGTTATGAACAATTGGTGGTCGATGGATAGAATACAATACAATAATCAACTAAAATAATAAAAATGATCTACCATGGAAGCGAGTTCTGTCAGAGGGTGCTTTCTTTTCCTCTTCTGCCAGTCTGCAAAGGTTTATTTAGAACCCAATGTGACATGGAAAATGGAAAGAGTCCACAATTCGTCAAAAAAATTGTATGGAGCTAAAGGCATAGTCTATTTTGATTTTCACTGCTTTCATGGTAACCATGACACATACGACCGTTTGTTAAATTATTTTCCCAGTATTAGCGTTATCGTCAAATGCAAAAAAAATATTTTTGATTTGCAGTTTTGTAACCTACACTCAGAAACGAAGCTATAATTCAATTTGTAACAATGACGTAATATTCACAGAAACATTTATTGTTGCAATTCGTTACACGAATTAGAGAAAAATAAGTTGTTACGATTTGAGTTTCAAAGATACTCTATCAATTCACATCATCAGCATTCGCCAATGGTCCGCGGGAAACGAAAACAAAAAAAACTCGCTGAATGAACATGATGATACACACCGTGTCAAAGAGGGGAACAAAGCTCATTACCATGCGCGTCATTCCTCACTGTCGTCCGAGGCGAGAGCGGTCAGAGAAAATCGATAACGGGAATGATTGGGAAGGTGACACGAAATGAAAATGAGTCATAGCTTATCTCAGAGATATGTAAAATGCTCAATTTAAAAGGAAATCGATAGCTTAATCATAGAACTATGTGATACCACAAAACTAGCGTGATTGGTGCCATGTCTGCCATGTTATTAGTGAATTTCTTCTTTGAGACGGCCCGATAGTGCTTCATGCCGGAGGTCATAACATTTGATTGAGGTCGAAATTGAAAAATTTGACTTACAGATCTCTTCGAAAAGGGTTTCTGAGCATTTCTATACAAACCGCATCCTACTAGCTCATATGGCTACTGAGGAGATGTCTTTGAAGTGCCGAAAACAGTCGTTTTTTTTAGCCAAAATCGCAAATTTCGCATAAGTTTCACATCCTACTAAACTTTGATGGTCGATTTTGAAACTCTGATTTGCAGAACTTTCCGAAAATGGTTTCTGAGCAGGCTACTGACAAGGAGAGGTCGTGCAATGCATATGAAGTTTCTATACGAGACCTAGCGCATTCTAAAGAGGAGAAAATTCTAAGAACTTCTGTTGTTTTCAAATTTGCGGAACCTTCATGTGGTGATGTGGGCTCATAGTGGGGAACATGCTATTTCTGAGGCTATGTCCCTAAACTCCCATAAACTCACATACTGCCCAGAGCTCCACATGAGCGTTCCGCAACAAATTTGAAAACAATATAAATTCTTAGAATTTTCTCGTTTTTCGAATGCGCTAGGTCTCGTTTAGAAACTCTATTTACATTGCACGACCTCTCCTTGTGAGTTTTTTTTGCAGTACCGAGAACTGTTTATCGCCGAAATATTTCGAAATCGAAATAAGCTCACCGATCATATTTTGGTCTATCATGTTCTATTTCACATCGTTTATGCTGATGCGATTTTTTTATTTGATTTAAGTAACCAATATAAAGCACTTTCTCAGGGCATCTTTTCATTCTAACACAAGTACAAAGAGCGTGGGCAGCACGGACTCACTAATATCAGGAGACCACATGAAAAAAATCAGGCGAAATTTTTCGGATACAAAATGAGATTTTTCGACGACAAAGAAAATCTCTTCAATTGATGTCAGAAATCCAGAAATTGGACTATTGGTAATGGTGAAATTTGAAGTCCCCAATGTTTAGTTTCGACCCCCAAATATTCGATTTTCCAGACTTCGAAATTCCACTGATTCTGAAAATTAGGCTATTTTTTATGTATTTAGCCTCATAACAGTATTTTATAAACCTACCGACATTAGGTGATTTTTTCTCTGACTATATTGATTCCGTAGAATCCGAATCTGTGTTCAAAATGTTCTAAATAGGGGCTCCCCGATCCGGTAGTATTAATTTTCTGATTTGGGAATAACTTTTTCGATTTTTAGATCGTGAAAACACACTTCCTCATCTTCCATTTCAACATTTCTTGGAAAAAAAGTTCTTGGAAATAATTTTCCTCACATTTTGAGCCCAAACTCCGTATCGTAGCACATCTGGGAGCTAATCTATGGCATGACCGGTTGCGGAACACCAGAAGTTTTTTCGTCCCTGATATATTCTAGCATAAATATCTCGAGAACGCTACTCAAACTTTCGGCTCCTAGTTCCTCAGAGGGTACGTATTCATGCAATCTTTCAGAAGACTCGTGATAATTAAAATACTAATATCGTCGATAAAGATTATGGTAGAAAACAAATTCGTTTGCCATTCGCGTCATCTGCGTCTCTGCCACAAACTCTCGCTGGGGCAGAGACGCAGAGGAAATCAAAAGAGTTTAGATATGTTTCACACTTTAATATACTTGACGGGCAGAGGAACTGAGCGCGCCATGCTAATGAGCTTTATTTCCCCCTTTGACACGGTGTGCTTAGTGATCTTAAAAGCTGTTGCAGACAACGTTCACTTGTAGCACGACCGTCATCGATATCACAGCCAGGATTCAGTGCCACTAAGGAAGGAGCTTGTGCATCCAGATTTTTAGATTTTTCACGGTTTTTTCACTCACTGTCGTTTCAAAATTGCCAGCCGAACTTACTGTATAGTTGAAGGATATCTTCTCCTACTGCTCTATGAACATCAAATTTTACTTTGCGGCGCTTTCTTCGATGAAAGATTAAAATGTTAAACATTCTGAACCAAAGCAATTCGCATAACTAATGCGAGTACATAAATTTGTACAATGGAGAATACTCATTTTCAGCCTTCTTTGCCTAACATTCTCCTCTCCAGCAATTTTATGTTTCCTAGGAGTCTCCCTGCCATATGCAATATCTTTACGGCATGAAGGAGCGAGAAGACGCCCTTCTCTTTGCCCCGGACAATGGAGAGATGAGATAGGTTTTTCATCGGTAATTTTAGAAAACAATTTGCAAAAAACTGGTGAAAATAATGTTTGTTCACTCATCGGTCGTAGTTGCAAATATTTCGGTCTCAAATCATATCCAAAGTTCCCTTACTGATTTCCCTTGTTAACCACTCAATATTGTTTTCGCATGTCATTCCGTCGTCACCTACGATAACAAATTTACAATACATTTGAGCCCATCACACAGCATGTGATCAGCATGTGAGAGGCAGGGAACGATCATGTTCACGTGGAAATGAAAAAAATATCACAAGGTGGGGGTATGTTTCAGCATTGAGATAGATACTTTCGGCTCCAGCGACTCGGCAATTTCAGGGCTTTTCTCATTAAAAAATGATATCATTCTCTCCTTACACAATAACATCTTTTCAGTGGTTGATCGGTCGTGTCCCAGATGAGCCTATTATGTGGCCACTGATTTAGGACAATATAAAATTGATGTTTCATGTAAAATTAATACTTTAAAAGGCAAATGGGTTGACGAGAAGCTGAAGATTGCTCGTTGAGATATCAAGTGGGATAGACAACACGTGTTGGGGCGATAAACATAATTATAGATTGTCATGTTTCATTCTGGCTGCAGTGGCATTACTATTGCTATTTCATACTCAAATCGTTGATAGCAATGGGAGTTTATGTAGAATTAAATATATAATTAATTTAAATTATATATTGATTGAAATGATGGCGAGGTGGCGCAGTGGTTGTTTGCCAGGAATGCGAACCGATGGGTGGTTAGCCTGACATATGAGTGACTATCTGAGAGAACCGAGCAATTTCACCTATTGGCCGTACAGCGAAAAATAAAGTGATGATTTTAAGATGCCCCTAGGGGTAACTTTTCACGTAGAGTTCGAAAATCGGACCTAGGAAGCCGTATCTCTTAGCCCTGATTTTGTGTGTCGCGCTGGATTTGGGTGGTCGGTTTTTGTAAATCATGAACGGCTTATCCAAACCCCACAAATGTACAGTGATTCTGAAAGATCTCGACGAGATAAGCATTTTCACTGTTAGAAGTGAAACGTTAGCTCATCTGGGAAAAAAATTAAAAAAATTAAAAAATTATTTCAGCCATTTCGCTCTGAAACCTTCTCATTTTGTAGTGCGCTATATAAGAGTAGCAGATTAGTAATAATAAATAGAAATAAGTTCGACAGCTGCTCCACTTTCAAAGATATCTTGGATCCAATTTATTCAAAATCTAGATTTGTCATAATAATTGATTGTGTATTTCCGTACTAATGAGCTGAATTCGCTGCTTTCTTTTTGCATTATAAATTGCAATGTGGTGTGAAATCACCAAATTTACCCGATTTCAGTGGATTTCAATCGTACATTTTTGGTCGAAAGTACCATTTTTGCAATGTTCAATGTGAGAAATCCGAACCTAGAAGTGCGCACAAAAGCTTATATGTACATTTACTTATTTATGTGGAAGTATTCTTTACTTCATGCAGAATGCGCATGTTCATATATTCGAAAATATGCACTTTCAGATGTCAAAATTTGAGCAAAATCGAGAATTGGAAAACCGATATTTTTCGAACGATTCAAACACGGATTTCTCGTTTATATTTCACATTCCCCAATCTTGAAACTTATTTTTTCGTCAACTTTGCTTCAAAATATGGAAAATGGAGACGAAAGAAACGAAAAACCTGAAATTCCTAACAATTGAGCATTTTCCCGATATTTGGGAAACCCATCGTCTGCACCCTATTTTGCGCCGAAATTTGCATCCAGGGGTAACTTCACACGAGGAATTTAATGAAAATACTTAAAAGTACACCTCACATGTAACATTTATAGGACGACCAATTTGGTTATTGAAATGACGATAATTTTTTTCCCAGATCAGCTAGCGTTTCACTTCTAACAGTGAAAATGCTTACATCGTCGAGATCTTTCAGAATCACATACATTTGTGGGGTTTGGATAAGGCGTTTATGATTTACAAAAACCGACCACCCAGATCCAGCGCGACACACGAAATGAGGGCTAAGAGATACGGCTTCCTAGGTCCGATTTTCGAACTCTACGTGAGAAGTTACCCCTAGGGGCATCTTAAAATCACTTTATTTTTCGCTGTACGGCCTATGGTCAGTTCTCTCAGATAGTCACTCATATGTCGCTGATAACTTCAGGACAGACTGAATGCTGACCTGGCAGGGAGGCGGTAGAGCACGCCTTGCCGTGATAGCTTAATGCTAATTTCTTTCTTTCTTTTAACTAGGTGCTGTTCTCGTCATCTTTATCACATGTATCACGAGTCAGCGGATGAAAAATGATCCTCTCGGGAACATTTTCAAAAAAATTGTGCCCGTTTAGACTCATATTATAGTAATATAATACCCTAGACTAAAGATTTCGAAAAATATGAGTCATTGCTCCCAGAGCCGGATTTTAGGAATATTCCGGTTTTGCACCCGGCTATGCTGTATTTCAGCTCTCAGATAAGCTAGAGAGATGCACAGGGCTCAAAATGTGCGGAAAATTATTTCCAGAAACTCTTATGTTGATGACTTAAGCGTACAGAATGAAATAACTGTGGTACCAACGAAAAACCAAAAATCTCCCTACTTTATAAAGTCTCTATATACAAAATGTCATTGCTTATTAATATAAAATAAGTCAATATGTGTCCATAAAAATATTACCGACGTGATCAGCCTACGGCCTTTTTGGGTATTTTTGATCAAATACAGCATAGTGCAGAATGCCATTGATATTTCCATTAAAATCACCATTCATTCGAATCTTTGAACATGCCCTTTGTAGTTTAAGAACATTAGAAGCAACATAAGTAGGATGGCACACGAAAACTAGAATTTGCACGAATTCGAAAAAAATCAGTTTTCTTAACTTCGATTTTTTCGATTTTTTCGCATACCATACTTAACAATAATAATAACTGAACTGCCAGATTAATAATAATCGGAAATTATGTACCGGCATAAGTAAGAAAATTGCAAAATGGTTTGTTCATTCACCTTGAAAGGTCAACATTTCATGGCTCCAAAATTCAAAATTTCATGATGCAAAAAAATTTAAATTCGATTTTGAGCGATTGAAAATCACATTGAAAATCATAACGAAGAGGGATTAATACGATAACAAAGAGAAACATAAGATATCTCGATAATTCAGATTTTTTTTGCACTATTTCAACAATTTTATGTTTCCAACAATTGAGTCCTTCTTTTTGTTTTCCAAATGAATTCCATTTCCATTCATTACATTATGGTTTTATATCACGGGTATCATGAGTCAGTGGGGGAAAACACCATCCCCTGGGAACAATTTTCGAATTGTATTTTTGTTTTGCTTTATATTACGGTGGTAGGATACATTAGAACCAACTTCTCGAAAAATCTAGGCCACGGGTCCCAGAACCGGCTGTTAGGAATTTTCCGGTTTTGTATCTGGCCCTACTGTATTTCAGCTCTCAGATGAGCTACAGATGTGGGTAAGATCTTAAAATGTACGGAAAAAATATTATAAGAAACTTTTATGTTTCGACTTAAGAGATAGAACCAAAGATAAAAATGTACGCGCCAAAAACCGATTTTTGAACAATATAAAAAATTGCAGCATTTTTGGGAGTATGCGTTTCAAGATTTTTTATTGCGGAAAAAGAAAGATTGAGTCCATATACGTATAAGAAAAATATAGGAAGGGTGACTTGAGGGTGGATTACGTTCACGGTAACCCGGCGAATGTGAGCATGTGGGAGTTCACCAAGTGTAAGTTGACAATATCTTCCAGTCTTTAAAGAACTCGAATCCATTGAAACGTATTTTTGACATTTCATGACAAGTGGAGTTTGATGGCGTAGGGAACACCATAGCTTAGCTCATTCTGAAAAATCGACTTTTCCCACCTCTAAATTTAGCAATTTTGCGTCGTGATAACTCCATTTATTCAAACCTGTTCTTGTAGAATTACTGTGACCTTTACAGTGGGTACTGTGGTTAGTAAAATATTCACTTCTAGCGATCAGCCCGCCAACATATGCTTGAGATATTTTTGAACGAAAACGCCAGATAAGTGGTGTCGAACTTGAACATGTCTCGATTTCATTTCCTAAAAATAATTTTTTCAAACTCAAATCTGTTCAGTACTGACAATGCAACTTTCAAAATCGAGACATGTGCAAGTACGACACCACCGACACCGTAATATGAAGCAAAACAAAAAATAAATTTCGAAAATTGTTCCCGCACACCTCCTCTGACTCGTGATACGTGTGATATGTAAAAAAAGGCGCAATATTCCACAGTATTTCGTTCAAAATCGAATTTAATTTTTTTGCATCATTCAATTTTGAATTTTGGAGCCATGAAATTTTGACCTTTCAAGGTGAATGAACAAACCATTTTGCAATTTTCTTACTTATGCCGGTACATACTTTCCGATTATTATGAATCTGGCAGTTCAGTTATTATTATTTTTAAGTATGGTATGCGAAAAAATCGAAAAAAAAATCGATGTCAATAAAACTGATTTTTTCGAATTCGTGAAAATTCTAGTTTTCGTGTGCCATCCTACTTATGTTGCTTCTAATGTTCTTAAACTACAAAGGGCATGTTCAAAGATTTGAATGAATGGTGATTTTAATGGAAATATCAATGACATTCTGCACTATGCTGCATTTGATCAAAAATTCCCAAAAAGGCCGTAGGCTGATCACGTCGGTAATATTTTTTCTGGTCACACAGTTTCATCGGCAACTACGAACCTACATATGACGTCATCAGGACCAAAGCTACAGTGCCCAAATCTCCCTTCGTCATCCACTTCCTCAACGATTGCTCCTCCTTCCAATTCGTGAACTGGATCGACGTATAAGTGGTCAAGGGGATTACGGTAGATTCAGGGAACAATAATCAGTTTGCGATCGATTAGCCGCCACGAGTAGCTAACACCTTAACAATTGATGCAGTGCTCGTTGCGAGTGAGTTGGTGATAAACTACAAGAGGAAGTTGTGAATAATACTCATAGTTAAGAGTCATCCTGAAATTGGAATAATTGTTATTTTTAAATTTGTGTGATATTTATTCCTGGCGAATGTTGCAAGTATTGGCTTGAATTTTGTTCACATATTTTGAATACTTGCAGAAGCATATTCCATCCTAATAATTGTGCTCGATTTGCGTCCTTTTGCTCTCGCGATGCATAGATAATTGCGGAAGATATTAAGGAAATGAATAGTACGTGATGCAATTCATGTTCACATTCGATTGGTTTCCTTTTTACATCATTTGATCGAATTACACGGCTCTTTCATCATTTCACATAACTTCTCGCATCACTAAAAAGAGCCGATAGCCGAACGAAATGTGGGAATTGGACCTGACAGAAAAACCGTGGGAACGTTCCAATCAGATATTCATGCTTCCGTTAAGCGTAATCCCCGGTGATTTCGATTAGGTTTTCATAGCCATTTTGTTCTGAATTGGATAACGCACAATTCCCTTACAATATACAACTAAATGTGTGAAATACTGTGTAGTAATGCGTGTAAAAAGTGGTTATAAAAACTATTACTTCATCGGTCAGTCTTCCCTTCCCTCCCGACCCTAGCTACGATGGATTCGGCCACGTCTTCTCAGTGGCTGTTGCATCAGGCAGAGAGAAAGAAGTGATGAGCAGTGAGGTGAGGAAAATAATTACATCGGATATGTAAGCATATTGGAATTGACAGTGATTTGAGCGTGTGTAGGTAGGACAATAAAATAACGTACAAATCTTGATTCTACACATTTGACCTCCTAAAACTGCCTTCATTGCGACACTCCCGCTGACTAAGGAGGAGGTGAGGTTTAACTCTTTTTTTCGGTTTCATCACGTCTTTGTTCTCCGTGTGAGTCCCCGTGAGTAGTATGTTTCATCGTTCTGCCAAAAGAGAAGCGTGAAGAAAAATGTGATCATCGGTCGTTTATCAATTCTATACCAATAATAAATATCTCAGCTACGGCAGATGACCAATCAGAAATGGAAGATGTATGAGATGATCATGGAAGACAGCGCACAGCGTGTCAAAGCGAAATTTTCCTTTGTTTGTCGCGGCGCTCGGTCGATCTTGAAACATAACTTTTTTGCTGAAATGAACGATGATCATTTGAAGTGAAAGACATACCAATCCTTAGCAGCAAAAAATAAATAAATATTTCTAATGCAATGCATCTCTCAGGATGATAACAAATGTGCCACCCTATCATTTTTGATAATTTTCATAAATTTTAAAATTTGTTACATGAATTTTTCAAATTTTTACGCATAAATCGAAAAAGTTGAGAATGCTCAGCAATAGGGAACCCCACATATGCAGAACTTTTTCATATTTACGCGAAGAGGTCTACAATTTGTAGCAGCCCGATTTTTTCAAAAATGTTGAAATATTTTGAGAAATTCTCGATTTAAGCGTTATTTTCGCAATTTCTCAAAATATTTCAACATTTTCGAAAAAATCGGGCTACTACAAATTGTAGACCTCTTTGCATAGATATGAAAAAGTTCTGCATATGTAGGGTTCCCTATTGCTATGCATTCTCAACTTTTTCGATTTATGTGTAAAAAATTGGAAAATTCATGTAACAAATTTTAAAGTTTATTTAAATTATCCAAAATGATAGGGAGGCACCTTGGTTACAATCCTAAGAGTTATTTTCCATTAGAAATATATATTTACCTTTTCTAGCTGAGCTATGATATTTTTTTTACTATTTTGGTTCAAAATTATTCGTTCATTTCTAGCGAAAATGTTATGTTTCAAGATCGACCCGGCGCCGTGACAAACAAACTTTGACACGCTGTGCAGCGAGAATCTCACGCATATCGGAGGTTAGAGAGAAGCTATTCTATCAATTATCTCCATTATGGCTGATATCTGCCACTTTGACGGTACGAGTTAGGGTTCCAGGATCGAATTCGCGAGATTCGTACCCTCTGGGGGTCTTCCCTTCCTGTGCGGCCTCGAGTGCGGCCTCGATCCTCGATATAAATTATTGTGTGAAACCAACGAATTATTGTGTGAAAAAAGAACCATTAAATAATATATAGCCAGTTCTGTCAGTCATTCATCTCTCTTCAGATGAAATGTTCCCGGCAAAGTTAGAAATAACCAAAGCTTAGACCAAAATGAGAGTGTGAGAAAAAAACAAAGGTCGATATTACAACGTGAAGTGATTAAATAATGAAATAGAACTTGAGCTCATGTAATATTATCCGTAATGAAATGCCTGAAAAGGACGTAACAATCAGTTATTATATTTTATAAATAACATCTTCCGTGTTTACTAGAGACTTGACAGAAACATATCCCAAATACAGATTAATATCACACCAATCATATTGAGAGAGAATGCAAAAGCGTATAGCAACTCACTGTGTAACTAGTCTTGCCGGTGATATTTTCGGATCGTCTTCTGAACTTGCCAATAAATTATTGTATTGTACACTCCACAAACCACTAAAAGTCGGAGAGAAATTAGATTATACACTCTGCATGAAGCATATACCAGACAGTTTCATGTGGAACATTTCAGAACGTAGTAATTTCGTGAATCCAAACCGAGAGCATGGTCACTTCGAATAATAGAAAATCGATGAATTAATAATGCGTTGTTCTGATCTCTGGTCCTTACAAGGCATTACTCTCTTGATGAATGACTCTTCATTATAAAGACATCTCCCCGACCTGACCGGCGTAATGAAGATAACATTTCTTGTGATGCCATTCCCTTCCTGCTCGTAAACAATGAAGAGAGATCAAAGATCACTGCAGATATCGACGCGCACCTTCAACGAGACTGCATTCATCGACACATTCCCGCTTACAACAGATGAGGGGAGTGTTCTCTTCCTGTCCCACACTCTCTCACTCACCGTGGTCGAAGAGAGCACGGAAATACTGCCGCAACCCCGCATCGATCGCTAGTTCAGAAAATTTGTAATGTATTTTCACTACAAAGCAGTATTATTATCCCCTTTTGACGTATCTTCTAATTCTATGTATTTCTATAAAACATCATACGAATCCGCGAGACCATTCATTTGTGCTCCAACAACTTTGTAGTCCATGTTTGTGCCTGTGAGTAGTATGTTTCATCGTTTTGCCAAAACAAAATGAATATAGTAGAACTAAATGAATATAGTTTTTTCTATACCAATAATAATTCTCCCAGCTTCGACAGATGACAAATCATAATCGGAAAATGTACGAGGTGACAATGGAAGACAACGAGAATCTCACACACATTAGAGGTCAGAGACGGGGATTAGTGATGACTCCACAAGTAGTGATTCTATAGATTCTCTACATTCTGGTGAGATATTGCCGGTTTAATGGTTAAGTGTGCAAGTGGAATGTAAAAAAGTCGGTGCTTGCTCTCACTTTCTCATTCTCTCTCACTTTGTATGCAATGACAGGTCATAAAGAGTCGAGAGGGAGCACAGTAGAGGCGGTGATGAGTCGACTGGACAGTGCTAAGTTTTCATCATCTCGTTCAGGCCTCTCATCTTCTCACCTCTCATCTTTCCTTCGTGATCATTACACTCTTCCCTTCGAGTCGATGATAATTAATCGGTGCAATGTTCGTCCCTCTCAATTTATATTCTAGAATTGCCGTTTGAAAATTTATACAGGGTGCGCCATAATTACGTAGACTGATTTCATTATTATGTAACCCGGCCGCCCAATCGATATGCGCGACCCCTATAGCATCATCATGGCGAGTGACCATTGGTCTCTCACTATTCAAGGTCTCGTGTAAGTTAGTCAGGTTTTCTAGTAATGACGATGTCTATTATTCTCCAACCCTCATTCTCAGTCACAAGTAGGTGTCACAAGTCGGAGACATCAACGTCGGAGACTCATCGACTCGGCGTTCACAAGTCGACTGCTCCCGATATCGTCATAATGCACCAGCAGCTTGGTACTGATAAGGACTGTCCAGACATATAGAGACCTGGGTCTGTTTCCACCACAATGCACCGAGAGCGCACCCGAAAGATGGTGCTTCGAAAGCGTACTCAGGTGGCCAGCGTTTTGAAATATCGAGCAGATCCATTCCTCGTATTCCCGGCTGACTCTTCGCCCTTACAAGTACATTAAGGTGCTCGGACTCGGGGAGCGTCAGATTAAGCTTCGCAGAGAAAGAATCGTATAATGTTGTTTCAGTTTGCCAGGTCCGCGCAATTCAGTACGTTGTTCTGCGATGTAAATATATTTACCGACGAAAGCATGTTAAATATCTAAACCGGCATAATCACTACCTCTGATCCTGAAGTATCTTAAAATTGTTGTGGAATCGTTGTTTATATCAGTCAACCCGTCTGCATCAGGGTTAGAGTTGCAATTTGCCCAACAGACAAGTTGCTTCTCGTTTGTGTCACTCCGGGAGCAAAGAACAATAAGGAGTATTACATGATGCGCATCCTAGAAGACGCGCCAACACCACAAACTCAATACAACTTCGAGCAGGAACATTGGTCGTTTCAGCAACTATCAATTCCATTCAGAAGGCAAATTCGTTGCTGGACACCTATGCACCCGACCAAACCACTCTGACTGGGTGATCCCCGTATTCCCCAGATCTCAACGCCCCGACTTCAGTGTTTGGCGGTATGGTAGTCCAAGATGTCCGCTAACAAGGCTGCCCTTCTCAAAGGACGAGTCGAAATCGATGACAATTTCAAGCGCGAATCGACAGGTGGATCTAAGAAGACACTCCTGAGCAAATGGAGGCCATCAAACGTAGATAGTATGTTACTATTACCCATATGACTGGTAAACTTTGCCATAATATATATCCCTCAAGTTCGATTCCAAAGGTAGGAAACATTTGAAAACATCAGTCTACGTAATTATGGCGCACCCTGTATAAATTGTCAGTGTAAAGAGGCATAATTACGAGTAGGATAAGATCACGACTAGTTAATCTATGATAGTCGTTCTCCACTCGAAATCGTTTTTTTTCTCTAGATGAGTGCTCCTACGTTCTTCCTTCTCCCCACTGGCTTCTCTCTCCCCTCGGTCCCCCGAGGAATGGAGATAAAGATGTTCAGATATATATCATTCAGGTGAGCTCCATCTGCTTCTAGTGAGTGGAACTCTCAGAGTGAATTCGCTTTCCAAACTGTGTTTGAATATTCTTTTTGAAAAGCAAGAGGGCATCATCGGTTATTCTATCAGGGAAAAGGTCTTATAAGAAGCTTTGGAAAGAGTGTAGAAAATAACTAATCCTCCCTTTGCACTGAAAACCTTCACAATTCCAGACTGATCGTAATGCTGGCGATGTCCATTCGTTGCGTGGACACGATAATGGGAGAGTATCGAGTGGCGACTAGCAAGGGTAGGCTCCTCTTTCGAATGAGCCAGGTCTCGTTAGGAAACTCCATGATCAACGAGACAGTTTAAGAAGATACACTCCATTTTATCTGTACACAATGTGAATAAAAACTGCACATGGCTAATAAAGTATTTGTGTTTACAAGAAGTGTGTCACGTGATTTCTGGCTGTTAAGAACTGGTTAACTAGTTAAGAATCTAGTTAATAACGCTTTATAATGCATAAGTGCCGATACTTTCCACAAAATTAAGCGATGGAAAGAGGCAGCAAATACAATTGTTCTGAATGATTTCCACCCTATTTTTCTGAAATTCGTACTTCGAACGCTACACATTGTCCAGATAATGAAAACAACTGCCTGCTTTAGCCCAAACGATTTCTGAATGTTTGTGACCTTACTCTCTCCCCCTGTTATGTTTCACACCGAGTTGTCATCTTTCTGGCCATCCAAGAGCGCACACCGTTTGTATTGCTTTTAGTGGACACCCACTGTCGGGCGGGTCCCCGGACAAATATCCTCTTTCCAGACAACAAAATATGAATACGCATCGATATTTGCATTGAGAGCATCCTTACTATAGAACTCAATGCGAACTGGTCATCAAAATCTTCGTAGCTCATGAAATGATGTATTATCAAGAAGTGCAGTAATATTGATGCCGGCCGACCTCTGGACTGATCACAGTTCTTCGCAACTTAAGGCACTTGCCAATTAAAAATGTCCACGAGGATTTAGAAAATGAATCAAGGACGATATAAATATCTTTATCAACAAGAGTATCGTCACAACTAGCTGCAATGTCGCAGGAATGGAATAAAGCTCTGAATGAAACCCAAATTATGCTAGAAAGAAAAGAAATACAATTCAAAAATAATTATTTTGCTTGTAGAAAGACCGTAAACACACGACAAATTCAATATGCGAGAAGGGGCAAGCCTACGTGTTTCTACAATCATACAATTTACAAAAAAAATTGAATAAATCTCAGATACTAAATACAATGAGTTTAACTGTTAATTATCACAATGGCAGGGAACATCACTCGAGATCAGAGATCACCACCTAATTTAGTGTTTCTAAGAGTGAGGACATAGTCTGATAATGTCGGATGGACCGAAACCTTGATCGGCGATCGTCTTAGACCTCAAATGATCTTTGATCTTTTCAAATCAATGATTTATATCACCAATCGATACTATGACTCGCGCGGCTCCAGCACGGGAAACCCTCGTTGTGCAGGGGATCGATTAATAACTGAAATGCGCATACCGTAACTCGCTGTGGTCTTACAACGATCGACTACCGTACCTGCTTTGATAAGATGCTTGATAAACGTCATCGAATGCGTGGAGGATGAGACTGCCTGAACGGTAGAGTATTACGGTACCTAGCCACCGTAACCCGTTGATACCATACTAACTACAGTAATCCTTTGGTTACCGTAGTAGAATCTCTCGGTGGTGTGTGCCGATAGAAGGACAGCTCCGGCTGTGATGTACGGAGGATACGCATCGAAGGGGTAGTCTGTGAGTGAAACCAGCGAGAGGATTACTGTAGCATTATCGTAACCGTCATACTACTTTCCTCGAAAACCTAATGCCACAGTTAAAATATTTCTCAGAGCGACCATCGAATATCTACTTCAAAACTGCAGTATAAAATAGGCCGCACACTTTTGCATACAGTCTCTACAGTACGGTCACAAGTATCGATTGACAATCATATTAGGATTACTGTAACTACCATACCCTGTTCTTGTGTAATCTGAATCGGAAAGGCGATTTTACCATCTTCCATCCCTCGTAGAGAGGTTCGTCCTCACGACGAAAAGAGAACAGTCGAATCTGAGAGTGGAAGGGAATTACTCTTTCCATTCTATACACTTTCACGTATGTTAGATTGAGGGAGAAAGGATATTCCGTAACTATATTGCTCTATTTCTATCTAAAATGTATTATACCGCGAACCGCGATCTATCCAGCCCAACATAATTCAATTCATTTACAGAAACGAATTTGCTAGATGTGCTCGCTACTTGTTCAAGAATAATCACACCAGGCATATTGATTTTTTGTAGAGGAATTTTTACAGAAATTTTGAATGTTTTGCTGAATTCCCGGTTAGAATATTTCGCGAAACTGCGATCGCCTCTCATCACTTGGAACAAAACTCAGGAATTAATAAAAAAAAACCTTTAGACAACAAATTTGCCAGGTTCTCCGTATTATGTAACCACTAACAATTCGTCATTATTATTTTTTACCGAGAGGAGGCAGAAGAAATATCCATCGAGCACTGCACCATGCTCTTGATTAGAAGAACACGCGCAACCGCGATCTCGCCAGTCTCTAACAACTCTGATCATTTACAACAAATCAAAAAAGAGTGCTTTACAAAGTAGAGTAAGTTAGCTGGAAATAATTTTTACCAATTTCACTCACCAGATTTCTCCTGCTGACTTTGTAGTCGTCATCGATTAGACGAGTGAAGGCAGAAGGACAAGATGAAGTGAGGGGAGAAGTCGAAGAGAGCCAGAGGGAGAGACCGAATTGGAAGAAGGATACCACTCTTTCCATTCCACATTTCATCTCAATATCTTGCCTATCATATACTGATAGATTCGAATACAATTATTTTTAGCGGTCACAGTTTTGAAAAAAAGTCATATAATTTTTAATTGCAACCATTAGAGAAAATGCTACTGTGAGACATCGTTTGTCTATTTTATGTTTCATCCTGCATATGTTAAAACGTTACGTTCCGGTAATGATAATCCTAGGTTAATTTTTTTCTTAAAACCAGTAATAAAAATCAGAAATACCTTCTTCCCATTGTTGTAGTATTGATCGAGAAAGTCCGTAGAGAGGAGGATGTCACTGGAAATTGAACGGTTCTTATTTTTTATTCTTTTATCTGTGCCAAACTAGATTGACGAGACCAGTAAAAACCCGATTGTTTTAATTAACATTAGCACTACAGTATGGTCGCCCGCTTTGCGCTCTCTCATTGGTCAGAGAGATAAAAGTATATGCGAATCTAGGAAAGTATCATCCTCCTTCTCTTCCCTTTCCCTACCCATCTGTCTCCTTCATCACTCTATTCGACATCGATCGATCTGGAGAAGACGCCAGCACGAAAATGAAACTGAAGAGATGGCTATTCTAATATTTATTTCGACAGCTAGAGCCGTATCACTAAACATATTCCTGGTGTCCACATATCATGAATAGGTGCAACAAGTAACCACAGAGGCTGCACTCGTGATTTATAACACGCTATCTGAGAAAATCAACATATTTCTTCAGCGACTTGGCACAGGCCGAAAATTCGAATTCATTCTGACTTCAGCAATAGGTCGGCCTCAAACCTAAGAGCGTCGCCAGATTTTCGCATCCGCGCGCGCGGCAGCGCGGATTTTGAAACAAAATACCGTAATCCTCGAAAATGTTTATATTAATTCCAAGCACTGCGACAGTAAGGGCGCTGTATTCCTTGACAAATTCTAAGACTTTTTTACTTCGGGGAATTTTTCGATCAGATTTCATCGAAAGCAGAAAATCGATAATTTCATTTTTGCTTCTGACATTATATTTTTTTGTGGAAAATATTCCTCTTGAGGGGGGGGGGGGAATTTTATTCGTGCTATCGAGTGCGCATGCACTAACAAACATTCCACATAAATATCATAATTTATAAAAAATACACTATCGACGAATTTTGGCAAAATATGCCCATAATTTGAATTATGGTGTAAAGATTACTGTAGCCGATTTTCCTGAACTTATTTGCGTTAAATTGCATAAATTAAAGCACTAGAGCATCAAATGTGCTATGCGAGCATCAATGAGTGGGCAAAACGTGGTTATTTTGCTTAAATAACGATATTCAGAAAACATTTTCGTGGATTACCGTATTTTGATTCAAAATCTGCGCTGCCGCGGATGCGGATCGAAAATCTGTCGATGCTCTTAGGTTTCCCTTTTTGAGGTCGACCTATTGCTGAAGTCAGAATGAATTCGAATTTTCGGCCTGTGCCAAGTCTATTTCGATTCTGTCAGATAGTGTGTTTTATTATTTTCGGCTATGTACAAAAGACCGCAGTACCCTATTCACGTTAACTTTGTTTGCTATCCGAAGAGCTCAATCGCCGTGTGAAGCTCTCAGCTGAGCAATGATTCTATTAAAGAACTTCAATTTCCCAGATAGTCTCTATACTCACCGAATTTCCCATTCTCCCTCTCGCTCTTCTCTTCCCCAAGTCCGTCGAATCGCCTCGCGCGCCTCAATTATTGATTTTTTTTTAAATTTTGCAATTTTACATAAATAAACAAAAACATAATCCATACCTCAAAATTACTGATGCCTGATTTGACGATGACTAAAAGGCGCTTCGACTGCGAAACTTCTGCAAACATCACTTGTCAACTAATTACGAAACACCAGGCATTTCGGGCTTTTAATCATTGGTCAATTGCAGCTGCATACGCAACTCGTCAATTAATTTGCATTTTGTCGAATAAAAAGTACAAAATCTCCGCTGATTGTGTGAGTTTACGCATGTACAGACTAGGTGATGATTTTCAAATGATGATTTCATTGACACAACTCGTCAATGAAATCATCATTTGGCTGCAAATCAAAAAGGAAAATAATTCGCTCATTCTTACCCCCGTACAACAGTTTCGTTTTTCAGTATCGCTAAATAATCGCGCGTATTCGGATATGAGTAATAAATGCGGCGAACACTGCAAACATACACGCGGAATTGCACGTTTCCGAACAATCCTCCTGATTAGATGTGTCAGCGCAACCTCGATCTCGCCAGCCAAAGCACCATTTCATTCAATTATAACAATGTGTGAATTACACGAATTTTTAACCGACTGACGAGGGGCTATTGCAGGCTGCCCTACGTGACTGATTAGGAGATTCCATGGAACCGCGAATTTTCTGGATCTCTATACTTTCTAATCATTTTCGAAAAAGCAGAATGATACAGCAGAACAAGTTTAAATGAAAGACTAATATTTGCTAATGTACTCACCAGATTTCCCCTGCTAATCATGTAGTCGTCATCGATTAGGGGCGTGAAGGCAGCGGGACATGAAGAAGTGAGGGGAGAAGCCGAAGAGAGCCAACGGGAAAGACCGAATAGGGAAAACATCAGTGTCGATATTATTCATCTACTTCTATCATAGAGTAAGGAACGCACTTATAAAACACGATTTCTGAGAAAATCAACATATTTCTTCAGCGACCTGGGAATGGCTGAAAAATGGGATTCGTTCTAGCTTCTCCAATAGATAGTACTCGGCGAGGGAAACATACGAGCGTCGAAAAAATTTCGATCCGCATCCGCGCGGACGCGAGCGCGGATCTTGAACGTAACTACCGTAATCATCGAAAATGTGTATATGGATTCCGATCAATGCGGCAGTAGGGGGAATGAGTCGGCGAACAAATTCTAAGACTTTTTTACTTCAGGGACTTTTTCGATTAGATTCCATCTAACGCGGGAAATCGATAAATTCACTTTTACTTCTTACATTTATTCAATTCCCCAAAAATTTTTCAAGAACCTCCACAAATTGTGTTGTCTCTATAGCTCCTACTTGCACTCATACACATTCTATTAGAATATCATAATTTTTAAAAAATATATATTTCGTTAAAAATACAGATATAGTTTAAAACCCGAATTGTGGTGTAAAAACTACGGTAAGCGATTTTCCCGAACTCTTTTTTTTTCTTTCAATAGTGTTGTCGCCGTTACCAATGAATGAAGCAGGAGGCAGAATACATGCCGTTTTCTGAAAAAATCGAGAATTCGGTAAAAGCACTTACCGTAGTTTTTACACCACAATTCGAGTTTTTAGCTATTTCTGTATTTTTAACGAAATATATGAGGCCGGTTGCCGAAGAGTCGAACAACCGTGTGTGGGGGCTGGCACATCAAAATTTCGAAAATTTGTGGAAATTGGCTTTCGAGGGTGCTGATCATCATGGTTAGGGACCACAAGGGGTATAGCCGAAATGAACCTATGCCACCCTAACTATGCTCAAAATGCCCGCTGGGATCCAAATAAGATCATACTTTTGGCCGTTTGTCGATATATCATCTCTGAATCGCGCTAGAGGACATAAAGCACGTGAAAAGGTGTCAACGGAAAGCGGCAGAAAAGCGAGACGAGGAAGAAAGGGGCGGAGCCAATTCCGCTGCCTTTCCAGTCAAATCGCCAAAAATTTGGGCAGGGCTTCGCCCTTTTCCGGATGCGCCTCACCCCCAATAGGTAAGATGAGGAAGGGATGCAAGCGCGCTCTTTTGCAGGCCCAGGCGCTCTCTACACGCGCCGGGGCAGAAACTGGTGCAAAAGAGGGAGGATGGGAGAGAGAGAATGCATTCCGCTCTCTCCGCCTAATCAGTGTATCGCGGACTGGTTTCTTTTGAATCACAAATCAACGAAACAATATTTTATCGAGTTTTCTTGATAGACGTACTAGAATATCGATAGGCTATCAGGCAAGCCTTGTCCCGTATGTCTATGTTCGCTGAGCGCGCCAAACCAGCGTTTTCCAACGTTTTCGCAACTTAATTATCGTATGCTGACCTATTCAGAGAAAACTTTCACCAGCGGGCCAGGGCTATATCGATAGGTAATGGAAAGAGCTTCCGAATCCTTTATTGAGCGAGTGATTTGGTTGAGAATGATGCTTGTGATTCCTAAATCTCGCTTTCGAGGGGAAATGTGTCAGAGGAAAGTGGGCGGAGCTTGGGGAGTCTAATCATGGTATGCTTCATTTTGCACCAATCCGACCGGTGCAGCCGGACTGCCCCGTTTTATATTGTCCTTAATAATGCAAAAATTAAATAACCGATTGACTTGCAATTTTTAGAGGTGGTAAATCTGCTGAATATAAATCTAATAAAATATAAAAAGCAAAAATAATTGTATGCAAATTCGTCGAAAAATTAAATCTTGAATACTAGGGAGAAGCGGAGGCTGAATTTTAGATAAAAAGATGCGCCTTGTCGAGGCGATCATTTTTCGAACTCTATGTATGGGGTTTGCATCATCCGCTTTTTTGTTATGCCCCGTTGTCTAAGCCATTCTTCGCATTGCGCTGTTCACCGATGCTTGGGAAATGCAGAATTGAAATGAGTTTCAACGTCCGTTTACTACTTATTGACAAATCAATCACATAAGTTTGCATGTGAAGTGAAACTCATTTCAATTCTGCATTTCCCACGCGTCGGTGAGCAGTGCAATGCGAAGGATGGCTCAGACAACGGGGCATAGCAAAAAAGCGGATGATGCAAACTCCACACATAGAGTTCGAAAAATTATCGCAACGACAAGGCGCATCTTTCTATCTAAAATTCAGCCTCCGCTTCTCCCTAGTATTCTGATTTTTCGACGAATTTGCATACAATTATTTTTGCGTTTTATATTTTATTAGATTTATATTTAGAGAGATTTATCACCTCTAAAAATTGCAAGTCAATCGGTTATTTAGTTTTTGCATTATTAAGGAAAATAGAAAACGGTGCACCGGTCGGATTGGTGCAAAATGAATCATACCATGATGATCAGCACCCTCGAGAACCCATTTCCACAAAATTTCGAAATTTTGACGTGCCAACCCTTGTTTGACTCTTCTGCAACCGGCCTCATATATTTTTTAAAAATTATGACATTTTAACAGAATGTGTATTAGTGCAAGTAGGAGCTATAGAGACAATAAAATTTGTGGAGGTTCTTGAAAATTTTTTGGGGAATTGAATAAATGTAAGAAGTAAAAGTGAATTTATCGAATTCCCGAGTTAAATGGAATCTAATCGAAAAAGTCCCCGAAGTAAACAAGTCTTAGAATTTGTTCGCCGACTCATTCCCCCTACTGCCGCATTGATCGGAATCCATATACACATTTTCGATGATTACGGTAGTTACGTTCAAGATCCGCGCTCGCGTCCGCGCGGATGCGGATCGAAATTCTATCGACGCTCGTATGTTTCCTTCGACGAGTACTATCTATTGGCGAAGTGAGAACGAATCCTATTTTCCAGTCATTGCCAGGGATTTTTTGATTTTCTCAGAAATCGTAATGATTTCGAGGAAAAGTTGCATAGTTTTCAATTGTATTCTTCTAAAAACGGTAACTATGAAACATTGCTTGGTTATTTTCTGTTCCATCCGACATATGTTAACACGCGTATCACGAGTCAGTGGAGGAGTGCGGGAACATTTTGACATTTTTACTCTCGGATTAGCCCCTTATTATGTTGTAGTAATACCCTGGAGTGATGATTTCGAAAAATATAGGTGATAGGTCACAGAGCCGGCTTTTAGGAATTTTCCGGTTTTGCACCTGGCCCCACTGTATTTCAGCTCCCAGATTTGCTACAGAGCTCGCACTGGGCTCAAAATGAGCGGAAAAAAAAAAAAATGAACTTCCAGTATTTCCGAAACTATCGAGAGGTCATGTTCGTGTGAATAAATATAAAAATTATGAAGTTGGAGTGGGCTGTTTCTCAAATATTTTCAATCAACTCGGGGTCTACTACACCTTATGTACAGTTATTGCTTGTGTATCATTAAGAATCTTGACCTTGACATCTGTAAAAATGCGAAAAATCGAGGTCGAAAAAATCGATTTTTTAAACTTCACCAAATTTTGAATTTTTCAACACCAAATTAAGTATAACAATGAGAAAACTAATAAATCGCAGGAAGTTCTCAATGTATTTGAAGTTAGGGTTCACTAGACAGAATTTGTTGTCATGCTACGACATTTTGGCACCTTTGACGCGAAATATCGAAACATATACCCCTCTCGATTTTTCATTTTATATTTTTCGTAGATGTATGAAGACTTCTTCTTTCATATTCTGAAAGAAAATCCTCTGTAAGTTTCCTGCGTGATGGAGAAAACTTTTTTTGAAAGTTTTGGATTCTACATTTTTAGTAATATCTTTTTAACTTGCTAGTATTTCAAAAAGGTGTCAACATAAAAGTTGTTCAGAATAATTTTCCGCTCATTTTGAGCCTAGTGCGAGCTCTGTAGCAAATCTGGGAGCTGAAATACAGTGGGGCCAGGTGCAAAACCGGAAAATTCCTAAAAGCCGGCTCTGTGACCTATCACCTATATTTTTCGAAATCATCACTCCAGGGTATTACTACAACATAATAAGGGGCTAATCCGAGAGTAAAAATTTCAAAATGTTCCCGAGGGGTATGAATTATTGGGGTGTCCGGAAATTTCGTATAATGCTTCGGAAAAAAGTCAGTTCGCGATCAAATGCAGTGATTGCGCAATCTGTTTGTCAACAATGTATTGCATCATTCTGACGTTGAGTAGTGAGAGGATTTAATCATTCTCCTAGTTGCTACATTGATTCTTGTGATGGTGTAGCGGAATTCTTCCACTACTACAATATACATAAATAATCAAACACCTTAATAATTTATTTCATAAAATAAATCCAATTCTCGATTGGCTCTAGCCAAAGTCATACGGTATCACACCGGTCAACTCCCGCGTCTCTGCTTTCGTACGGAACCTTGTACTGTGTTCATGCACATCAATATACCGTATGTTTTGCCCTTTCGCGATGAATTTTTCCCTTTCCTACTTCAGTTCTACCTTTGCCGTCGTACTGAGCGCACGCTTTGTATTTTTCGCTCTTATTATTAAACTCAGCTATCACCTTGCGGTTCCCTCGCTCACCGTTGAGGCCTTCTTTGTTGGACTTGCTTCTCCAACACCTTCTTTATTGCGTCGTGTCACTTTCACACGTAATTATTTCATCACTGTCAGGATTCGTTCTCGAGCCCTCACAGTCCCCTCACCGTCGACCAGACATCAACCAGCCGACGACCTTCCCTCGCTCTCACTCGAGCCTTCTTCAGTGGCGAGCACCCCCAAGACTTCGGAGACCACCTCCAGGTTTCTTTCACTTCTAAATCACTATTTTCCCTCCCCGTTAGACCTCTATTAAGTTCACCCATTTTCCCTTGTTGTGTAAATTAATAATAAATATTTATTCTATTTCGTCATCCCTCATTGTTGCGCAACACACATAGCCAGAGAATCGTCTGATTCTGTCGCATATGGTGCATTTCGACCTATTTAAGAACACCGATACGTCCGCGTGGCAGCATTCACTCTACTATTGAGCCCAATCCCCAACCCGAATTTATCCTCCCCAATACGGTCACTATCCGTAGGAAAACCAAGACCGTAATGGAGTCAACTTTCAAAACTGATTATGAGTCACTCCACAGCCTTCTTAGTGAACTCAAACCACTATTCGATCAGATTGATTTGGTAACCACCGACCTTTACAAAGTCAAGACATCTGACGAAATTCACCAACTGGCCTCCACTACCCGCCCCACTGTGGCGGACGCCGACCGAATTCTCTCTTCTTTCAGAGACGTCATGCAGGAAATCGAGGAGAAAGTCGATGAGATGGTCAACCAAGAAGACGGCGACAAGGACCAAGCAGCCAACGAGCAAAGCCGTCTGCAGAGTGTGAACAAGAGCAAGGATGGATCCATCCAACTTCCCATGGATGTGAGTAAACTTACGAACCTCTGAGAAAAAGGTTGCAAAATTCGATAAAGCCGTCGAGTTTAATTCACGTCACGTTACCTGGCTCACTCCGCCTTCCTCGGTAACAATCCCGCACGTTAGCACTAGTGACCTGATTCAACCATCCAATCACTCTCCCCCTGCGCTTAGTGCCCAGTCACCCCAGCCTACTGCCGCACCTTCTCCCCAGCTCACGCAACCTCACATCCCCAATCCCTCCATCCTCCCACGTAGTGATGGAGTCGCCGACGCATCGAGGAGTATCAACCAGACTACGCCTGCAAGTTCGTCATCGCCTCAACTCACTCAGCCCTCTGCTCCGACCGATTCAGTCGTTCACAAGCCTACTCTCTCGCTTCCGCCTATCAGATTAGAAACGTTCGATGGTAGCGACATCACTCGTTGGCCTGCCTTCAAGTTCCAAATCGAATCTCTAATTCTAGATAGATCAGACATCTCTGAAGCCGAGAAAGTCTTCCACATCCGCTCTTGTCTCAAAGGCACAGCGCATTCACTGATCGCTTCCCTCCCTGTACAAGGTGGTTTTCTCACTACCACTATGAGTAGATTAGAGTCTGAGTATGGTCGCCATGTCCTCACACAAGCCCGCTTAATCCAATCACTGAGGAGCATCCGTTCTAAGACACCACGACCTGAGGACCAGCTCACCGCTGTGCGTGCGATGATCAACATAGCCTACTCGATCAACAAAGAGTGGGGAATCGATGGACTAGCCATGCAACAGACGGTTGCCGAGTGCATCAACTCCAAGTTCATCACCCTCATTTCCCGCCAGAAGCCGGATTCTCTTCTTTCTGCCCTGCTTCTAATCGAGAGCCAGCTCAACGAGGAACTCGAAGAGGCACTCACTATTAGTGCGTTCTCCTCACAGCGTCCCAATTCCAACGGTGGTTCGCAGCCGCACAGGACCAGCAACCAGCCGCCGAACACTCACGCCTCAAGCACTCCCAAGCCTTCCAAGAAGGGCCCATTGTGTGTGTTCTGTGGACAGCACACCTACAGTGCTCAGTGCACACAAGTCAGTTCTGCCAAGGACAGAAAAGACATCCTCCGCACTAAGTCCCTATGCTTCTCGTGCTTCTCTGCTAGCCATCCCTCACATGAGTGTCGGAAATCCTGTTCTACCTGCAATGGTAAACATCACACTTCCCTTTGCCATAAGCCCTCTACCAACCCCAACAAGGCCACCACCGTCGCATCTGTCACCACGAAACAACCCATTCAAGTGAACACTAGATTGTTCACTACACCCGTTGGCCTCATAAACCAGACTGCGTGCCAAGTGCTCATGGCTCATGCGCTATTAGACACAGGCGCACAAGTCTCGCTTATTTCTCGCAGCCTCGCAAGCCGTCTTTCACTTACGCCTGTGGATCAGCTGCATGCCTCAATCACTGGAGTCATACATAATGAGCCGTCTGTAGTTGCTTCCACCCACGATGTGGTTCAATTCCAGCTTGTTACTAATCGAGACAATGTGACAATTAGGGCTGTAGTCCACGATGGCGAGAGTATAACTAACTCAATCCATCACCAACCCCTTTCACCAGTTGACCTCGAGGTAATCAAGACTACTATTCAGTCTGTACCACACCACCTCACTGACTCAACAGTCAGTCCCGACCTCTTACTTGGTGTCGGTGACGCACTCAAACTCACCCACAACTCCAAGGTTACTGTACTCCCTAGTGGATACCGCTTGATCCAATCTTCAATTGGACCAATAGTAGCTGGATCATCAGACAGCTCTGAACAGACATCTTCCTCTTCCACTCCTTCCGAGCCACCCACCTTCCCACCCCACTCCGACAACAGCTCCTTCTCCTACCACCCCTTCACTGAAAGTGGCGTCGATTGTCACATCAGCCGACCTCTCAGCCGACCAGATGGCAGAACGTTTCCTCTCTGTAGATCCAATCTCGCGCATTTACGAGACTACTGAGAAGGAAGAGCACAAGCTCGCAGATGAAATGGTGTCAAAGCACTTCGACGATACTATCCATTCACGCGACGATGGCTACCACGTACAGTATGCCATCAAGCCTGATGCGAAGTCAGCCCTCCCAGACAACTATAATCTCGCAGTGTCTCGTTTGGCCTCGACCACTAGAAAGCTGTCCACTGACAAAAGTCTTCTCTCGTTCTACGATTCAGTCATCAAGGACCAAATCGCACTAGGACAAGTAGAGATAGTAGACTCCTCTGACACTAGTGGAATCATTCACTACCTGGCTCACCAGCCTGTACTGAGACCAGACAAGCCTACTACCCCACTGCGCATAGTTTATGACGCCTCTGCTCATCTCAAAAACAAGCCATCACTGAACGACATGATCTACCCCGGTCCGAGTGACCTCGAGCGCATTCCATCACTTCTTCTTCGCGCAAGACTGCGATCAGTTCTCATTGTGGCTGACGTTGAGAAAGCCTTCCTCCAAGTGAAGCTGTGTCCATCCCAGCGAAACATGCTTCGCTTCCTCTGGCTAAAAGACATCAATAAGCCAGTCACCACCCAGAACCTTCTCACATTGAGATTCTGCGTTACCCCCTTTGGTGTCAATCAGAGCCCTTGCCTTCTCAACAAGGTGATCAATCAAAGGCGAAGAGTGTGACCCGCACCTGGTCAGACAACTGATCACTAACCTCTATGTTGATAACATCATCATCAACGTTGACACACCATCAGCCCTCTTGCACACACAGTCGAAGCACATCTTCGAGTCCATGTCCATGAACCTTCGTGACTACGCGTCCAACTCCTCCTCGTTCATGACACATGTACCAGAACCCGACCGATCAACAGACTCCAATCAGAAACTGCTTGGTCTCACGTGGAATGCCACCGAGGACACACTAGCCATCAAGATTCCAATCTCTTCCAAAAGAGAAAAGGAATCAAAGAGATCGATGCTGAGCACTGTCTCTAGCGCGTACGACCCACTAGGTCTCCTAAATCCCCTTCTACTCCCTCCCAGACTCACAGTCCAGAGTCTCTGGAATGTTCCACTCAAGTGGGATGAACCAGTCAATGAGACTACTAGGGATTCCTTCCACGACCAAATAACAGACCTCGAGCAGTTCTCACTCCCAGTTGATCGATTCACGCACATCTCTGAAGCCGACGAGATCACTCTTGTCGCATTCAGTGACGCCTCTAAGTGGGCAATGGCTGCTTCTGTGTACAGTTATGTACCTGGTTGCAAGCCATCCCTACTAATCTCCAAGACCCGACTAGCACCAATAAATTCTACTTCCACTATACCCAAAATGGAACTCGACTCACTAGTCATGGCTCATACATTGCTCCAGTACACAGTGGATAGCCTTCGGAAAGAATTCCCTGAGAAACAAATACACACGTATACCTTCTCCGATTCTGCTGTGGTCCTTCACTGGTGCAAGCCTACTTTCAACAAGCCAGTCGGTGTCTTCGTCTCCAACCGAGTCAAACTCATTCACTCAATCAGAGACACACTCTCATCTGATAGCCATCTTACCTACCATCCGCCTCGACACGTGAGGAGTGAACAGAATCCTTCCGACCACGCAACTCGCGGACTCTCTTCCTCTGAAATGAACGAGCCTTCTCACCAATGGTGGATCGGCCCTCATTGGCTGTCTTCTGACCCGGCTGAATGGCCCGACACCAACCTGTCAGACCTCCAGTACCCCGACCCCGACCCGTTCACACTGACTGTGACCCCTGAGGTTATCACACCACCTCCACTAGACAATGTCATAGACCTCACTCGGCATTCCAGCCTCAAAAAGGCAATCAACGTGACGTCATTTGTCTATCGCTTCATCACCAGATGCGCTACCAAGTCCTCCAACACCAGCATTCACGAGAAGCTGAAGCACATCCCCACTACTCCCGAGACTTCTCTCAGTGCTACCGAGAAAATATTCGCCCTCAACAGGCTAATCTCGTTCAACCAGAGATCGGTCGATGACTTTCTCAAGAAAAAGACTTCACTGGTCGAAGATCCAACCACTGGCCTGTTTAGAGTCCACACCAGACTTGCCAACTCTGCACGATCAGCCGACTTCAAACAACCGATCTTCATCCACACCTCGCGGGACACCACATTAGCACGGCTTCTTATCAAAGACATCCATGCATCCACCCACGCAGGAATGGATGTCGTCCTCAACACCCTCAAGAGCAGATACATGGTCCCACGAGCCAGACCTCTTGCTAAGTCCACTCTGAAGCAGTGCATCTCTTATAGGAAGACAAACAACCTCCCCTTCGCCTATCCCAAAAGCCCACCACTACCCGGCGATAGAGTAAAAGAGAGCCTTCCTTTCGCACACTGCGGCATAGACTACGCTGGACCCTTCCATCTTAATGACGATTCCAAAATCTGGATTGTCGTTATCACTTGTTTCTCGACCAGAGTCACACACCTCGAAGTAGTCTCATCACTGTTGCCTTCGGCCTTCATATTAGCCTTCCGTAGATTCTGTTCACGCAGAGGAACACCCCAAAGAGTTACTTCCGATAAGGCGACGACCTTCAAATTGGCCAGTACACTGCTGTCCAACTCCGAAGTCGATCCAGACGTCAACACTCTCTTCTCCTCACTGGGAATAACATGGTCCTTCACCACTGCACACTCTCCATGGAAGGGTGGAATCTACGAGAGACTCATCAAGATCATCAAAGACTCCTTCTCTCGTTCAATCGGAAGACGCAAGCTGTCTAGAGAAGAGTTTGACACGGTCACTTGCGAAGTAGAAGCACTCCTGAACTCGAGGCCACTCACATACGTTTCCTCAGACGACGTTCAGTCATTCAACGGCCCAGCACTCAGGCCAATAGACCTCATCCTCCCCAATTCCTTCCTAGGGACATCACTCGTTCCCTCAGATGCCGATGATTACCACCCTCCGGAGGAAGAGAATTCAAGTAGGGAAGCTGCACTCAGACAGCTAAGGAGATCAATCACAGTCGTCGATACCTTCTGGAAGAGATGGAACACCGAATATCTCACCAGCCTTCGTGACTCGGCCAATAAGTTATCTGACCCTCTCCAATCCACTCGTTCCTCCATTTCTTGCCCTCAGCCAGGTTCCATTGTACTGGTCATCGACGAGAGTGGAACCACACCACGATCGAGTTGGAAAATGGCAAAAATCCTCTCATTAACTAAGACTTCTGCCACCCTGAGATCACACACAGGCCGTACTATCGAAAGACCACTGAACCTTTTGATCCCTCTCGAAATCCATTCCAGTGAAGAAACACGTCCTGATAACACTGTAATTCAGACGCCTCATCACATGGTCACTAGGTCAAAGGCTGCCCACCGCCTCTAGCCTTCTCCCCTTTCCCCCTGCCTTTCCATTCCCTCCCCGAGGATTCCACTGTGACTACACATTGTAATTATAAATATCTTCCCTTATCTTCCCTCCCACTTATCACTTACTTTCAGGCTGCTCACAATCAGCCAGTCATCGATCAAGAGATGGAGGATGAACTCCTCAGTGGAGACGTCAACCCCAACCTCGCGGAGATCAAGGACTACATTGACATCGCCTGCGATCAGCTTCTGGGTGCGATCCACGACAACCAGAGCAAAGACGACGCTCGTCAATGCCACGACGACATCATCCGTCACGTTAAGGAGGGATTCAGCCGCCTTGAGAAAACGGTCACCGCCGAACTCTCTCAGATTTCCCTTACCTTATCCGCACTTCTTAATCAGAAATCCACCCAGCCTTCTGCCCCTACTCCCCTGTTTTCCCCTTCTTCTCCCCGTATTCGTACGCCTTCCGTTAAGCCCACTCGCTTCAATCCCATTGCTCGCCCCTCTAGCGATCACCGTCGCCCCTCTTCCTCTCGAGACACCTCTCGTACCCCTACCACTTCTCGCCCCATTCGCAAATCCAAGCCTTCTAGCACGGCATGCACCTTCTGCAATTCGACTGACCACTTCACTCGTTTCTGCTCCGTCGTTAAGAGTATCGTTACTCGCCTTTCTCTCATGAGAGACGACCAGTGCACAAAGTGCTTGCGTACCATGGACGCATCTCACGCACCCACCTGCGAGCCCGAGCACTGCAAACGGGGTTGCCTAGATGTCAATGGAAGGTTCGAGCGACATATGGAATGGTTCTGTCCCAAGAACGTCGACCTCCTTCCTTGAACATCCCTAGCCTTCTTCCCCCCTTTTGTTATCTTCGGCCATTTGGCACTTGTTAGTCATCTTCGATGTCTGTTGTCTCCCGATTTCTCCCCAATTGTTGTTGTTTCTCGTTGATTGATTGTTCCCCTTGTTGGCTTCATAAAGCACAATCATTCACTGTCTTTTCCTCCTCCACATCACACATCTCCCATCCCTCTTTCACTTCTTCCGTTCTCGCTCCCCCCGAGTGTAGCGGAATTCTTCCACTACTACAATATACATAAATAATCAAACACCTTAATAATTTATTTCATAAAATAAATCCAATTCTCGATTGGCTCTAGCCAAAGTCATACGGTATCACACCGGTCAACTCCCGCGTCTCTGCTTTCGTACGGAACCTTGTACTGTGTTCATGCACATCAATATACCGTATGTTTTGCCCTTTCGCGATGAATTTTTCCCTTTCCTACTTCAGTTCTACCTTTGCCGTCGTACTGAGCGCACGCTCTGTATTTTTCGCTCTTATTATTGAACTCAGCTATCACCTTGCGGTTCCCTCGCTCACCGTTGAGGCCTTTTGTTGGACTTGCTTCTCCAACACTTCTTCTTTATTGCGTCGTGTCACTTTCACACGTAATTATTTCATCACTGTCAGGATTCGTTCTCGAGCCCTCACAGTCCCCTCACCGTCGACCAGACATCAACCAGCCGACGACCTTCCCTCGCTCTCACTCGAGCCTTCTTCAGTGGCGAGCACCCCCAAGACTTCGGAGACCACCTCCAGGTTTCTTTCACTTCTAAATCACTACTTTCCCTCCCCGTTAGACCTCTATTAAGTTCACCCATTTTCCCTTGTTGTGTAAATTAATAATAAATATTTATTCTATTTCGTCATCCCTCATTGTTGCGCAACACACATAGCCAGAGAATCGTCTGATTCTCTCGCATAGATGGACTCCCATCTCTACCTCCGAGCAGTTTTACTTCATTACTACCGTCTTGGCCGATCCGTGAGGCCCACTCTGCCCTGGCCCAGTCGGAAGGAGCTGACGCCCCCTCCATACCCTTCTGCTATAAGTGGTTCTCCCGCTTCAAGAAAGGGGAGTTTGGTCTCGATGATCAACCCCGCTCTGGACGCCCTCCCCCCCTCGATCAACCTCTCGTTCTCCGCACACTGACGCGCAAGCCCATGGCCAGTGTGCGTGAGTTGAAGAAGGATACTGGTACTCCCAGATCAACGGTGTCCGATATCCTCCATCGATCTGGGAAAAAGCCGAAACTCCCACAAGTGATTCCCCATGACCTCTCCCCCGAACAGCTGAAAAAACGTGTTCAAGTCTGTCGGGAATTACTCCATCGTAGATCCAATCTTCGATGGGTCAATTCCATCATCGCTACAGATGAGAAGTGGATCACGTACGATAACCCTGTGAGGAGACTGCAATGGGTGGATGCAGATGAGAAGCCCACGCCCGTCCCGAAGAAGGAAGAACACGGAAAGAAGGAACTCCTCTGCTTCTTCTTCTCAGTGCTCGGTCCCATCTACTGGGAGATCCTCGTCCCTGACACCAGCATCAATGCCGACCTCTTCTCTGAACAACTGGAAGATGTCGCGATCATAGTCCCTCCCAGACTCCTGAACCAGGGCAAAATTCTTCTTCTGATGGACAATGCTCGCCCAAATCGAGCGAAGATGACCCAGAAGAAAATGGACGAGCTGAAGATCGAGAGGATTCCCCATCCACCGTATTCCCCGGATCTCTCCCCATGCGACTACCACTGCTTCCGCTCTCTCTCTGACTTCTGCAAAGGAAAGAAGTTCAAGAATCGAGATGAAGTTGTGAGGGCTTTCGTGAACTGGGCGGTCTCGAAGAAACACGCGTTCTGGAAGAGAGGAATCGAGACCCTGCCCAATCGCTGGAGGGAGGTAGTGAGAAAGAAGGGGGCATACATTGGTCACTGAGAATTGTAAAGCATTGAATAAAAAATAAAAACAAAAAAATATACGAACTTTCCGGACACCCCAATACATCCACTGACTCGTGATACTCGTGTTAAACGAGACATTCCGTAAATATAATGTGAGGACAATTTTCTCCATAAAAAAATAATCAAAATCAAAAATACCTTCTTTCCATTGTTGTAGTATTGATCTAGAAAGTCCGAGGAGAGGATGACCTCACTGAAAATTGAGCGATGATTATGCAGATAGAGTTTTTTTGTCATTTTTCTACCTAGATAGATAAGACCAAAACAATACTGTTAGTTTCAATTAACATTAGCACTAAAGTGCGGGCGTTCGCTTTAAGAGACCCTCCACCTGAGAACGTAACAGGTCCACGGATGGCCAAAAATTCGATAATTCCCAAACTTTTTTCCTGGAATGTAGGCCCCGAGTGCTGATTGACGGCCGCAATAACTAAGGCTATGGGTCGATTTTGAAAAAGTTTCATGCACCTCCCATTTTTGGGGTCGAAAAAGTCGATATCTCAGAATGACATGGCATATATATTTCCTAACGTATTTTCACTCGTAGAAACCGAATTTGAGCATCCTAGTGCGAAAAATTGTGATTGGAAAAACTTAACCTCGAAAAACCACTTTTTCGACTAAATTCTTCCCATTTTCGATGATTTCGAATTTTTTGCGCAGATTTTAAATACGATTTTTGGAATCTACCCATGAAAGTATACATCATATGAAAAAATCAGAATTTTAAAAATTGAGACTTTTCAGATATTTTGATCCAATTTCGATTTTTAGCGCAAATTGGCAAATATGTCCCAGAGACGACAGCTAAAATCTCAACGCTAATGACTGTATTGAACCAAAAATACTTCAGTGTGACTCAATTAGGTACTATCTTTATAATTGGCGGTTGAAATCGATGAAAATCACAAAAATTGAAAATCTCATATTTTTGACCCCATCAAAGAGGCCAAAATATTCATCTCGAAATAGTATAAAGAATATGTTTTCTAACGTATTTTCACTCGTAGAGACCGAATTTCGACAAGAGAGCACTCGAAAAATTTTTTTAACGTTTTTATGATTTTCAGAACTTTTGGTCCATTTTCGAAATTCAATTTTTCGACTTTTTCCAATTTCGATTTCTTTTAGTTTCCTCATCATGTTTAATGATTAAAATGATAGTACAAGTCACATGCAAGCATTTTCATTCCATGAGAGGCATTATATTTGAAAATTTTACACTAGGTTCTCGGCCATATTTGCCAATTTGCGCTAAAAATCGACCTTTTGGATCAAAATATCTGAAAAGTCTCAATTTTTAAAATTCTGATTTTCTGATATGATGTATACTTTCATGGGTAGATTCCAAAAATCGTATTTAAAATCTGCGCAAAAAATTCGAAATCATCGAAAATGGGACCAATTTATTCGAAAAAGTGGTTTTTCGAGGTTAAGTTTTCCCAATCACAATTTCTCGCACTGGGATGCTCAAATTATGTTTCTACGAGTGAAAACATGCCAGGAAATATATATGCCATGTCATTCTGAGATATCGACTTTTTCGACCCCAAAAATGGGAGTGCATGAAACTTTTACAAAATCGACCCCTAGCCTTAGTTATTGCGGCCGTCAATCAGCACTCGGTGCCTATATTCCAGGAAAAAAGTTTGGGAATTATCGAATTTTTGGCCATCCGTGGACCTCTGCACAGTTGTTACGTTCTCTCGTGGAGTTTCTCTTAATTTACACGCGCTCTCTCATTGGTCAGAGAAAGACGAGAGAACGTGCGAAGATAAGAGAGTCTTCTCCTCCTCCTCCTCTGGTTTTATCCAACCAGTCGACAACCAGTGATCGACCAATGGTCCCCACACTACTGGTTAACCACTGGTTGACGAAAACCCCGCCCCTTTTGAACTGGTCAAGTACTGCTTGCAAGGAACCAGAGTGTTCTTCGCATAACCCTCCATCCCTCGTAGAGAGGATCGTCCTCACGAGGAAAAGAGAGCAGTCGAATCTGAGAGTGGATGGGAATTGCACTTTGTATTATACACGCTCTCTCGTAGGAAGAGAGCGTTTAACGGCTGCCTCGTTCGACATCCATTGATAAAAAAATTTCAAAACAACTTTCACGATATCACATATTTTTCAATATGCCCCGATATACTGATTCAAAGAAACACGAACATGGCAAGTGTACTCGCTAATTCTTCAATGGCACTGCCACAAAAGTTGCAGTAGGGATTGATACAATTTTAAAGGTTATAAAAGGAGAATGGATCACTTCTGTCATCAATCAGGATCTAACACGGGTCTCCTGTAAAAGTGTAGGAACATGAGTCCCTGCGGCTACTAGAAATTATTTAGTATCTCAGATTTCGATTAAACTTGGTTCATAAACATGGTCGAAGGTCAGAAGAAGGTTCAGCCAGTCAGTTTGGTGAAATCTGCACATTATCGATTTTTGTGATCTACCGCTTAAAATTGATGTATTTCAGTTTATTTTCATCGTACACGGTTCTGGTTGTCCTCATTTTGATCGTCTTCGAAAGTTCTACAATATCTTAAGCAATGTCCAAAAGGATGGAAGCTGTTTTCATACTCATTTCACCTGATGGAAGCTGTTTTCATACTCATTTCACCCCTATTGCTTCAATGGATTCTACGGACAAAGTTAGGGGGTGTCTAAGTTGACAATATTTCATATAACCATCCTCCCGATATCGATTTACTATGTAAGTTCGTGGACATAGCCTAATTTTGACCAAAACGGTTTTTTGGCTGTATTTCACTTTAAACTATCAGGTTGGCGAGAAAGTCTTTGTGTATGGATTTGTTTTAACACTGCTCTTCGCAAGTGCACTTTGGCGTTCTCTCGTTCCTAGTGTATAACAGTCAGTGATGGGCCTTTATAGCACGCCTCTCACCTAAGATTCGACTCAGAATCACCAGAATCTGGCATTGAGCAAAAATTCGAAATTGAGATTAATGCATTTTCTAACGGTTTTTTGGCTGCAAATTCACTTTAAACTAATCCAATCACAATTTGTAAAAAATGAAATCGAAAGCTCTTTTCGAGACGGAGAAAAGTCTTTCCGAGCAAATTTGCTCCATAATCATTCGTTCTCGAGTTATTTGACGATAACTCCTATTGGTTGATAAAAATACAGAGTATATCGATTTTCTGGCTTCGTATACCAACAACCCAATCGTTTTTATTCTTTCTATAGAATCTCTAGGCAAAATTAGGGGGTGTATATGTTGACTATTTTTCATATATCTGTCCTCCCACTAGGGATTTACTATGGGGTATAATCGACGTTTCCGGACTTGGTTATTTTTTTGCCCCCATAGTAATCCCATAGTAAATCGCTAGTGGGAGGACAGATATATAAAAAATAGTCAACATAGACACCCCCTAATTTTGTCTGGAGATTCCATAGAAAGAATAAAAACGATTGGGTTGTTGGTATACGAAGCCAGAAAATCGATATTCTCTGTATTTTTATCAACCAATAGGAGTTATCGTCAAATAACTCGAGAACGAATGATTTTAGAGCAAATTTGCTCAGAAAGACTTTTCTCCGTCTCGAAAAGAGCTTTCGATTTCATTTTTTACAAACTGTGATTATATTATTAGGTTGGCGGGAAAGTCTTTGTGTATTTTTCAAAACTTTATTTCTTGAGGAAGGGAAAAGCATACCTTCAATTATGCCTGTTCTCATTATTGAAAAAATGTGCCCAACGTACCTGCCATGTATGGATCCCTTCCCTTTAGAACCCGCCTGGACGCGAATGAAAGTATTGCATGATAGCATACTAGAGACTTCCACGATAATTGAACGACCTATCTCTAAGAGCATACGCCAGGTCTGCGAAAAGCCAGTAATCTGACGGGGCCATGTCAGGAGAATACGGGGGGTGAGGGAGAACCATCCATCCCTATCCAGCCAGTTCCTGCTTGACTAGATTGGAGACCTGATGACGGGGGTCATATTGTTGATTGTACACTTTCTTGTCCTTCAGCCTTGGACGATCGACTTCCAAATTCAAATTCTGTAGGTATGTAACGTACTTGGCCCCGGTGATGCGGGCCAAGTTTGGGGGCACCCTGTCGAGTCTCTCCTTCTCCAAACCGCTGGAATCTCATGTGGTTGTTATCGTAGGGGACCCACTTCTGATTCCCCCCTATGAGTTGTTCTGGACATCGATCCCCACCTCGGAGAATGAGGAGAGTAATGTAAACATCGACTCGACGGTCAAGGCTGGCTTGGATCAGATCATTGGGTATGAATCGACCGATAAATTTCCTCATTCCAAGAGATCTCAAGCCTTCTCTGCCAGTGCTATGGTTTGTCTCTAAGTGCAATACTAATTTCACGAGCACTTTGAAATGGGTCCGTTTCAATAGCTTTCTTCAAAGGCTCAAAATGCAACTAGCTCTCCCAGAGCGATCCCATTCATTGAGGGAAAAGTCGTATTCTTCGAAGCGAAGGAACCAATTCCTTATGGTGTTGTGGAGGGGACATGTGTGTCATAAACATTCTTCAGGAGGGTCTTCGAATCCTACATCGTGTTGTAGTTTAGAGAGAGGTAAAGCAGAACATGTCGGAAGTGGGAGGCATTAGGAACATACATCGTTGCTCTACTAGAGCTTGACTGAAGGACAGGGAATGGGGAGTTGTTTACTATCAGGCCTCTCACGTATCGTTCGACCGACGCCTGGCATTGAGCCAAAATTCGAAATTGAGATTAGTGCATTTTCTGGGTCCACATAACCCTACTAAGACTCCCTTACGTTATTTAGTGTCTGTCATCATTCGTTGTCGAGTTGCTGCACCGGTCGGGTGAAGTCCGTCAACTTTGAGCCGAAATTTCTGCCCTTCAATGTAATCGTACGAAGAACTTTTCTTCAGTTGGTCCGGCTACTTTTTCATGCTCTATCACGCCGTCTAGGTCATTTCCGTGGTTTGATTCGTTAAGAACATGTAATTTTCAACGCTCTGTAATTTGAAAAGCGCTCGAAAGTCACCTCCGTTTTTTACATGAGTGGATAGAGCTCGTCGAGAGGATTCGAATGAGTACTTTGCGCTCGCATATCTAGGGAACCTAAGGGGTGATCATCTCATAAAACTACCATCCCAATTTTTGAACTTGATTTTCTCAACGTTTTGACACGTCATTCTTCCCTCTCGCGAACAAAGAATTGGCCACGTTGATAAATGTATTATGTTTCAGTCGAACATTATGACTGGTGCAACAATGGACTCATATTGTTGCGCTGAAGCATAACACATTTGATGTGACACCGACCCTTTTGTTCGCGAGAGGGAAGAATGACGTGTCAAAACGTTGAGAAAATCAAGTTCAAAAATTGGGATGGTAGTTTTATGAGATGATCACCCCTTAGGTTCCCTAGATATGCGAGCGCAAAGTACTCATTCGAATCCTCTCGACGAGCTCTATCCACTCATGTAAAAAACGGAGGTGACTTTCGAGCGGTTTTCAAATTACAGCGCGTTGAAAATTACATGTTTTAAACGCATCAAAGAACAGAAATAACCTAGACGGCGTGATAGAGCATAAAAAAGTAGCCGGACCACCTGAAGAAAAGTTCTTCGTACTACTACATTGAAGGGCAGAAATTTCCGCTAGAAGTTGACGGGCTTCACCCGACCGGTGCAGCAAATCGACAAGGAATGATCACAGATACTAATTAACGTAAGGGGGTCAAAATAGGGTTAGGTGGACCTAGAAAATGCATTAATCTCAATTTCGAATTTTTGCTCAATGCCAGATTCTGGTGATTCTGAGTCGAATCTTAGGTGAGAGGCGTGCTATAAAGGCCCATCACTGACTGTTATACACTAGGAACGAGAGAACGCCAAAGTGCACTTGCGAAGAGCAGTGTTAAAACAAATCCATACACAAAGACTTTCTCGCCAACCTGATAGTTTAAAGTGAAATACAGCCAAAAAACCGTTTTGGTCAAAATTAGGCTATGTCCACGAACTTACATAGTAAATCGATATCGGGAGGATGGTTATATGAAATATTGTCAACTTAGACACCCCCTAACTTTGTCCGTAGAATCCATTGAAGCAATAGGGGTGAAATGAGTATGAAAACAGCTTCCATCAGGTGAAATGAGTATGAAAACAGCTTCCATCCTTTTGGACATTGCTTAAGATATTGTAGAACTTTCGAAGACGATCAAAATGAGGACAACCAGAACCGTGTACGATGAAAATAAACTGAAATACATCAATTTTAAGCGGTAGATCACAAAAATCGATAATGTGCAGATTTCACCAAACTGACTGGCTGAACCTTCTTCTGACCTTCGACCATGTTTATGAACCAAGTTTAATCGAAATCTGAGATACTAAATAATTTCTAGTAGCCGCAGGGACTCATGTTCCTACACTTTTACAGGAGACCCGTGTTAGATCCTGATTGATGACAGAAGTGATCCATTCTCCTTTTATAACCTTTAAAATTGTATCAATCCCTACTGCAACTTTTGTGGCAGTGCCATTGAAGAATTAGCGAGTACACTTGCCATGTTCGTGTTTCTTTGAATCAGTATATCGGGGCATATTGAAAAATATGTGATATCGTGAAAGTTGTTTTGAAATTTTTTTATCAATGGATGTCGAACGAGGCAGCCGTTAAACGCTCTCTTCCTACGAGAGAGCGTGTATAATACAAAGTGCAATTCCCATCCACTCTCAGATTCGACTGCTCTCTTTTCCTCGTGAGGACGATCCTCTCTACGAGGGATGGAAGATGGTGACGTCGCCTTTCCGATTCAGACTACACAAGCACAGGGTACAGTAATTACATTTATCATTATATGGTTGATGTTCAATTGATCACAATCTGCTACATTACGACAGATAGTTTATTCAAACGTGTAATACATCGTTTGTACGGTAGATTTACATGAGCTATTCAAATGATTGCTATGGGAACAAGTTTTTATAATAATTGCAATAGGTTTTCGAGGAAAGTAGTATGACGGTTAAC